>JBBBDQ010000233.1:9055000-9247500 GCA_037127315.1 Ascarosepion bandense | reverse complement strand
GAACTGACCTACAGAATATGCGGCTGGTAACTCCTTCATTGAATGTTGATATGATTTGAACCAATGTCGCTTGATACGATCATTAAAAACCCGTTGTTGGCCATTATACTGCCTAAAGTGGACGGCGATGCTATCAGTTAGGTATTTCTGTTATTCATGTAGCACTCCGATAATTCATACCGTCTTGATATTAGCGACCTAACCAGTGTTCACAAGAACTCATCCGATGCAGGAGCACAATTGATATTATTAGGTTGTACCAAAAGTTCGTAGACACTTGTAAAAAATTGAAATTTTACTTGCCAAGTAATCTAAGGTTACCAGAAAACACTTGCAAAAAATTGAAATTTTACTCGCAAAATCAACAAAAATTATTGCTCAAAATAAAGACCATCATTTTCCAAGACTTTCTGCCATCGATCTGCAAGCTTTCGGATCTGGTCAAAGTACCATTCAGCCGGCTTCGTATCAAAGAATTCTTGACACGCTTTTTCGACTTCATCAAACGAGTCGAATCGGCGGCCCTTCAGAAAGTGTTGCATTGAGCGGAAAAGGCCGTAATCTGATGGAGCAGTCAGGACTGTAGGCTGGATATGGCAGAACCTCGACGCCGTCCAACTCTTCAAACTTGTCTTTGGTCTTGCTGGCGGTGTGTGGCTTGGCATTGTCCTACTGCATCAAAGTGCGTTTTCGGTTGATCAGAGCCGGGTACTTTTGCTTCAACTTTTCGTAGACCTGCTCAAGTTGCTGACAGTAAAGTTCAGCACTGATGGCACGACCATTCGGAACCAACTCAAAATGCATGATTCCTTTAAAGTTCCACCAAACGCACAACATGACTTTCTTGCCGAATCGATCTTGTTTTGGAACCGACGGTGTCTTTTGCCCTTTCTGAACCCATCGCTTGTCTTGATTGTGCTGGGCCAGATAGACCCATTTTGCAAGTGTTTACGAACTTTTGGGACAACCTAATAGGTCCGGGAATGTCCATGACATGTTATAGTTACGCTACCTACCGTTAGAGGATGTACGTTGTGGTGCAGTGGATATCGGTTCGAAACGAGAAATCGGGAAGCCGAGTTCGAATTCCAGTTGAATTCTTTGCATTCACTTACGTGAAAATACCCTTGGAAAAGGTATTAATCCGTTTCTTCCTTCCAGTTATGGGTTAAATAACAGGACAGATTGGGTTCTATAGCCTAGATCGGCAACCAGTCTACCGCAGAAAGCAATGGTGACCTACTGTGGGATAATCTTCTGCCTAGTCAGTTATGTCTGTTTTGAGACATGATCGCCCAAAGCGTGTATCACGTATGGCACTTAACTGACCTACCGTTACCTTCACATACTGCAGTTCCATGATTTTGGGTACGGAAGTGTATATATAATGACTGGCTGTTCAAAAGTAATCGTGTTGTATCTTTAATTATGTGGACATGTGTATTTGTGGACAGGAACGTGCGTGATTTTTGCTTCCATGTTTGTATGGTCGTAATCCGATTGAGTTCGTTATACTTAATTTCACACAAATACCCTTGGGGAAAAGTATGAATATTGTTATTCTTCAGCTAAGGATTCAATAGCAGCGCTCTCTGGCCATTGTTGGCAACCAGTCTAAGAGAAAGAAAACTGAATTCAAAACGCAGACACCAGAAGTTGTACAAAGATGATTAAATACGAAACGCATACACTACACTTGTCAAACAAAAACACTAGTGAGCATTTTCATTGTTCTTTAACTTTAGTTAATCCAGTACAAGTCCCAAGTGCCACTCAAGGTAGTTAGTTACTGAGTGAGAATGCAGTAAGGATGTAAGATGGGGAAGAAGAAAGGGTGCATATCAAGTGGATATGTAGGGTAGATGGCTGACCCTCGAGTTGAAGACGTTAAAATTGTAGTTGGAATCATCCTCTTAAAACTCTGTTCTACAAAGTAACAGTTCTGTATGATTGGGGCTTACGGCCATATCACGTTGAATACAGCGGTTCTCGCTCGTTCACCGAAGTTAAGCAACGTTGAGCCTGGTCAGTACTTAGACGGGTGACCGCTTGTGAATACCAGGTGCTGTAAGCGTTTAGTGACGGATGTGCGTTGTGGTGCAGTGAATATCGGCTCGGAAAGAGAAAGCGGTAAGCCGAATTCAAATTCCAGTTGAATACCCTGCATTCACTTAAGCACTGGTACCCTTGAGAAAGGTATTAATCCATCCCTTCCCTCCAGTTATGGGTTAAATAACAGGGGAGGGCTTGGGGACCCTGCCCTTAAAAACAAATCCCAATGATTCTTGATACTCGAAAAGATAAAAATATTACTAGACACAAAGCTTATATAAAAACAACAATTGTTGAAAGAAAAAGGTATTACCAGTAATAAATAAATAAAATTTAGTTGATAATAAATGACCCGCCGAGGTTGATATGCCATAAAAACAAAACAACCAACCAACAGTATGATTGGAACTTACACTTTACCAAAGTAATACGAAGGGAAGACTTACCATCTTGAACGCGGCATTATAGAACCTAGCTGTAAAGATCTGAACTGGTGCAACTAACGAATGTAGCTGGTTTGAGCATTCGCCTGTAACAGTGATAGAGTAGTGAGTGACTAACGACGTTTTTCTGTGGGATAGGTGTTGCAGGGTGGGAAATAATTCATCACTCACAAGGCTGTGTCATCTCTTTTGAACACTGTCACGTCTGGATAGCAAAGACTGGGCAGTAGCAGCCCTAATATGGCAGCATTACTCGATTCTTGGTTTGGACTAACTGTTGTTGACTCCAACAGTCACTGGGTCCAAAGAAGTAAGAATGGCTTGAATACGTGTGAGGAGGGGAATCTCTCTCTCTCTCTCTCTCTCTCTATCTATCTATCTATCTATCTCTTAAATAGAATTATTTTACTAATATCACTTCATCATTTCTTCCTCTTTTTTAGCTTCTATCGAACTTTCAATTTATCCTTTCGTTCCAGAAGAGTAAGCATATGCGACTAACTCATTAATAAGACAGATGACATTCCTAATTAAATATTTACTTTTACTCTACTCCACGTATATTTTGATGAATGGATGTGTCACTCCGCGCACACACGCTCACACACAAACACACACACACACAGATCTATCACTCCATACTCTCAATCGAACAAAAAGATAGAGATATACCTACACACGCATGTATAGCCTATACAAACATATATGCATCCACGTGTATATGGATACACTTGTATATGCATACACGGATCTGCCACACAGTGCATACACTCATACAATCAGCTACATATATACATACATTCGTATATAGATCTACGTGTATATATAAAATCTTGTATATGCAAAGCATAAGATATATACATATGAATATACGATATATAATTTGAAACAGTAACATTTCTTGAATTTTCGGATAGTGCCCCACACACAGACAGGTTTATGTACTAGACCGCTCTCATATATATATATATATATATATAGAGAGAGAGAGAGAGAGAGAAAGAAATGAGGCAAAGTGGAAAGCATTTTTAATGAAAACGAGTTTCGCTTTCTTTGTGTGTTATGTTGACGTCGTCAGGTCAAAAGACGAAACAAGTTGTCATTAAAAAAATCTTTTCCACTTTGATTTAACCACTTTTGTTCTGTTCTACATCGTACTAACATTTACACACACACACGCACAAACACACACATGCACAGGCACACACACATAGATAGATAGATAGATAGATAGATAGATAGATAGATAGATAGATAGATAGATAGATAGATTTTAATATATATATGCATTCACGTGTATATGAAATACAAATATGAAATTTCTTACTTAGCTGATTGATATTATATACAGCACTCCCATTCCAGAGTTTTGTAGACTGGCCTTTTACTAATTACTTTATTCACTCTTCAGGAGCTATCAGCAATTGAATAAAAAGTGAAAAAATATATATTTTGTGTGACACTTTTCGTCTTTTCATCAGACTAATTATATATGCTTATGAAAGGGAAGGGAATATAAAAACGCGAATTTTATTCCAAAGACGTATAAAAAGTTTAGAAAAGTTTACCTTCATGTGTTTCATTGATGTTTTGATGTCATCGGAAAAATACTATACTGAGATGAAATGTTATTTATATTAAATGACTGAATGCTTACTTTAACTCTATAAGAATATAAGAATCAAAAAGATCAAATTAAAGAACACACACGAAAATAATATATGTGCCACCGAAAACGTCGTGATCTCAATTTTGACCTGGAAAATGTCGTTTTAATAAAAGAAAAGCAGAACCACCCACATTTTATATACAACTGGGCTATTATTCATTTTTCTAACTTAATTAGTAATAAAACAATATCGGATGGATGGACCATAATAAAAATTTCGAAAAATGTAATGAAAATACTTGAAATCAGTGTAAATCTAATTACTATAACGATACGGATAATTTAGAAATCAAGTATTCGGAGACATAAAAGTGAATCAAGTTTGGACCGGGTAATAAAAATTTTGTTATGAAATAAAATTAGTTTTTGGATGATGTCGGATCATCTGTGACATATGTCAAGGTAATCTTTTTAAACTTGTTTAATGTGTTCCCATTTCGTTGGATTCTCCTCCAATTTGGCTCACATATATACGTTATTACTATAAACGTTATTTTTATTGACTAACCGTGTTGGAATTGCTATCCTTGTTATTTTTAGTTTCTTGAACAATGAAATTGATAACAACCAGCCTAAATTGAAAAGTCCTACTAAAGATAAATTCTGCTTGCGACAGGAATGAACCTCTATCTGTTTTTCCTACCAGGAAAACCACTTTTTTCGCCAAAGAATGCTACTACTAATTTGACCACAGAGATCGGCCTGACGGAGCAAGTTAATGCGTGTGTCTATGTGCGTGAGCATTAAATATGCACTCATACACATACCACATTTGTAAGGATATAATGCAAGCACATGGTGTAATTTATTCTGATATTGTTAAGGATGCTTCTTTCCGGCCAACAAGAAGGATTTTGACCTATGAGGTCCATTCCGGAATTTTTTAGACTTTTCCAGAGAAGATTTATTTATTTCAAGTACAAAACGCTAATCTTCAAATTAGGACTTCTTATAAGGCTCTAGCCATTCTGTGAAAAACCCATGGAAGTCAAGTAAAGGTGTGCAGAACTCTTGTCACAACCCGTTTATCTTCAAAACGACTGTCTTCGAGATTCTTCTTCGATCTGAGGAACAACCAAAAGTCACAGGAAGGAAGGTACGGAGGATGGGAGACTGTTTTATGGCCATTAGCCATCTCCCTGCCGTCACAAACGTGTATTTCCTTTTGTTTGTCACTGAGCACCCAGGGAACAAACTTTGCACAAATTTTGCGCAGGTTCAAATCTTCATGTTCTGTATACAGTTGCCGCACTAACTCCAGACTGGGTGCTTATTGTCTTTAGGGACACATCTTCATCCAGCAAAGGCTTACGGCCATATCACGTTGAATACACCGGTTCTAGCTCGATCACCGAAGTTAAGCAACGTTGAGCCTGGTCAGTACTTAGACGGGTGACCGCTTGGGAATACCAGGTGCTGTAAGCGTTTAGTGACGGATGTGCGTTGTGATGCAGTGGATATCGGCTCGGAAAGAGAAATCGGTGAGACGAGTTCGAATTCCAGTTGAATACCCTGCATTTACTTAAGCACTGGTACCCTTGGGAAAGGTATTGATCCGTCTCTTCCCTCCAGTCATGGGTTAAATAACAGGGTAGGGCTTGGGGACCCTGCTCGTAAAAACAAATCCCCAATGAATCTTGATACTCGAAAAGAAAAAAAGTATTACTAGACACAAAACTTATATAAAAAAACAACAATAAATTGTTGAAAGAAAAAGGTATTACCAGCAATAAATAAATAAAATTTAGTTGGCAATAAATGACCCGCCGAGATTGATAGGCCATAAAACAAAAAAAAAATAATCCAGAAAATTGCGAATTTTCTCAAACAGCTCAGATGGTCTGACGTTCAAGTCGACATTATCTCCCTCCCACATCACTCACTGTCCACACTGTTTTCCTCCCACAGCGTTCATCGTTCACATTCTCCCTCCCACATCGCTCGTCGTCC
This sequence comes from Ascarosepion bandense, assembly GCA_037127315.1. Taxonomy (NCBI): domain Eukaryota; kingdom Metazoa; phylum Mollusca; class Cephalopoda; order Sepiida; family Sepiidae; genus Ascarosepion; species Ascarosepion bandense. The sequence continues at coordinate 9,241,386 of JBBBDQ010000233.1, read as the reverse complement.
ACAGTGTCTCCCTCCCACATCGCTCATCATTCATATTGTCTCCCTCCCACATCGCTTGTCGTCCACATTGTCTTCCTCCCACATTGCTCGTTGTCCACATTGTCTCTCTCCCACATCGCTCGTCGTTCATATTGTCTCTCTCCCACATCGCTCATCGTCCACACTGTCTTCCTCCCACATCGCTCGTCGTCCGCAGAAAGAAATGGCAACTTATTACGGAAAAATCTTCTGCTTGTTTAATCTTGGATCAAAACAACATGATCGCCCAAGCGTGTATCATTTATGGCCCTTATCTGGCAGGAACTTGAAAGTGAATGTCTGCTGACACGTTTATGTGGTTATTCAGACCACATGAATCTTGTAAGCAAACATTCACTTTGCAGTAATCACTTTCCACAATAAAATGACATCAGAATTCCGGAAAAAATGTAGAGTAAATTCGAGAGAAATTATACAGGGTGCATAGCATTCAACAAGTCAAAACTCATTCGGTGAAAGTAAAAGTGACCCAATACGCAGGGTGTCTATTAATATGTTTTGACTGCAGTAATTATTTATTATTTCAATTTATTTTTTGTCTCCTTTGTTTCAGTTGAATTCATTATTATCCTCGTTCCTGAATGATGACATCAACATAAATAATTTAATGATGCAAATAGAAATTGTTATAATCGTAATGTCACCATAATAACATCTAACAAGAATACGAGTCAAAACCTTTGATACATAAAATTATTCTTTATTCACTTCCGGGTTCGGTCAGTTAATGTCAGCATAAGGGTGTGTGGTTTTCAGGGACTTTCTTCAAATTCTGATATTCTTCTCGTGACTATAGCTTTTTGCTCCCGAGTGGGATGCTTATGCAAATTCCTGCCATCTTCTTGCTCCGCATGCGCACATCATTCTGGCCGATCTCATGTTTACATGTCGGGGGTGGCCACTGACATATTTTAAGCCTGATTCTCCACTTGATAGCTAAGTGGATCCCTTCCAGATGAACTTTCTGATGCAGTTGACTCTTGTGATGTGAAACTGAGACACAAGCCTACAATGGTCTCGTTTAAAGTGAGCCAAGTACATAGTGATGTCATCATATATATCAACAAACGTTGCTTATTGACATTAACTTCGATTTAGTCCATTTGTATTTCCTGGCGTGAATCGCATACTACACAACTCAATGTTGTATGACTTACGGCCATATTATATTAAAATACTAGTTCATATACGATTACCGAAGTTAAGCAACGTCAATCCTGGACAATACCTAGATGAATGACCGCTTGAGAATACCAGTTGCTGAAAGCTTGGATCTGCGGGTGGTATAATAGATAAGAACTCGAAACTGAAAATCGGAGAGTTAAGTTCCAATTCCAGTTGTGTTTGTTATATTCACTTACACGCAAAATACCCTTTAGAAAGGCATGAATCCACTTCTTCTCCTTCAGATATGGATTATGATCTGTATCAAACTTCTTACAATCTAAAAATAATTTCTGGCTTTAAATAACCGTCAAAAGATTGATAAATCATTTAAAAAAATACAAACCAGTCAATGGTGTAAACATTTCAAATCACATAATTTTCGTTTTGGAATTTACACTCTGAAATTAATTGTAAACACAAATGCTTGAAAACATCCGTTATTATTTAGGAGGTAAAATAATACATTTAATTTAATTACTTAAATTTCTTGTTTACATATTAATAAAACATTTTTCGTTTTCGTCTGATATCATAACAGTGTTATTTGTTTACCCCAGCATATTTAGATATAATAGTGGGTCGTAGGTACTGTATTTTGTGATGTACATGATACTTATTCTTTCATGTGCTGTATCCCTTCAGGATTCACTCGATCATGGCTCTCCACAGCTTCCTGTCTTTTGCAGCACTAAAAAATACTTGTACCCTTACTATATCTCCCAGTCTCTGTTCTGTCATCCGTTTGTGTAGGTTGGGCAGATTATTCAATCTTTCCGTTTATCCTTCTTACCATCAGTATATCATATGAGCATCAAATTCTTCAAGACTTCTTTTCTCATTAAGTTTCCTTGAAATATCTACTTTTTTTTCTGATTTTAAATATAAGTGTTTCTTTTTTCTTATTTTCCTTCAAACTTCTTCGTTGCTCGCATGTTCCGTCTATGGTTTCATCAGCATCCTTCTGTAAGATCACATCTCTCTTACCTTACGTTACTACCTTAAAAAATCGATACATAAACTTCTACCTAGTACCTGAGCACGAACATCAAACACAAATGCCGGTGGTAAAATGCAATTATCTCGGCCACTAGATGAACAGATATGAAAAGGCTGAGATAGATAGATAGATAGATAGATAGATAGATAGATAGATAGATAGATAGATAATGAACAGTTTGAGATAGATAGATAATGAGCAGTTTGAAATAGATAGATAGATAGATAGATAGATAGATAGATAGATAGATAGATAGATAGATCGTAGGCGTTCTGACATCATTTCCCGTTTATTCGTATTGACAATCAAAAACAACATTTATACTAAACAGTGATGGGGGAAGCGGAAGATAATGACAGGACAGGAAAATTGTTATTACAATATTAACATTTGCCACCTCTGCAATTTGATGTTATTTATACCAGAAACATAGAATATTTGAATCTATAATAACGCACGCCCAAATAACACAAGTATATTATAGGCGGGACGTGAATGGCGTCCTTAACCTTATTGACTGTATTTGCACGTATAAGTATGAACATTTATGCACACACACGCACACGTATATATAATTCTTAATACTATCACTGTTATTCTCAGAATGAGAAATCGGGGGCCGAATTCGAATTCCAGTCGAATTCGTTTCATTCACTTACGCAAAAACAAACTTTGGAAAAGTATCTATCCATCTCTTCCATCTTTTCTTCCTCCAGCTGTGGGTTAAATAGCAGGGCATATTGGGTTCTGTAGCCTTTGTTGGCAACCAGTCTACCTGAGAAAGAAATGGCAATTGACTCTCTAGTTAATCCTCTAGATGGGAGGTTATTTACTGCTATAACTTGTGGTAGAGATTAACCTCCTTCAAGTCGGCTAGGATAGTCTCTACTTTTATCTTTTTGAAATGAAATCATTGACGTCAATGAACAATATTACTACAATCGATTAGACAGTGGTTCCCAAACGTTTTGGGATTCTCACCCCCTTGCGTAGCAAGACACAACCCTAACGCCTCCCCTCCCAAATATATAGTCAAATTTTGATTGGATTGTTTCTTGCTAGTATTGCATGTCAAAGGAGCATATTAGTGTTTGCCATAATAACTGTTATATAAATGAGATACACTGTAAAGTAAAGGCAATATGCACTTCAAGGAAAATGTGTGGGTGTGGTGTATGTTATGATTTAAATGTGACACTTCTACATTCTGGCTACGCACTTTTTCTCCCCCACCCCTGAATTTTTTTATCACCACCACACTGAGGTCGGTACCACCCTCTTTAGGAGTCTCTGGGATAGAATATGTTTTACAGTATATACCTCATCATCGAATCTCTTTTTAAAGAAAACATATAATTTGATAGGAACTGAACCTGCAATTACATAACTTATATGCATTAATGTAATTCAATTTTTTTAAAATTTTGACTTATTAGTTTCAAATTGTAAGAAATTTTTAATGAAATAATGATTTAAATCTTACTTATTAACCCATAACTGGGAACAGAAGTGGATTCATACCAAGGGTATTTGTGCGTAAGTGAATATAACAAACCCGACTGGAGTTGAAATTCGGCACTTTGATTAACAGTTCCGAGCCATTATCCATTAAGCCAACCTCATATCCAAATTTACAGCACTTGGCATTTTTAAGCAGTCACCCATGTACTGACCAGGTTTGACGTTGCTTAGCTTTGATGATCGTACGGGAACTGGTGTTTCAACATGATATGTCCTTAAGTCCTATCATAACTCGATAAAAAGATGCTCCTTCACACATATGCAAATATCTGCAAATATTTGTTTTACTATAATCAAATAAGGAACAAGTGGGAAAACCTTTATAAATTTGACATGTTTCGTTATTTTTTAAAAGTGTATTTATGTGAATAATTATACGAAGTTTATATTTAATATCTTTGGCGCTATTGCTCGATATAGGAAGCGTCCTTTCGTTAAATTTGCAAAAACAAAAATATATTAACAAATCACTGATTGGCCTAAAACAAAAATAATAAATGCTAATAAAAACATCCATCACAAATCTTACATTTGACTTCAGAAAATGTTTAAATGTTTCATTGCACGCATCGGTTTTAATTATTCCATTCGAATTTCATTTTTTAAATCCACATTTATAAAAGTGAACGCGCAGTGGTTAGTGCGTAAAACTCACAGGCCATTGAGAGTGAGTTTGATCGAAATCATGAGCTCAAAAATATAGACTTGTACCAGAGTTTGATCAATAAAGTCTGTAGCCTGACAATTATTAGCCGGGCGGCAGGCATTTTCACTAGATAAAGTTCTATCAATGTTATTATTATTTACTATTCAATCAAGTGCATTAAAAAGTAAGGTGAGTACGTTAAAAAATCGTATTCATTGTGAAAAATAGATGCTTCTTTTCATCATTAGCCTACGCGAACTTACTGATCTACCTCTCGTGGTTCGACATCCAATTACTTCCTACGTCAGGAAATGTGTTAAGCTTTGTACTATTTTTTATTTACATTTCTTTGGAGAATTTTAAGTCAAGTTTCTGCTAGCTTCGTTTGATGCTTTTTTTTTCTTCTTCCTGGATATTACTTATGAATTTTAGCCTCACAGCACTCCTTGCTCTCAAATCCTTCACTCATTATTTATGCCACAGTAGAGAAAAACATTTTCTGCAACCAGAAAATTCAGCCGCGTAATCTGTTTATCTCGCTTCATAATGTAAAAAAGTTCTGTTTCGTTAACTTCTTCACTATGATTCTGTTCTGGGTTGCACGGTAGCGGCGTTATTTTTCGTTCTATCCCAGCATCGTATGTCATAGATACTAAAAACAAGTTTTGAGAAAGGAAAGACACGAAAATCCGCAATGATGTGAGATTTTTTTCCGAACTGCGAGTCAGCAGGGAAATCAATATCAGACACAATTAGTGCTGCTTTTTTTTTCTTTTATACGTTTTCCATTCGATAATTACTAAATGAAACCCAGCGATCCGGTCGTCTATCAAACGCAACCGATGAAAATGAAGCATATTACTGAATTCAATAAATTTGCCGTCACCTGGTGTATCTCAAATACGTGCCGAGAACCTTCATCCATGATATTTATTGTTAATGTCATTCTGGGTATCGTGCTTCTATAAACCACTTCTCTCAGGTGAAACCAACTAGGAGCAATCACCGCCTGGTTAGCTTCCCTTTTTGTTTGTTTGCTTGGTTGTTTTTTTTGTTTTGTTTTTTTTTGGTTTTTTTAACCGTATCACCTCGAGCAAGGTGGTAATTCCACTGACGTGCAGGGGGCTACATAGGAGTAAAAAGATTAAGTAGAAGAGAGCGAAGAGGAAGACGAACCAGTTAGAAAGAAGCAAGAGAAGGATGGGAGACAGGTGTGATGACAGTTGCAAAGGTGGAGAGAAAGGAAAGGATATACGGGGTGGTAAAAGAACTAGCGTCAAGTGGTTAGTACATGAGTATTGACATTGCATTTAAAGTGGTTAATAGATGAGTATTGACATTGCATTTTTTGTTTTTTCTGTTGAATCCGCGAATTTTGAGCATAAATAGATTTGATTGTTCTGGAATTCAGTTACTGAAAATCACTACCTTCTAAAATTAATTACCTTTATTGGAGTAACGTGATTCTCTAACATTTCCGTTTTTGCAACTTAGAATTAAGGATTGAATTCTCGCATATTTGGCGTTCTGATGTTCTCGTCATGTGTCTAATAACTTACCTTCTAACATGGCTGCCTCCTCCTGTCTCCACTTATGGAGGTAAGTCAGCTAATCTACCTCATTTATAGGAGAGTACTTAATGAAGCATGTGGGTTAGTCCCCTTTACTATAATGGACCTGCCCAGCACATTTTCATGAGTGGATTCTATTCACTATATATATATCCATTAAATCACTCAATAGGGTTTTTTCCACTGAAGTTATTACACCATTCTACTTATGTGTCAAATAAACTACAATTAACCAATATTCAACATCATAGGTGTAGAATCGCCGCTGTAAGTGAAATCTCAGCGCTAAGTGGAATCGGCAAGTCGAGTTCGAATCCTCATCTAGTCAGTTTTTAAGAGAATAAATTTTATAAATTTCAACCAACAATATCCCATTTATTTATTTTTATTTTTATTTTTATTTTTTTTTTTTTTTTTGTCTGGTCACCAAAGAAACATGATTACATTATCCCAATAGCGCGTCACGTAAGCTTTCCTTTTCTTCCCTCGTGTCTCGTCTAAGATATCTGAGCGTAACGGCTGCTCCTAACCACTATGATAAAAATATCATGAGTAAACAAACCAGAGTTAATACAACAGATTTTTTTTTTAGCTGGGTTATAACAGCGTCAATCAACGGATTTACTTTTGAAACTCAAACAGATGAATAGGTATTCATATATACCAAGCATCCACTCTTATTTAATATTCAGGAAATTTCATCCCTCTGGTTAAGAGATTTCCTGAATATTTAATAAAAGGGTTGATTTTTTCGACCAAACAGAAGAATAATCCTGGCTCATCTGTTTGAAAAACAAAAGTACTTGTATTCAGTTACTTCACGATATTTTCTTTACGATAACTGCAAAATTCTGTGTCAAATTTTACGTAATAAACGGGAAAATTCTGCTACTGAAAAACTTGTAATGTTTGAGGCCAGTCTAGTGTCGGTTAATTTTTGTTTTAATTGTTCAGAGCAACTAAACAATAAAAAAGCCAGAAAGCATGAACTATTAGTACATGAAATATATTACAAGTAATGTTATTTTATATAAGACGATGTGAAGACTTTTCAAGAGAATCTCATATTTCAAGAGAATCTTATATATATATATATTGTAATTTTGTTATTACAATGATTTATAAAAGCATTATATGACTGCACAAAAATTCCCATGTTTCAGAACAATACTGTTCTTCTTCAGGTGATATGACATTATTTTTAGTGGGTACACGTGTTTGAGTTAACATTCCTGGTCTTGATTTTTAAGACAGTAAAATTAATATCAACCGGCCTAGACAGAAAAGTCTAACTAAAGAAAAATCTGCCTCCCAACATGAATCGAAACTGTATACTTAATTTCCATTCGGGAAATCATTCCTAGAGCCGAAGCGTGCCGTTACTAATTTGGCTACGAGAGGTATGTTACATTTTTAGCAAGATTTCTTGATCTAGAACTGAAGGCAATGATTATGGTAGCATTCACAAACTTAAGCAAGAAGACCGTCCAGAATAGTTACAGGGGATTCCGAAGTCGTCTGGATACCAATAACAATTTTATTGGATAAATTTAATATCTTTCGCATTTTAAAATATTGTTGTGTAATTTTAGACAGCAATTTATCCATCGCACCCTGTATAGTAAATTATAATATATATATAATATTCTCTCTTTTATATATATATATATATATATATATATATATATATATATATATATATATATTATAATTTACTTGCAATGAAAATGTTATGCTCTTAATTTTCAAGCCCACCACTAAACACCGATAGTGACGCAATTCATGCCGTTTTGAAACTCGTAGAAATCCTAGCAGTTAAAAGTAGTACTCTTATTTCTATCATTATTTTTGGGGCCTCAAGGAATTGTGCCTTACAGAGAGACTTTTGTTCTCTTGAAGCTTTTTCTGCATTTATTACGTAAGTGAAAGTTCAAACGTGATAAGAAAAGTTGCTTTCCGTAGATAAAGCAACAGCTTTTAACGAGTTCAGACAACCAGACTTCTACGCAACCCAAATGTGGGTCCGAACAACAAGGACATATGATGCCTGACAAAAGTAAAGATGTGAGAAATGACGAATACACACACACAAATATAGAGAAATTTATTTTTACATATATACATGTGTGTGTGTGTGTGTTAATTCAGTAATGAATTTGAACACTCTCCGGTACTGGCGTGTGTTTACATTGTATATAACACGCTAAAGTCTGCCTTCCTCTACCGAGCGCCCATAGCTCAGCGGCAGAATCGCCGACTGATGTCAACCCGGTCAGGTTTCGATCCTGACTAGAAGTAATTGGATGTTTAACTGTACGGATGAGGTGTGCTACAGGAGGATGAATATATATATATATATATTTGAAATGAATTGTTTGAACATTATTTTTTATCGATACTCGTATTTAAGTAGCTATTCTGTTTTTTTTTTGTTTGTTTTGTTTGTTTGTTTTGTTTTTTTTTTGTTTTTTAATTAAACAGTATTATATATTTATATCTACCGGCCTGATTATTTACGATAAATTGTTTTACGAAAATTCGGTAGGATTCGAACCAGCGACCCCTATTTATATAGGGAAAGCTACCATTTGATCTGGCAACTTCTTAGACCTTTCGACCACGAATAGCCTCCAGTCTAAACGAGGTTTTTATCAAGCCAATATAACACAATTTTCGATTCATCGCAAACAACCATATCTGCTCTGAAATATATCGTAATGTCAACAAATGTAATTTCCGTAACATGTTTATATATATATATATATATATATCCCTCACCGGTAACAATCTTCAGGTGCTGAGTATCGACTGACCGTTACGCAATTCAAATTATAACAAAATATCTGGTTAACGCAATGTTGGCGGAGTTATATATTTTTGGGGGATTACGATTTTATTAAATTTAAAAAATACATTTTGCATTTAAGACAAATGAGATTTAGAAACATATATATGAAAGAAAGAGAAAGGAAACACTGTAAAAGAGACAGGTATTAATGATTTATGATAAATGTCACTAATAAAATTAAATGTTGAAATTCTATTGTGTCAATGAATACGGTTGGTTAGTTTGGCAGATGCATATGAACATTGTAATGCAGACCGTTATCAAAAGAGTAGGCTGTAATGTCGGTAGATATCGCAAGCTTGAATCGATTGAATTAACTGCCGTAAGGAGGAGAACGATTGTACTTCAATACTCTCTGAAGTAGGGACAGCCAATTTCCTCGAAATCCTGTCTTTTAACTGAACACGAGCACCGACCATTAACACCGCTAGAATATACACAACTACTGTCGGTCTATGAACAAAATTCACTAAATAAGTGTGTGCGGACGGAAATACATACGCACGCAAACACACACACACACACACGCATATGCACACACACATACACACACATAGATAGATAGATAGATAGATAGATAGATAGATAGAATTGTCAGTTATTTAAAAATGAAACACATTTCATATTGTATGAGGTTGCTTACTGTACCGTTATTTCCAAGTGATCCCTGTGTAATTACTGACTAGGCTCGACGTTGCTTAAATACGTCGAATGAATGATAAACGGTGTTTTTAGCATTATTTGATCGTGATAGATAGATAGATAGATAGATAGATAGATAGATAGATAGATACAAATAATGCACCTACTGACATAGATATGAACAGAATGAAATTGATAATGAATATACTGACATAGATAGATAGATAGATAGATAGATAGATAGATAGATAGATAGATAGATAGATATAATCGGGCTGGAATATAAGTAACAGAAGAACATTTCAGTACGTCCAACTGCTGGAAATTCATTAAGAATTTCCAGCAAACTTCAATCATTCTAAATCTGGGAATCTTATCCCTCGGCCTAGTTTAAGAAAATGCTTTTGGGGCACGCGCTGAATACGAAACAAGAATAGAGATATTGGCTCCTCATAGAGCACGATTCCATTTTACTTTCTTCGTCATTCAAGATCGTTTGTACTGACTAAATAACAAATCGCCTCTTCTTGATCGATCAAAGATCTCTAAGTATTCTCTATCTTTTTATTTTTAACTGATTCTTGTTTTCAGTACGAATATATTTACACACTTAGTGATTGCCACTGTTTGACAAAAAACGTCAGCTCTTTAATTTTGTATTGAGCGATCGTAAGTACGTAAGGGATTCAAAAGGACTGCTTTAATTCTTCAGGCTTTCCTGTAGATATGACTGATGAAACACATTTATGGTTTTAAAATTACATGTATATATTGATACCAAATATTAAATGGCGGTCAGGTAACTATCCCTACAACCTGTGCGCCTTATCGGTTAGGGTCAAAAATACACTGACTGCATTTTCCTGCAAAAGAAGTAAATCCCATAAAAGTAGCTTCAAGTTTACAGTAACTGTATTTACCATTGATTACACGAGAAAACTTTTTTGCCATCATGCAAACCAAATCTATACTAACCTTTTTCCCTGTCTACAAACCAAACATATGTTGACCTGTTTGTCGATCGTGCAAACCTATGTGGACATTTTAACTCTCATGCAAGCCAAAACTTATGTCTAAATTTTTAACTCTCGAGCAAACCGAAACCTATGTCTAGCTTTTTGACTCTTGAGAAATCAAAAACAATGTCTAGATTCTTTTTATTCTGGAACAAACAAAAACCCCTCTCTCTAATTGTTTGTTTTTTTGGGCAAACCAAAACCTATATCTACCTTTTTGACTCTTGTGCAACCAAAATATATGTCTACATTTTTTACTCTCAAGCCAACCAAAACCTTCGTCTATCTTTTCGACTCTCGAGCAGTCAAAACCTGTGTCTACTTTTTTGACTCTCTGGCGAACCAAAACCTATGTCTATCTTTTTACTTTCGAGCAAACCAAAACCTATGTCTACCTTTTTGACTCTAAAGCAAACCAAAACCTGTGTCTGATCTTTGACTCTCAGGCAAACTAAAACATGTCTACTTTTTTTACTCGCGAGCAAACCAAAACTTGTCTTTACTTTTTAAGTTTCGAGCAAACCAAAACCTATGTCGACATTTTTTACTCTCGACCAATAATAACCTATGTCTACATTTTTTTCTCTCGAGCAAACTAAAACCTATGTCTATATTTTAACTATCGTGCAAGCCAAACCTGTGAGTAACTTTTTAACTTTGGTCTAAACTAATCCTTTTTACTGTCTATCAAAATGACTGTATTCTTCTTTAAATAACCAGGAAAAAAGTTCATTTCATAAAACATTCAAACAAAATGAAACATAGATTTTTTTTTGTGAGTGTAATAAATTAGAATCTCGGCGGTGCCTAATGTTCGTGGCTTTGAGCTAGAAGGTAAGCTTTAAAATACTTATAACCCCTTTCCGTAGTTCTTAAGTTAGCTAGAGTATCATTAAGACTATTTTCTGCTACTTTTTCAAACAAAGGCAAGCTTGACAAGTAAATTACCAACCAGGCAGATTATGCATTAGAATTATCGAACCAATTAAGATGATAATGAGAAATAAAATATCTCCTTCATCTAAATCACATTACTCGAAATTTTGAAAAAATGAATGCAATGACTTTGCACTATAGGGATTTTCCAGATAATCATTTATATAATTTGCTAGGCCCTTAATGTGCGTTGTGGTGCAGTGGATATCGGCTCGGAACGAGAAATCGGGGAGCCGATTTCGAATTCCAGTTGAATTCATTGCATTCACTTACGCGCAAATACCCTTGGAAAAGGTATTAATCCGTCTATTCCTTCCAGTTATGGGTTAAATAACAGGACAGATTGGGTTCTATAGCCTTGGCTGGCAACCAGTCTAGCGCAGAAAGCAATGGCAAACTACTGCGGGATAATATTCTGCACAGTCAGCCCAAGCGTGTTTCATGTATGACACTTAATTGACTGAAGGCCCTTAACGACCTCAGTTACTCTTGAGTACGTATATGTGTTCCTTTTCTTTTCTTTTCTAGGCGTTTTGTTTATGTTTTAAGTACAAATATCTATATTTATCAGTGGAACTGTGTGTGTGTGTGTGTGTGTGTGTGTGTGTGTGTGTGTGTGCGCGTGTGGGTGTGTGTATGTGTGGTGGGGGTGTCCGTTACCTATAGACTCCAAAACGGCTAAACCGATTTTCTTGAAAGTTTACACAGTTGTACTATAAGCGTCTGCGAGTGTTCTTAGCTAGGTTTTGTGTCGAGGTACCCCCGATAAATATCGAAAATCGACAATCGAAAAAATCGGGTTATAGAAGGAGTGGTCCGATTTTAATCAAATTTGATACACTCACAGACAAAGACATAAGTAACGATATTCGGAAGCTTCAAGGTTGCAGTTCTTACAATAGTGCAGAAAATTTGATATCGATACAAGGAAATCAAAATTTCACTTACATCCATTCATTTTTCTTTCAATCTACAGTTTCGCTTTAACTGGAAACAACTATTGATTTTAGTCTTTCGTGCCAACGTCCAAGGAGTCTGAACTCCAGGACCATGGATTAGTTTTAAAGCTTTCATTACACCCGAGCAACGTCGGGATATACTGCTAGTACAAAAATACTTTATAAAAATATTTTGGGAGTTTTAGTGAACAGTAAAGGCGTGGGAACATTTAATCTACGATAAAACTTTTATTCATATTTACTAAGCCTAATTTAATTTGACATTAGGCTACAGGTATGGGGTAACTATCAAAGGTGGAAATCACTTTACAGTGGTAAGGATGTGGGAAAAAAAACAGATCACTAACCATTAGCCGAGGGAGAAGTAAAAATAGCAGTTATGTTTAGCAATTATGTACTGCTTTTGTCGTACACTTCAGGATGAGGACCGAGCTTTACATATCCGCTTCGAGGTGTTGCTAACAAGCGCCATAGAATTGACTACATATTGTGTAAGAACACAAATCAATTTTGCGTTTGTTATTGATTTTGGTCTTTTTAAAAGCCGCATATGTTTATAATCATTCCATTTTAATTACTATTATAATGATCATATATATGTGTGTGTGTGTGTGTGTGTGTGTGTGTGTGTGTGTGTGTGTGTGTGTGTGTGTGTGTGAATCGTTTACTTTAGTCTGTCTGCATTCTTTTCCGTCACCCATAATGGCATACTTTATTAATAATTAATTATGGTAACTATGTTTAGTGATAATCAGTATTTGCAAATAATTCTAATATATACGATCAATAAAAAGCGATTTGATATCGATCGGATGCAGTCAAAGGCCGAATTTAAACGAGTTAGCAATACGCATATTTTCCGTATTTTACTCATACACAGACATAGACACAGACACACACAAACACACACACGGATATACACACGCGTACGTACATATATATATATATATATATATATATATATATATATATATATTAAGATTTGAATACGTACAGGGTCAATTTTATTATTATAATATATATATATATATATATATATATATATATATATGAGTGAATAGAGAACAAAGAAAGAATTTTTACAACGTCCAAAACATTAATTTAAAACAGTGCTCGATATATAATATATAGAGCTGTGAATATTTATTATAAATTATATTTAGAACATGTACATAATTTGTTTATATATCAACTACAAATAGTACATTTGTTTCGACATTGAAACTAAAATGTCTCATCAGGCGGTGTGGATAGGAATGGAAAGCCTCTTTTCTTATATTTCGGCAGTTGTGTGTTAGTTGTCCCTTATCACTAACCCCCACCAACATCACACACACAACTGACCAAATATAAGAAAAGAGGCTTTCCATTCCTGTCCACACCGCCTGACGAGACATTGAAGTTTCAATGTCGAAACAAATGTAGTATTTGTAGTGGATATATAAAAAAAATTATGTACATGTTCTAAAATATAATTTATAATATATATATATATATATATATATATATATATATATGTGTGTGTGTGTGTATGTGTGTGTGTGTGTGTGTGTGTGTGTGTGTGCAGGTTTCATTAAAGATTTCAGACAAGGTGATATAGTTAAGTTTTTTATGTAATTTTTTCAAGTGATTTGATGATCTCTTTCTTTTGAGGACATAAATTAAGTAAAAATTGTCGAAATGTTGTGTTTATCTGAGCACTTTCGGCTATACTTTTAACCATTTTCGAGGATGAATGTTATTTTATGTGTCAGTGGAGTTATGCATAATGCGGAGTATTGGTTTGTGTTATGTACTGAACACGGTAAGTATGTAGTTAGCGTGTTCGTAGTTGATGTTGAGTGTTGGTTTTTTGTTTTTATTAATAAAGCCTCCATTATTTTTAGTCTTTTTTTCATGTGGATGATGCTATGACATTTGTGTTGTCAACAAGTATGTTCCGGATAGGGTTGTGGTAGGTATCCGTATGTGTTTAAATAAGATCGAATTGTCTTCCATTGAGAGAGATGTAGCGTCAGTCTTCGGGTTTGTTTCGTTGTGATATGGCCGATATAATTATTTACGAAACTAGGACCAAGAACGCAATTCTTCAAAAGATACATGTATTCGTAATGTTGGTTCTTTGTAGTCTGGATCTCGTAGGTGAATTGTTGTCTTCAATAATGAGGTTAGCCGTTTTAAATTTAGTGTCATAGATAATTAATTTAATTTTTTTGTTTACGTTGACGGGAGTTGCGTATTTTCAAATGACGCTTCGGAGTGAAGCTTCGACCTGTTTATAATTACTATGGATTTCGTTCTTGTAGAAGATATTAATATTATTATTATCAGTGTGTTTACGGTTGCTATTACTCAGGTTTGAAAGAAAAAGTCTGTGATAGTCAATAGTTCGGACATCCGTTGTTTACAAGTATTTGATTGGTATTAGTATTATAGCGATCTAGAAGATTAATTCTAGGAGGCTCTCGTGAGAAAATTTTTAATGACATCAATTTTATATCTAAGCGGACATTGACTAATAAAATTAAGGTGACAGGAATTTTTACTGGTGTTTTTTTTTTTTATATTGAGAAGTAATGAAAGTTTTATTACGAGACTCCACTACAATAATATATATATATATATATATATATATATATATATATATATACATACATGTGTGTGTGTGTGTGTGTGTGTGTGTGTGTGTGTGTGTGTGTGTGTGTATAATATGTTCACACGAGTATAAACGGCACGTGTCATACACCACGAAAGAAAACAATGAGTTCGGTCCAGTTAACACTCCTTTCTGGTCTTTTGAAAAGAAGTAGAGGTTTATGTTTTGTTTCCTACTTAGAAATATGTTTCCGGTTTCCTGTAAAATCCATTCCTTCTCTTTCAGTTCCAGTGTTTCCTTGTGTCTTGGTGGCATTATCACCTTGTCTGAGTCGTGCCTCTTACTCTGTAACCCTCTATCTCGAGAGGTTCTTGAGTCTTGTACAAGATGAACATCATTGTAATGAATGCTTCTTTTTCTTTTTTTTCTGTTTTTCAAGAATCTCAGATAAGTTATATTAAAACTCAAATGAACACATACAATTACATACATACTAAGGCTTAAAATAAAAATTCTGCTATATTTATTCTAAAAACCAGTATTTAAAAAATAATAATAATAATTTTACTCCTCACCAATTGTGGCGTGTGTTTAATAAATGGAGCACGCATGCGCACACACACGTAAACAAAAAAAGCACCAAATTTAGTCAATCAGTTAAGTGCCATACGTGATACACGCTTGGGCGATCATGTCTCGAAAGGGACATGACTGACTGGGCAGAAGATTATCCGGCAGTAGTTTGCCATTGCTTTCTGCGGTAGACTGGTTGCCGACCAAGGCTATAGAACCCAATCTGTCCTGTTATTTAACCCATAACTGGAAGGAAGAGACGGATTAATACCTTTCCCAAGGGTATTTGCGCGTAAGTGAATACAATGGATTCAGCTGGAATTCGAACTCGGCTCCCCGGTTTCTCGTTCCGAGCCGATATCCACTGGACCACAACGCACATCTCCACCAAACCTAAGCTGTCCTAAATGAAAAGTGAAGATTGAAGGACTTAAATTCAGTTAATTTTATTACTTTTTTAATTCTAAGAAGTAATTTTGCTTAAATAAACAAGGCAAGAATTAATTGTATTTTTCTGTCAAGTTTTGTTAAAAAAAAACTTGAAAGAATCATGAACTATATTTATATGTTATTCATTTATTATTATTATTATTATTATTATTATTATTATTACGGACGTGTGGTATGGCGCAATGGATATCGAATGAGCCGAGTTCACGTTTACATTTATTTACACGCAGATATCCTTGAGAGAGATATGAATTTATCTCTTCTAACACCACACCACCCACAGCTATGGATTGTATAGCAGGCCAGACAGGGTCCCATGGCTTTGGTTGGCAACTATTCTACTATAGAAAAGAAATGGCAGCATACTGTGGTAAATCTTATTTGTCATGAAAAGAGACATGATCACCCAAGCGTATGTCATGTATGGCACTTAACTGAATTGAAAAGTGAAAATACAAGGGAGAATTTTTAATATGATAACCAAACACGGAAAATTTAGTCACGAAATTAAATTTTTAAAATAAACCAAAAAAAAAAAAATGGCAACTTTCTATTGCTGGTTGTCCTCTGATCTTAATAATGGCCAGAAATATAATCAAAAGCGCAAGATCACAATGATTTAGACAATATTTACGTTCATTGGATTCAGACATGAATTCTCTTGTACATAAACTGGAGAAGTTAATTGAATTTTTTTTATTCATTGTATATTATCTTTAATCAAACTTTTATTATGAATTATTTCTACCTCTACTTATTTATGAATTCATGAATGAAAAAGAAAATGAAAATGAGAACTGATAAGTGAATTCCGTAATGAATTCACATTACATAATCAAGACAACAATTCTGAATCATTTCTTCCCGATGTCGAAAATGAATACAGCACTTAAGATGTAAGACGTTCTAAAATGCATCTACAATTTCTTTTATTTTATTTATTCGATAAGATATGTCGTAATTTAGCTATATTGGTCTCACTGATCGAAGATGGCACCGATTACGGAAATGACGCACAGGAAATTGCACCCCACTAAAAAAATGTGTAATAATGTTGGTAGTTAGTAAATGTTTCCTAATAAGGAATATTGTAACATGGACTCGAATGAAAATTGCCAAGTGGACTCCGGCCTGAACGGAAGGAGATGGCAGAGTAGATTAAGAAACATTATTTGACCAAATTTCAGTCATCTTGTGAATGATCGAAGAAATTGAACGGGCGAACGGAAGGAAAAATAATGACGACATTTATGACCGGAAATTTTTATGGAACAGATGGCGCCAATTTGCATGTCAGGAAGGATGACATTATTTTCTGCCCCCGTAATGTTCACCGATTTTTAAAGCAAAAGACTGGTGATGATAGACAGTCCATGAATATCTAAAAAAAAAAAAAAAAAAAAAAAAAAAAGAAAAAAGAGATTATTTCATTACAGGACGCATACAGACATAGCACGAAATATTGCTGGCTTAATTCCAGACCGTTGTAATGATGATAATATCCCAATAAAACTAGTTATTCATTTCTTTTTCCAGTGCTTATAAAAATTATATTTTTACTGTACTGTAATATGATGGAGATATGCATTGTGGTGTAACGGAGTTCGAATTCCAGTCAGGTTCGTTACATTCACTTACGCATAAATACCCTTGGTAAAAGTATAAATCGATTTCTTCTCACGTACCAAGTTATGGGCTATATAGCAGGATAGACGACCGGCTTCTATAGACTTGGAATGAAACCAGTCTACCCCAGAAAGAAATTATCTTATGCCTAGTCTCTCATGTATCGAAAGGGACATGATCACCCAAACGTGTATCACGTATGATATTTAACTGACTGAACGTACTATATAGCTTTATGGCTATTATAGCACTATGCTATAGCTATATAGTACTATAAAAAATGCATGTCTTAAATATAAAATACTAGCAGAATAGCCCGGCGTTACTCGGGTATAATGAAAGCTTTAAAACTAATCCATGGTCCTGCAGCTCAGACTCAGCCTAAAGAATATTTGTGTGAAGTTTGGTGAGAATCGGATAAAAATTGTGGATTTGTATAAAGGACATATATATATATATATATATATATATATATATATATATTATCGATTTTCTACACTATTGTAAGAACTGCAACCTTGAAACTTCTGAATATTGTTTCTTGTGTCTTTGTCTATGAGTGTATCAAATTTGATTAAAATCGGACCACTATTCTATAACCCGATTTTTTCGATTATCGATTTTCGATATTTATCGGGGGTACCACAACACAAAACCTAGCTAAGAACACTCGCAGACGCTTATAGTACAACTGTGTAAATTTTCAAGAAAATCGGTTTAGCCGTTTTGGAGTCTATAGGCAACGGACACACGCGCACGCGCGCATGCGCGCGCGCACACAGACAAAGTTCCATTTATAAATAAGTTTAGATTCCAAGACACGAGCGAATATGGTTGGCACAATATCGGTGATCATAATTTCTTGTAATTTTAAAAATTGCGCGTTCAAAAATTTCCTGTTACGTGAGCGTTCAAAAAAATTAAGAGTTAAGTGATTTAAAAAAACCGGTAAAATCAGTTATTGCAAATCGTCTGAGGAACCACTCATGGCAGAAACCTAGGTCGCGTAATAACTCGTTTACAAATGAAAAATATATATATATATACATACTTGCTTTCCCGACAGCTACAATGTAAATGTAAAGTCAATAGTCATCATTTAAATGTAAAGTCAATAGTCATCTCCTATCTCACTAACTTACATCCTCTCTCTTATGCTCCTTTCTCCGTCCACTCCACTCTAATCAGTATTCCCATCCTTCTCTTACCTACTCCCTGACACCCCCTATAACCTGTCAATCTTTCTCATAACTTTCCTCATATGTAACCCCCTGCAGAACAGTGACAGTAAAATGCCTTGCTTGGGGCGATATGATTATAAAAAAAAAATGATTGGCTAAACTTGGGATTCCTACAAATTTTAATTTATACAATTAAATAATTATTTTATTAATTTATACGAAAATGTAATATATGCAGAGCGCAAAAAATGAGTATGCACATATATACCTATATATCTATCAAAATAAATAGTGTATTCAACAAATTCCAAGACGCTTCAATAATGCAAATTTTGCAATAAAGCGGATTATCCGATTTTCCCCCATATGTTTGCATGATACTGTAGGTTATTACAATAGTGCAGGTTATTACAGTGTAGGTTATTACAATACAGTAAGTTATTACAATGCAGAATAACTGATATTTTATCATCTATATTATAAAATGAGAGCTGATTTTCTGTCCGTCGTGTACTGTGTGCGTATGACTTTGTATGCGATTATGTCATATATATGCATGTCTGTGTTGTGCGTGAGTGACTTACATGTACCATTTGATGTACACACAAGCACACGTGTGCGCACACGCACGGACACACAATGGGACCAAGTTTGAAATAGGACATTGGAAATATTACATTCCCCTCCCACGCAGTCTGGAAAACCCCTACCATAGGCTAAGCAATAAAATCAAAGTTAGAAACGAGAGAAAAAGTTTAATTTTTTAAACTCTAAAAAATCAGATAATTATATAATTTCATTGAGCTTTCTGAAATTATTCAGTAACAAATTGAATTATTTTTAAATCTTTTTTTTTTTTCTATTTTGTTGGTTGTTTTTGTTTTATGGCATATCAACATCGGCTGGTCATTTATTGCCAACTAAATTTTATTTATTTATTGCTGGTAATACCTTTTTCTTTCAACAATAAATTGTTGTTTTTTTTATATAAGTTTTGTCTCTAGC
Organism: Ascarosepion bandense; assembly: GCA_037127315.1. Taxonomy (NCBI): domain Eukaryota; kingdom Metazoa; phylum Mollusca; class Cephalopoda; order Sepiida; family Sepiidae; genus Ascarosepion; species Ascarosepion bandense. Next base: position 9,221,613 of record JBBBDQ010000233.1, on the reverse strand, counting down.
AATACTTTTTTCTTTTCGAGTACCAAGATTCATTGGGAATTTGTTTTTTAAGGGCAGGATCCCCAAGTCATACCCTGTTATTTAACCAATAACTGGAAGGAAGGGATGGATTACCTTTTCCAAGGGTACCAGTGCTTAAGTAAATGCAGGGTATTCAACTGGAATTCGAACTCGGCTCACCGATTTCTCTTTCCGAGCCGATATCCACTGTACCGCAACGCACATCCGTCACTGAACGCTTACGGCACCTGTTATTCTCAAGCGGTCACCCATCTCAGTACTGACCAGGCTCAACGATGCTTAACTTCAGTGATCGAGCAAGAGCCGGTGTATTCAACGTGATATGGCCGTAAGCCTTTTCGATTTTGTAGAAGTCTTTATCCCTGTCATTAAATTAAAATATACATGTGTAAATACACAATTTGAATGAAATTGAAATGGACATCTGTGTCGTGAGAGCTAATTTCTTTTTCTGTTTGGTAACAACCTCTGGCTAACGGAAAGGAAGTTTTTGTCGGCAATTTGAAGTCATTTTTTATGACTCCTGCATTTAAACGGAATATATTTTCTAATAAATGTGGTATTTTAAATAGGCAAATAAATTAGTTTTAAAATTTAATCATCTTGCAGTTAGCGAAACGACAGGTGCCAAGCTAATAATAATAATAATAATAATAATAATAATAATAATAATAATAATAATAATAATGAAAAGGTTTTAAATATTAAATGAATTGACAAAGTATACCACAGAACCTAATTAGAAGCAAATGCCGTTGGCAGAATTGTTCGAGGAACCTGCTCGATGAAGTATTAACATAAGCATTCAATTTGCGCTATATATGCGAACGCAATAATGATAGACACAACAAAACTGTATAACTAAGTTTAAAATTAATTGTTATTCGGTAGATAACGATAGAAGACTACAAAAACGATTATGATTCTCCACAATTTCCTGTCTTTTGTAGCTCTTAATAAATTATGACTTGTAGGGAGCTCGCTGATGTTTATTAAATTGGCCTTGTACCAAACATAATCAAACTCACTACAACTTATGAATATCAGAATGTTAAAAGATAAAACTGCCTCGTTTATATAAATAAATGAAAATTGTATAACATCAAATATACGTGTGTGTGTTTGATGTTACATATATGATGTATAACATCAGCATAACATCAGATTGTATGTAGGAAATTATTAACTGTGAAAATGTTCTAAGAGAAAGTGTAGTAAGGAGTTTAAAGAATTAAGAGTTCGCTTTAACAAATTTTTTTTTAATCATTTCACCCCGAGCAAGGCAGAAATACCACTGATGTACAGAGGGCTGCATAACTGTAAAAAGATTAATTAGAAAAGAGTGAGGAGTGCAAACTAGTTAGAAAGGAGCAATAGAAAGCTGAGAAAGCAGGTGCGATGACAGATACATAGGTGGAGAGAAAGGGAAGGATATACGGGGGTGGGGAGAGAGCTAGAGTCCAGTGGTTAACAGATGAGTATTGACATTGCATTTAAATTTCTGGAGGTTGTAGCCGTCAGGAAAGCAAGAATACGGGAGCGAGTTCCACGGGCGGGAAGTGCGAGAGAAGAAGCTGCAGGAGTAGAATTGTCGTCTGCATTTGGCTAACCTGACTGTGAATGGGTGGGACCCAGTTGCCAGTCTGATTGCACGAGTAAACACCTGTTGAGGAAGCACCAGTGATTTAAGTTCGTCCGAGCAGAAGCCATGAAAGTATTTATAGAACAGACAAAGGGAGGCCACATTTCGACGATGGGGAAGTGGCTGCAGTCGAGCCGCCAGATCAGTACCTATCACATTACAGACTCTCCTTTGGAGCCTGTCAAGAATACTGAGGAGAACGGCACGGGCGCCAGACTATAAATGGCAACAGTACTCCATGCACGGACGGATGGTTGACTTATATATATGCAGGATGGATTCAGGCGGAAAAAACATCCTGGATCGACATAGTGACCCAACCTTCTTAGCAGTAGATTTTGCTATGGATTCAATATAGTGGTTCCATTTGAGGTCTGAGGACAGGGTAAGGTTGCCTGTAATTGTTGATAGACAACAGCTTGGTCTTAGACGAATTGATGTTGACAAGCCACTTCTTGCTCCAGTTCACCACAGAGTGGTCAGCAGCGAAATTATGTCTGTCCGCCACGACAGGTTTCTTACTGGTGCGGGAGTATATTGTAGTGTCATCTGCGTAGATGCCTACTTGGGACTTGATCTCATCTGGGAGGTCGTTGATGAAAATAAGGAAGAGCGTCGGGCCCAGGATAGAGCCCTGTGGGACACCAGCATTCGTGCTGTAGGATGAAGAGGCACGCCCATTCAAAACGACCTTCATTTTTCGATTATTTAAAAAAGATTGGATTAGGTCAAGCAGGCGACCGGTAATACCGTAACCCCGTAGCTTGCATAGAAGGCCAAAGTGCCAAACCCTGTCGAAAGCCTTGGAGATGTCCAGAGCAACCGCGCGAGCCTCGTCAGACTCATCAAGGGCCTGTAGCATGTACTCCGTTACGGTTGTTAGCAGGTCGGCCGTGGACCTGGCAAAGCGGAAGCCGTATTGCCTATCAGAGAAGAGTTTGTGGGCAGTGAGATGATGAACTATTTCAGCATTGATTATAGCCTCGAATACTTTCCCGAATATCGGTAGAAGACTGATAGGGCGATAGTTGGATGGGTCCGAGGGTTCTTAAATACAGGAACGACTGAAGAGAACTTCCAGCATGCAGGAAAGCAGGAAGCAGAAAGGCAGTAGTTAAACAGTTTAGAGAGGCCAGGGGAAAGTTCAGGAGCACACCTCTTAAGGACTATCACCGGGATTCCATCGTCTCCACTCGCCTTATGAGGGTGGAGTGTTGAAATTACTCTGGATACTACTGTCGGGGTAATATATACGTCGTGCAGTTTGGCCTCAGTTCTAATAGGGAAGTTGGGTCGGTGTACTCTGGACGAGTCAAATGTTGAGTTGGATGAGAATCTGCGGGCAAAGCACTCAGCTTTGTCCGCAGATGACGTGAGAACCTCAAATTCATGGATTAAAGGATGGATTGTGGATTTCCTATTGTTCAGCACTCGTTTGCAAATCCTCCAATAGTCCTTGGAGCCGAACTTGCGGTCAGCTATGCGCTGTCGCATTCTCTCAGCAACCAACCGTTTGGCGTCATTTAGGGTTCTCTTGCACTCATTGCGAGCAGATACGAACAGGCGCCTATTGTGATCAGATGACTGTCTCCGGAATAGACTGAAGTCATGGTTCCTGTGGGCAATGGCGGCGGAGCAGGCCGGAGAGAACCCCGGAGAGGAATGAGGTTTTAAGCAATACTTCCTGGTGGGTATGAAGGCATCAATGCCAGCTTTCACCCATGACGAGACCTCAGAGGCACAGTCATCAACTGATAGGTCGAACACTTTTCCCCAAGGGACGTCGCAGAGGAAATCGCGAAAGGCATCCCAGTCAGCTTTTTGGTAGAGGTATGTTATGTTTGTGTTGTTGAGAAATTGTTGGTAAAAGTTCGTTCAACATACAGTTTACTTCAAAATAGTTGTCTTTCTTTGACTGTATTTATGAAATATTCTAGAGTGAGTTTTCGTGTCTAGTCTTGCTTGGTGAATTGATACCAAGATGTAAGTGTTTGGAGATGTTGAAGAGATTGCGTTTCATTGGCCATATTGGTGTTTATAAAATATTAACATTAGGCTAAGAAGTTGAGTGTCGTGGATTCGTGTGACGAGTTTGTTCCTTTCTTTCACTGTGTTGACGACGAGTCGGTGAAGAGGAAGAATGAGAGATAAAGAAATCAGTACTTGCGAAGGTGAGGGAGTGCGAATGTGTGTCGCTGTGGTAGTTGCGTCCGATCAGTGGTTTGAATAATCTCTTGTTAGATCGTGGCTGTGTTGAGTGTTCTCTGCTTCGTTGCTTCTCTGACTGACCGAAAAACGTGAAATATGTAACCAACTCGGTTACTTGGTCGGCTCCGAACGCAAGCTCATTTTGGGACAGAAAGAAATATGACACAAGTCATTAAAAGTTCAGTTTTTTTTTTGTTTTGTTTTTTTGCTTTTTTTGTGGTTTTTTTTTTTGTAAATTGTTCTCTTTTCATTGATTATTAAATATTTCACACTGGCTCTCGAATTTGCAAACAGTGAAGAAAGTTATTTTTATTTCGTATTCACCATAGTCTTTTTGCTATCTCTCCTAAAACTTGTTCCGCCTTCCATTTAGTCAAGATCGCTAAATAGGTTATGCGTTGTTTTTATGATGAGCTCATAGCGTGCATCTTCATAGAGATGATGACTTAATACGATTTCTATTCAATAGTTTGGTAGTTTTTATCTCAGTCATCTCGTTAGTGGTAAACATAAGAAAAATATTGAGGATAACGAAGGCATCGGAAGTTTATGGGTTCGCTAATTTAATAACATAAATCTTGTTGGTTATTTAATATCGAATATAATTCATCGGGAACAAAACTCACAATGAATTACCAGATCCGTAAACATGGGTCCAGTTTACACTAATGTCAAAAAATAGACGTGTGTCCGATTTACACTTGAGTCAAAAAATAATCAGTGCTCAGGCATATACCCGATTCTGCAGTTATCCTGGAGCGTAGGGAGATGGTTAATTTTTCTTTAATTCAGCCTTGTGTCAGACTTAACCGAACTCACTACAGATTACAGGATTTATGAATAATTATCATCAGAAGAATTATCAGAAGGTTGGTTGTCAGCAGGTTGGAATAGTGTGGAATAGTGTGGAATAGTGTGGAATATGTGGAATAGTGTGGAATAGTGTGGAATAGTGTGGAATATGTGGAATAGTGTGGAATAGTGTGGAATAGTGTAAAGATAAAATATACATTTTTCACGTTAAAATAGAAATTTATTATAAGGAAAGAATAACACAAGTTGTAGAAGTTAATGTGCAATTAGAGACATTATTAAGAAGTTAAGGATAGAGTTCGTGATCAAAAGTTGAAGTTAGATTTTTTTTTTATGTTTCGTCTCGCGGCTCCCATCTGACTCTCTGTGATTGACGCTGACCGGGATCTTTTATAGTATTCAGATTTTCGCACTTGCTCGCGAAGTCCTCAAGTCTTGTAAGTCGCTCCCATTGGTCAAAAATCATTTTAACACCTACTTGCGAATTCTGGTTTCAAGCACATGGTCAATCCATTTTCTATTTGGGAAAAAAACTAAGATTTCACATGCCATTGTGAATTTTTGCAAAAGTGAAGAATTAATTTCTTATCCGCTACAATCCACTCAGAAAGGGACTCTTTTTTTTTTTTTTTTTTGGCGATGGTTAGAAGTTACTATCATTCAGAAAATACGGTTGGTTGCCTCGTAGACAGGGAAAAGGAAAATTGAGTCAAATCAAAATGAAGACAAACGTGAAAAGTCATAATAAGAGCAATGATAATAAATAATTGACACAATTGGTTAAAAATTATTTTTTCTAGTTGTAAACCATAAACTAGAAGCGACGGGGAAAATTTATGCAGTTACTTTCTCTTTATCCTACGCATAATTCTCATTCAAAATGGCTGCCGCTCTGTAAAAACGTTGAAATCAAAGAACTGTGATAGTATTTCTCTTCTGAGAAGGAGAAATATTGTAAATATTTACAAGGGTTAATGAATATTTATAGAAAGACTGAAGTTGATGTACTGACAGTAAGGAGATAGATCAAAGTTGTTTTAGTGGCAATCGTGACGTGAAAGGAGAAACTAACCTGGGTTAGAGCCAGGAAGTTGTTTTACTAGTAGGGTTTATGTCAAATATAATGTGTCCAATAACACCACTATTAATTCTAACTTCTACGTGAGCACATTTGCAAAACTCAGAGCAAGGTTTCTTCGAGGTGGGCCACGTTTGTAGATGAGCGAGGTGCTATGACAGCGAAACAGTGCAATATTTCACAATATCTTAGATACCAGACAATAAATCATTGCACGACTAAACAACCTTGACTTATCTACAATAGAGCTTCTTTTTTTTAATTATTATTATTATTTTATCCCAGGCATGACAATAAGACGATAGGGGTTACTGAGTGGAAAAGAATACGAGAAAAAGAAAATATTATTAAGGAGAGAAAACGATAAATGAACAAGAATTAAGACAGATTCAAAATTTACTTTTAAACTTTTGATGACCAAAATTGACTGGAAAGCAAGAATCCGGAAGAGATTTCCACAAGCTAGAAAATAAACTATTAGCATAGAATTTGCTGTTACATCTAGCCACTTCAAATGTAAAATGATGAGACCTTGCTGCCAATCTAGTACTGCGCTAACATTCATAAAGTCTAGGCACCTGAAACTATCAGAATTTTGTCTGTGTTGGCCCAGGAATGAGGTACTCAGTGGACATGGATTCTACAATTATGACAAAATGAAAGAGGCAATTTGCACATGTTTTTTTTTTTGTTTTTTTTTTGGAGAAAAAAGCCAACTCAGTTTCTATGAAGTTTGCATTCATGTTTCATTCAAAAATGAAATACATTTGTGAAGGAAGGAGAATGTTTTGAGGACTAGATTTGAAAGTGTGTGTATGGTTATGTGTATGTGCGCGTGTGTGTGTGAGAGAGAGAGAGTTTTACTTTAATACTTTATTTGCTACTACTATTAAATCTGTTGTAATTTACTTTTTGAATGATCTTCGTATTATTTGGAGCTTATATTCCTCAAATGAACATATGATTGATTGAATGATTAGTTGATTGTGACCGTGTTCATAGTTGATGTTAGTGAGGGTTGGTTTTCTCTTTTTTTTATTATTAGTGATTTCGTTATAATAATAATAATAATAATAATAATAATAATAATAATAATAATAAAAGAAATAGCCAACCCTCAATAACATCAACTATGAACCACAATGCGCTGACTGTGTTTGGAAAATAAGAAAATATTCCCATCACTCTAAAAACATATTTTTAAAAAATCTACACATTCAGTTAAAAATATAAGAACAATAAAATCATACTCGATAATGGCTAACAGAACAGCCAAAAACGCTCTGGTATATAAAACATTCGGATAAATTCTAAACCCTTCATGCCCAGAAAAGAAAACACTTGTATGAACACGAGAAAAATTGAATAAAAAGCTTAGTAGCTGTACGTTGTCAGCCGTCTTTAATGAAACTTGTATAAAAGAAAGAGTGTTGCCCAAAAGACATTACCGATCACGCAAGTATGATTAGTGTCTTTAAGCGAAATCCTTCTCGTCATAGATTCTCAAAAATATCATATCTGCTCACTTTCATCGGATCTAACAACGGTTTATTCTGTTAAAGGAAACACAAGTTCGAATCACGTCGGAGGGCGCGTATTTTTCTTTAATAAGATTTCTCAAATATTCAGGACGATAATAAATATTCTGTTTCAAAATTAAGAAAAATGCAGAGCGTCTACTCAGATATGGGTATCCACTAAAAATAATGTTTAAGTGATAAAAATCTGTCGGATTGATATATATATATATATATAATTATTAAGTTTCTCGTCATAATTAAATTACACCAGTACACAGTTGTATTAAAAAGTGTTCAATACAATTATATTGTAGAACTTTTGAATATTTTAGATTTGTAAAACGCAACCACGGTTTCTACCTTCTGGTGTCTTCAGGCGATTTACAATAACACCGGAAGGGAAAAAACTTGGTTGCGTAATAACTCGTTTACATATATATATATAAAGAAGTAAATTCATATATATATATATCATAAATTTCTGTCATGTGTGGGCTTTCAGACATATCTAGTTGAAGCACCTGTTCTCGTAAGATGGTCGAAGTTAAGTAACATCGGGAATGGTCAATACCTAGGTAGGTGACCGCTTGGGAATACCAGGTGATGTAAACTTGGATATGCGAATAGTGTAATTGATAACAGCTTGGAAATGGAATCCGAGGAACCACGTTCCAATTCCAATCGGGTTCGTTGTATTCACTTACACGAAAAATGCCCTTGAAAAAGGTATGAATCTATCTCTTTACCCCACCCCCAACTATAAATTAATTTGTAGGACTTGTATCAGTAAATCATTATTATTTCAAAAGAAATTTTACAATCATTTTCAATAGTCCTCAAAAAGACTCAAAAAACAAATCAATATATTCGAACATTCGCGTGTTCAAATGCCACCAACGAAATTTTGTTCTTATCCATTAATATTAATGATTGTTGAAATGAAAGCTAATACTAATCATGATCATACTGGTTATTATACTTATTATTGCTACAATACAGTAAATGTGGCACAAGTACTAAATGATCATACTGATTAATGGTTGTAGTGGTGCATAACGTTGATTATGATTGGTCAATATTCGTTTTATTCTACGTCCAATGAATTCTCTCCTCCTCTCGAAATCGCTGGCAACAGTAAACCAAAGAAGATCATATACCCGCAACGAAAGCTTGTCCATATATAGTTTGTGTGTGGTAAACCGTAGTTTGTACGTTTGGCTTGTTTGCTTCTTTCGATTGCTTTTGTGCAAGTGCAAATTGCTGTTCTGCTCTCAATGCCGCCGTTCGGCCTAGCTTTCTCGATTAGACGAACAACAGACGACCGAAAAATGAAACAAACCACTCACTGCTACTGAGTATGTGGGAATATTTTTCAATAGACCCCTGATAGGTCTCTTAGTTACATACTGCTTCTTTGAAAGCTTTGTTTTTTCTTTCTTTCTTTCTTTCTTTCTTTCTTTCTTTCTTTCATTCTTTTTTTCTTTCTTTGAAAACGATTCACGTTTACACTCGTCCTCGGTTATCTAGTTTGTTTGTTGCTGCTTTCTGCTTACCTCTTTTCTCTTTGCTTTTTTTTCTCTTCAACCTCACTTGATCATTTCTTTCCTTCTTTTATTATATTTAACCATCTTTCTTGCTTTCTTTCTTTCTTTCTTTCTTTCTTCCTTTCTTTTCTTCTTTCGTATTCAGACTTACTTTTCTTTTATTCTTTTCACCTCACTATTTTATTTTTCTTTCATTCTTACTGTTTCCTTCCCAATAATTTCTTATTTTCTTTTCTTTGCCCTTTTTTTTATTTCTTTACTTTTTTCCTTCTGTTTTCTTTTTTATCTTCAGGTTGTCAATTCTCTTTCATTTCTTTTTTTTATTATTATTTCGATTTATCTATGTATTTTATTCTTGCCTTATGAACCAATACAAACATTTGATGAATAAACATTTGTCTGGTTTATGTTGATCGATTGAAAACTCTAGCCGTAACGAAATGCTTCGGGCGGAGTTGGTGAGGGGAGGGGGTCAAGTTCCAGTAAAAACGATTCCCTTATCTGCTTTGATGAAATGCAAAATGTGAGCTGTATAGATTATTATGAAAAGAGCCTTCCTCCACATAAAGTTATGGGATTAACTTCATTACAGCTTATAAAGTGATTTTCAAAGTGTAGCTTAGTTGTGGCACAAGGCCTAAAGTATAGATCACCCAGTGAGGATCGAACTCACTACTTAGGCGTAATTCTTTTAGCGAGACAAGCTTCCTAGCCATTACGCCACATTGAGTGGTCCCTGTTTTTTAAGTGTAGCCTAGATGTGGTACAAGACCAAAAGCATGAGACACACAGTGAGGATCGAACTCACTACTCAGTCGTAATTGTTCTAGCGAGACAAGCTTGCTCACTATTACACCACGTAGAGGTGCTCAAAGATTTACTAAGCGTAGCTTAGATCTAGTCCAAGGCCAAAAGTAAGGTGCATTCAGTGAGGATCGAACTCACTCACTAGCGAAACAAGGTTGCTATCTATTACACCACGTCGAAGTGCCCTACCACGGTTTATAAGAAGACTAGCAGCATAGCCCGGCGTTACTCGGGTGGAATGAAAGCTTTAAAACTAATCCATGGTCCTGGAGCTCAAACTCTTTGGACGTTAGCACGAAAGACTAAAAAGCAATAATTGTTTCCAGTTAAAGCGAAACCGTAGAATGAAAGAAAAATGAATGAATGTAAGTCAAATTTTGATTTCCTGGTATCGATATCAAATAAGTTTTTTCGTCGTAAACTGAATTTTGAAGGCTAAATAAGTCCTCTGAGTAAATGGTATCATTGCTGAGACTAAGAACTACAATTATACCTACTTACAGCCAAACCCGAAGCAAAAACTAAAATAAAACGGCTGAAAAAATACATACATGTAGGCAAATAAACAGACACACATACAAACATCTTGCTTTTCATATATATATATATATTATCGATTTTCTGCACTATTGTAAGAACTGCAACCTTGAAACTTGTGAATATCGTTTCTTATGTCTTTGTCTATGAGTGTATCAAATTTGATTAAAATCAAACCACTCCTTCTATAACCCGATTTTTTCGATTATCGATTTTCGATATTTATCGGGGGTACCTCGACACAAAACCTAGCTAAGAACACTCGCAGACGCTTATAGTACAACTGTAAATTTTCAAGAAAATCGTTTCAGCCGTTTCGGAGTCTATAGGTAACGGACACACACACACACATACACACACACACACACACACACACACACACACACACGCACGCACACACACAGAGACAAAGTTCCATTTATAAATAAGTTTAGATAGTATCGTTAATGTCCAGATAGTTAAATTTAATGAAATTGGTTTTATGAATCACAGTAACAAGAAGCCTTCTTGTTTTTCGATTTGTTGTTTTATCTTTTTATCGCGTTATTCTTGGCTTCAAAAGTGGAATTATCTCGCATCAATTTTCAGTTTCAGTATCAAAATAAGATTTTGTTGAGCCTGTCTATCATGCGATAAGACCTTTGTCAGAAAATCGGTGATTTCATCATAATTCTGTTGCTCGAACTACAATACTGACGAATATAAAAGAGATTTGATTGCGTTTGACATCTAGGACACCATAACACACGCTTCTAAGCCGTATTCTATAGTAAGATATTGACAACACATTCTAATTTATCTTAGAAGCACTTAAATACTCATACAAAACTCCCCATAAAATTCATTGTTGATAACACTGTCATTCTAAAAACAGCTTATTGTAAAAGTGACAATGGAATCAATTTTTATGAAGCGGTTTAGGTAAATAATCAATATTACATGCTTTGAAATAAGACAGAAAATGTTACGGGTGTTCTGAATACACCCCGACATGGAATAACAACTACTACTACTATACAACACAAGTTAGAATTATTAATACATCTTACACAATATAAACACTGAAAAATATACTAACAAAGGACTCCTTAAAAATGGGTAATTCATTGACCGTAAGCATTTGGGAAATAATGAAAAAGAACAATTCTAAGTCATTCTAAAAGAAAATCGAAAGAACACAAGAAAAATTGAATAAAAATTCATAAATGAATGTGAGTAAAAAAAATCTTGGATTATTATATGCAATAAATATTTGAATTATTTTAGTATGGAATATATATATATATATATATATATATATATATATATATATATTAATGCAGGTTTCATTGAATAATATAGACAAGTTTTTTCTATTAATTTTGTGTAGGATCCGTTCGTACCGTCTGTTATACTTGATGGTGATATCGTTGAAAAACAACAAAAAAATCACAGTAATTGTTGATTTTTTATCGGGTCTAAGCTTTCGGCTCACATAAGCCATTATCAAAGAATAAATATTAACACACGGTAAACATAGAACATTTAAGTTATTAGCAATAAAGAGAATTAAATTGAAGATACAACAAGTCCATCCCTACCGTGGCGGATGGCCGAAGACTGTGACAAAATAGTGGCGTTGTGGTCCCTAATCTGATTACAGGCATTTGTGTACGTTATTGGAAATATCAAAATTGATGGTATTCAAAAATATATATATATATATATATATATATATATATAAATTTATACCATATAAATATATATATATATATATGTATACCATATATATATATATATAAATTTACACCATACTAAAATAATCTAAATATTAAATGCATGAAAAAGTCAAGATCATTACTGTGGAATCGGCAGATTTTGGCTATATAATGGGAGAATGCGATCCGTTCGACTTTTGTAGAGATGCACACTTTTTATGGGACGACTCAGTCTAAGCTAGTTGATATTAATTTCACTGTTTATCAAAAATAAAAACAAAACCAAGGACTTCAATTCAAACACGTGTGCCCGCTAGAAATAACATTCATGCTAATAATATATATATAAACACAAAGATTCTGTTTTACCAAACATTTCTAGAAGGTAACATTAATACAAGCAGTATTTTAAATTAAAATGCTCAATAAAGTGATAGAGCCTTAAAAGCAACAAGTAAAACTAAATGTTTAGGAAGTAAAATTGAATTAATTCATGGAAAAATACCGTCAGAATTTATATATATTTAGAAATATCTCGAGTGCATAGGAGGACATATTAATGTGGTCGTTCTCACGTGGGTGTAAGAACAGAATTTTTCATGTGTGCCTACATCAAATCCCAGGAAACAGAAAGAAAGAAACGCTCAAGAGATTTTAAAAAAGAGAAAAAAAAAAGCAAACTATGAAAGATAAAAGTACAGACGAATATTGTTTTACGTAAAAGGAAGAAAACGAAAGAAAAAGCGGCTCAGGCGATGAGAGATTGGGAATAAGGCTGGACAAAGATAGAAAATGAAAAAAAATTAAACCGAAAAGAGAGGAAAAAAACTTGGTCAGCCTTTTTGAAACAATTTGACTAAAAGGAAGATAAAAACGTCAAGGCAAAAATGCCACAAAGATAAAATAGAGATGCAAAGACCAACAGTGATACCATCTGAACCTTTAATTTCTCAATATTGAAACACGTATATAAAATCCGAAATACTCTTTTCTAAAAGATTTTCCTCTTCTTCTGCTTCTTCTTCGAGATGCCATCTCCCTTCAAGACGCGGGCGATCATGTCTCTATCCATTGTAGCTCTAAGCAATGTTTTCCCCCTAACTATTCTTCAAACACCCTGTTCTGCAATCCACTTACACATATTCACCAGGGAGATGACTAAAAGTTTCCTTCTGCCCTTCTTGCCTTCAGTATGTCTTCTGAATGCCAAATTCTCCAAGACCTCTTTCTTCTTGATGCATCCTAGAAACTTCAACTGTCTATTTCTGATTCTAAGTAAAAGTGTTTTTTTTGTTCCCATTTTAATTAAAACTTCATCTTTTGTCACATACACCATCCATGGTATTCTCAGTTTCCTTATCTCAAAACCACATCTCCGTTGCTTCAAGTTTCCTCTTCATCTGTGAGGAAATTATCTAGTATTCACTGCTATAATATTTTTGTTTGTTTTGTTTTTATAATTATTTCACCGCAGGCAACACATGAACGCTACTAGTGCGCAGGGGTTTACAGTGAAAAAAAAAACAAGGTACAGGGAATGTCGAAGAAAGATTGGCAACTGGGTCCCATCCATTCACAGTTAGATTAACCAAATGCAGATGACAATTCTACTCCTGCAGCTTCTTCTCTCGCACTTCCCGCCTGTGAAACTCGCTTCCATATTCTTGCTTTCCTGACGGCTACAACCTCCAGGAATTTAAATGCAATGTCAATACTCATCTATTATCCACTTGACTCTAGTTCTTTCACCACCCCGTATATCCTTTCCTTTCTCTCCGCCTCTGCAACTTTTTTTTAATCATATCACCCGAGCAAGGTAGTAACACCACTGATGTACAGGGGTCTACGTAAGAGTGAAAAGATTGGAAAAGAGAAAGCCGGGAACCACATCCTAAACAGGGAACAAGGGATGAGCCTCTACACTGTTCAATAGACGTAGGTGGAGTGTGAACCGGGTGATAGTTTAATCTGTCATCATACCTGTATTTCCACCCTTCTCTTGCTCCTTTCTAACTGGTTCTTCTTCCTCTTCACTCTCTTCTACTTAATCTTTTTACTCTTATCTAGCCCACTGCATATCAGTCGCATTACCGCCTTGCTCGAAGTGATACGATTAAAAAAAAGGATGAATTGGAATCAAGTAGATAGAAGATAGCAGTTTACTTTGCATTTAAACTTTTTGGTGATTGTAACTATCAGGGAAGCAAGCAAACGGAAGAGAGTTCCAAAAACGGAAATTGCGAAGAAATAAACTGTTAGAGTAGAAGAGATGGTTACATTTAACATTTTCGGCGGTAAAAGGGTGGAACCTTGATGCCAGTCTAGTAGCACGCGTAAATACATGTGGTCGGGGTACCAGCGAAAAAAGCTCGACAGAGCAGTTGTCATGAAAATACTTGTAGAAAAGCGAGAGGAAGACTACATCACGTTGGTGAGAAAGTGACGGAAGGTGGGCTGCCAGTTTAGGATCGATCCTTCTTTGGATTTTGTCGAGAACCTTAAGATGAATAGCAGGATCACCCGACCAAATATGGCAACAGTATTCAATACAGGCACAAATAGTAGATTTATAAACCTACTAAATGGATTCTGACGAGAAAAAACTTCCTGGTCTGACACAGTGACCCAAAATTCCTAGCAGAAAATATAGCTATGGATTCAGTTTACTCATTCTATTTAAAGTAATTTGAGACAGTGAGGCCAAGGAGGTGCTGCATGTTGCATTCTAGCGCCAACCATGCTGATGGTAAGCAGGAAAGTTTCTCTATGGTGGTTAAAGGAGAGCAGCTTCACTTTCGAGGCATTAAAATTTACGAGTCATTTTCTACCCCATTCCATCACAGATTGAAAGTCCTTTTAAGGGCCAACAGTCAGGTATACTTTGTCAGCCTTGACAGATTTTTTATTAAGACGGGAATAAACGGTGGTTCCATCTGCATAGATACCTACTTGGGAGCATTACATCAGGAAGATTATTAATGAAGATCAGAAACGGCGTAAGACCTAGGATAGAACCATGAGAGACGTCCGAGTTCGTATGAAAAGATCTGGAAGCTTGTCCGTTCAAAACAACCTTCATTTCACGATTTAATACGAACGATTGGATTAAATCAAACAATCATCCAGAAATACTCTAGCACTGGAGCTTGCACAGAAGGCCAGACGCTAAACTCTGTGAAGTGTTTTCGAGATATTAAGATCAACAGCTCCAGATTCGCCGTTTTTATCAAGTGCCTGGTATGTATATTCAGTGATTGTCGTTAGCCCATCAGCAGTAGACCTGGCGAAATAGAGCCATACTGTTTGTCAGAGAGAAGTTAATGAGATATGAGATGACTAACTATTTCAGCATTGATAACAGTCTCAAATGCCTTGCCAAAAAGAGGAAAGAGACTAATAAGGTGACAAGTAGAGGGGTCGGAACGTTCCGCAGAGCTCTTAAAAATAGAAGCTACAGAGAAGGACTTCCAACAAGCAAACACGCATGAAGCAGTGAGGCAATAGTTATAGAGTTTGGAGAGGACTGGAGTCAGCTCAGGGGCACATTTCTTTGGAACAATGATTGGAATTTCATCATCTCCGCTTGCCTTATGTTAGTCAAGCTTAGAAATTATGACCAGAGGCTGGGTTATAAATATATTACTCATTTGAGCCTCAGTTTTAAGTGGGAAGTCGGGTGTGGGTACTCCAGACGAGTCAGGTGTGAAGTTGGATAAAAATTTAGAGTGAAGCACTTGAGCTACCTGATAACTATATAAAATGTAATTATACTTTATTTTTGACGAATAAAGTTTATAAAAAAAACGAAAATTATTTATGATTCAACCTAATATTTTTTCCAATAGATTTGTTTTCTTCCACTCAATCTCAACAATGGGTGTTTTAAACTTAAAAAATACTAATATCAATAAACTATCCAGTGTGTTACGAACCGAACCATTGCATTGTTTTTATTATTTATCCATTGTGTATGAGTGATGAACAAATGATCAAAACATAAAAATATATGCCACACATCTATTCTATCATACAATTATTGCTTACAACTAATGAAAAAAATTATAAAAGTTTATTTAAATTACTGATGGAGATAAATGCATCTTCACATTTAAATATATCATTATCATATTCGCGAAATAAAACGGTAGGAAAAGTTCAAAAGTTAACTATTATGAAGATATGCTAAAGCTGTGAAGTCTTGCAAGCATTAATTTCAGCTCTTCTTGTTAATAACTGCATTGTTTCTTTCCGGGTAAAATGACTGTTCAAAAAGACTTCAAAAGCAACTAATAACGACCTCTCTTAAAAATGGACAGAATTTGGTATCGTTGTGTCATCAAGTTCCTACATAAAAATAGATTAGCTCTCAAGGCCATTCATACTGACATTGTTTCTACATTAGAGGATGACGTTCCAGCTTTATAAGCAGTGCAAAAGTTAGTCAGTCGGTTATGTGCCATACGTAATACACGCTTGGGCGATCATGTCTCGAAAGAGACATGACTGACTGGGCAGAAGATTATCCCGCAGTAGGTTGCCATTGCTTTCTGCGGTAGACTGCTTGCCGGCCAAGGCTATAGAACCCAATCTGTCTTGTTATTTAACCCATAACTGGAGGGAAGAGACGGATTAATACCTTTCCCAACCGAAGTTGCTGGGGAATAAAAGCGTCTTGATGATGATCCAAGTACTAGACGTCCTATAACTGCCACCACTGAGGAAAGCTTTGATCGGGTTTACCATATGCGGATGGATGACAAGCGATTGACTATAAATCAAATAATCAATGCCATTAGCATGTCCCGTGAGAGAATTGAGAATATTCTGAACAATGAACTTAGCATGATTAAGGTTTCTACTCTGTGGGTATCACGTGTTCTGACACCTAACCAGGCTGATCACATCAAGGGAAAATCTGACATTGTTTGAGGCAGATACAGCTGGTTTCCTTGAGCGTTTCCTAACCCAGGGTAATTGTTTGACCCACCACGTTAAGCCAGAGACAATTCATATAGTAGAAAACACCCTCTTCACCTGCTCCAAAAAAGGCCAAAGAATTTATGAAATGCTATCAACACCCAAGAAAACTGGCGAAAGTAGTCTTGTTTCAGCTCAATAAAGCTCCTGCACAGAAGTCAGTTAAGTGCCATACGTGATACACGCTTTGGGCGATCATGTCTGGGCAGAAGATTATTCCGCAGTAGGTTGTCATTGCTTTCTGCGGTAGACTGGTTGCCGACAAAGGCTATAGAACCCAATCTGTCCTATTATTTAATCCATAACTGGAGGGAAGAAACGAAGTAATATCTTTCCCAAGGGTATTTGTACGTAAGTGAATGCAAGGAGTTCAACTGGAATTTGAACTCGGCTCTCCGACTTCTCGTTCCGAGCCGATATCCACTGTACTACAACGTACATCCACACAAATAACTTGGTTTTAATGACTGCTGGTCCGTAACTCTGGCTTTGAACTGGTTGATCACCTTCTTTATTCTCCTAATTTGGCTCCATATGATTATCATCTATTCCTCAAAAAAAAAAAAACATTTGGTTGGGAATCAGTATCACGTTATTGATGTTGATGACGTCATATATCTGCTTTTGACTTTTTTTACCAAAAGGATTAAAGCTTCTTCACCAATGATATCCAAGCACTGCAACACCGATGAAAGAAGTGTGTACTTCAAGGTGGACTATGTTGAAAATTAAACCTCATTCGTTTAAATTCCATGAGAGTATCCTAGCCAATCTATGAATTTTTCAGCCGACTTCCGTAGTAACACTTTATTCACGAATGAGAATAGACTATGTCATATATATGTGTTTGAGAGAGAAAAATGTCTTTACACGTTTGCAGAAATTTAAAGCTGACAATATTCTATTCATCTATTGAAATGAATACCTATTAGAAGACATAGAAAAGAAAAGTGAAATAAGGTTTTACCTGGGAGTTGAATTATTCGTTCATTGCTTCGGACAAAAATAGCTAGATAAAATGTCTGGAGGAGCGTTGTTTTGCTGAATTAGCTGCAGCTAGCTAGGCGATTTATATTTCACGGTTATAGCCAGACTATTATGGGATGCATTTCTTATTCATGTGCCTTTTTTTTTTTTTTTTTTTAATCTCTAAACAAAATCAGTCGCAATAGTGTATTTGCTGAGTAATTAAAACTTTAGAATCAAGTCATAAAAGTTATTTTATTTAATCTCCAGTGCCAGGTAGGCGATTCTATCAACTCAAAATTGACTAAGGGAAATAATTGTTCGTATATAAAACTAATGAAGATGAATATCTAATGAATATTATCTGCATGCAGATGCCATGATTACATATTGTTTTCATTTGAAGACTGTAGTTTAAATGCGGAAAATTAAGGTGATGTTCGCTATAGTAAACTAGTTCCTCAAATATTTCGTAAAATAAAATACAATAAAAAGAATTGCATCTACCAAAGCCCTGAAAATATGCAAAATATACAGTTTCTTTTTGTTTCTGGCTATTTTTTCTAAAGTGATTTATGGTGTACGAATACCACCTACTCGTCACAGATAGAATCGTATATCTTAAGATCTCCAGGATAATTGTTGAAAATATAAACTGAACCACTCCTCAGCACATTTTAATTATAGAAATAAAATAACAAAAGCTCCAGATAATTTATTTTATTTTTTTTATTTTAAAATTCAAAACAGAAAAAAAAACTCCAAGACCGACAATTTTGTTTATAATCTAAGTAATGCAATTTAATATTTAAAAAATGTCCTGTTCAAAAATGTTATTAGTTTTTCTAACTCAGAACCTGCTTTTATCATATGCCTATTCTTCGAAAATGTCAATGATTGTAAAGGTTAGCTGAGACAAAAAGAAGAAACATGAATACATTTAAAAGACTCCATATTCTGAGTTATTTTTGCAAATATATTTTTATATTAAAACTGTCTAGAACTGCATACTTCTGTGCATCGAGCAAACGTAGGCGTATGTCTGTATCTTGATCTATACTAGTAACGTTCTGAGATGGTTTGCTTACAATTAAATAGAGTAGAAATGGCTCACAATAGCGCCATATTTTTAAGAAGTTGATTACCAAAATTAGAACAGAAATGTTGTGGGCTTCTCCTGATGTGTTGGCCTTGTCTGAATGTTTTTATAAATGTATTTTTATGAGTTAAAAGGGCATTCTCAGCCCAAAACGGGATTATGAAATTACAAACAAAATAATATGTGAGATATAACGAAATAAGCATAGACAAAATCGATAAAATACTTCAGTATACATTTCAGAGAAATTACTGAAAATTTTTAAAGAACATATCTTCTTCTTCCATGTACTGTGTCCCTTCAGGACGTAGGTGATCATGGCACTCCACATCTCCCTATCCTTGTAGCTCTTAACAACCTTTCTCTTGTTACTTCTCCTAAACCCTGTTCTGCCATCCATTTACTCAAGCCCATCAAGTAAGCCATGTGTTGCTTTACCCTGCCTCTCTTTCCCTCTGTCTGACCTGTGAGCATCAGATTCTCCAAGCCCTCCTCCCTCATTAAATATCTCAGAAACTTCAGCTGTCTTTTCCTGATATTAAGTATAAGTTTCTTTTTCGTTTCCATCCTCTCGAAAAGCTCGTTGTTATGTATACAGAAACAAAGAACTTGCCTTTCTTTTGGTAGCAACATTTTTTATCAGTACGTCTGCCTCCTTTGGGGGTCAAACACAAAAAAAGAGAAAGTTTTGATTTTTGTTTCATTTGACGGTAAAACGCTTGTTCTGATGCATAATGGAAATATTCCATATTTTTAAAGTTATTTTTATTGTCTTTTTCTTTATTTATTGTTAACTAGCAGTATAGCCCGGTGTTGCTCGGGTGTAATGAAAGCTTTAAAACTAATCCATGGTCCTGGAGCTCAGACTCTTTGGACGTTGGCACGAAATACTAAAAAAGCAATAGTTGTTTCCAGTTAAAGCGAAACCGTAGACTAAAAGAAAAAGGAATGGGTGTAAGTCAAATTTTGATTTCCTGGTATCGATATCAAATAAGATTTTTTTCGTCGTAAACTGAATTTTGAAGGCTAAATAAGTCCTCTGAGTAAATGGTATCATGGCGAAAACTAAGAACTACAATTATACCTACTTAGAGCCAAACCCGAAGCTAAAACTACAATAAAAGAGCTGAAAAAAATACAGACATACTGGCAGATAAACAGACACACACACAAACATCTTGCCTTTTATATATATATATATATATATATATATATATATATATATATATATATATATATTATCGATTTTCTGCACTATTGTAAGAACTGCGATCTTGAAACTTCTGAATATCGTTTCTTATGTCTTTGTCTATGAGTGTATCAAATTTGATTAAAATCGGACCACTCCTTCTATAACCCGATTGTTTCGATTATCGATTTTCGATATTTATCGGGGGGTAGCTCGACACAAAACCTAGCTAAGAACACTCGCAGACGCTTATAGTACAACTGTGTAAAGTTTTAATAAAACCTGTTCAGCCGTTTCGGAGTCTATAGGTAACGGATACACACACAGACACACACATACACACACACACACACACAGATAAAGTTCCATTTATAAATAAGCTTAGATTACCATTCTTATCTGTATTTTAATCTATTTTTTAGCTTAACTTATAGTTATCTTTTTTATTATTAATTGTTTTGGTTTCAGACTACTACATAGTTTCAGTAATAAGTATTGGGGGATATATACTAATTTATTTATTGCTATCACTACAGAAACAATAGCAAAAGTTTTCGATAAAATCGAGCGACGAATTTTCTTTTTAAAGCCTTTTTTCTGCCTTCAATAATGTTTTCCTTTAAAGTAGATTTCAAGCCTGATCACCATTTTATTATTCACTTACGATTATATTAATTTTGCATGTTCATACAAGAACGTCACAAGAATTTCTATAAAGAAATTATACGGTGTTTACCGTTGCTATGAGTACTGCCCATATAATTTCATAATATATACAAAAAGACGCCGAGGTGATTTTTGTTTGTTATTAATGTCTCTGTATGCCTGATTTATTTTTATGATAAATGATTGATGTGAATTATCCGAACATAGTATGTAAAGGGTAATAGGTGGAAGCCAGTAAGATGTTGGAAATGTGTATCGTCTTGTTGACATGATCATTATCAAAACGTAACTGTAACGGAACAGACTTACTAATTACAATGGCTGTGGTTGAGAACATTCAGAATTCAACACGAGGAGGGGGGGGTATAAAAGAAAATTAAAGACATAAAAAAAAGCAAAGAAAAACATTTACGGGACTAACTATAGTGTGAGTGAGTAAGTGAGTGTGCCATGTGGTTTGGTTGAAATTAATAAGTCGGCTTACCCCGGCAGTTACTCGCTAAACGAAATGAGTTTCGTCTTGTTGCTACCACATCCTGAGAGAGCAAAAGAGATAAAGGGTGTTTATATTCTTTCCTTTTGCTCAGCTTATTACCACCCACCACCTAATGGACATTAAAAGAAGTCTCTTCCCGCCTGTGGAACTCCCTTCCACAAGTCTGCTTTCCCGACAGCTACAATCTCCAGGTGTTTAAATGTAGGGTCAATATACACCTCCTATCACACTAACTCCCAATTATTCTCAGAACACTCTCATTTACCCAACCCTCATTCTCGGTATCCTTACCCGCCTATCACCCACCCTCTAACATTTCCTATATTTAACCATTCTCGGTATCCCTACCCGCCTATCACCCACCCTCTGTCATTTCCTATATTTAATCATCCTTTCTCCACTCTATGTAGCCCCCTGCGCAGTAGTGGCAGTGACATGCCTTGCTCGGGGTGAAACGCTTATAAAAAAATTTAAAAAAAGAAAAGGTGAGGTAATTCCAAAACATTGAGTTATGTCTTGATGACGTTCGCGTAAAAGGAGCAAAATGTCAACAAGAAAATATAAATGTTTAGTATTCAACTGGTTTTCATTTAGTCCACTTCACATATTTATGTTTATTCGTATAACAATAAAAAGTTAGACTCATTCGTAAATTCATCCAGTCTTTTTTATTCACAATCAACAACTAAATATCTCTTCTTGAATTATAAATAGTACAAAAAGAATCAAATATATAATTAACTTATCTCAAAATAACGCCTTTTTTTTTTCGTTCGTTGAAATTGAATTCTTTATAAACTCTATGCAGTGGACAGTCTACTTGTCCATATAATAGCAGCAAAGGGCTGTTGCTTCCATAGTTAAATTTTCGAATAGCAATTAATAATAATAGTAATAAATTCCCTGATGCTCCGCCGGGCATAGCTCTCGTGTATTGTGATCTTAATTGATTGAAGGTGTTCAAATGCACATTTTTGTATTGGTGAGTTAATATCATCATCATCATCATTAGTCCCTCCCTGCTACATTCGTCGGAAGCAGAAAAACAGACTTCTTTCAGGCTGATCTATTGGCGGTGGCTCTCAGGATCTCTGGCATTGTCATGTCCGTCCACTCTTTGATGTTGTTTGATCAGCTTTCATGTTGCCGTTCCAGCTTGCGTCTACCTTCAACAATGCCTTGAGTGATGGTCTTGCAGATGCTGTCAAACCATGTGGAGTAGCCAAAACCATGCCATCTTTCGACGCTTAAAATTGGAGAATACAGAGAAATTCATGTCGAATTTCAACTTTACTCCGTACATAAACGTTGGTTTTGTGCTCCCAGTAGGGGATTCGAGGAGCTTTCTCATTTTGAACTAAAATTGGCTACAGTAAATATCCCATTCGGTACCACAGATTTGCTTGTCAGTTGCCTGACCATGACCTGTTGGACATGTTCTCTAGGGGATGACGCTTCTCTGTTTTTAAGATTTGAAGGGGGATGCATCATAGCCGGATATTGGAAGTATTTTTTTTTTCTTGGTTTGAAGGGATGACACCATTAAGGCGGCTCAGCAAGCACATCTAGATATTTGGGAACACTCTCAAACGGAAATTGTCAGGGTAGACTAGGTTACCTTAACTGGAACTTTTTCTAAGTGGGCCACACCTGCAAGGTTAGGCGCTGTTTTTATCAAATTTGGCTGTGATGCACATGTTTGAGGTTCACCTATCAAACTGAAAATCATGATTAAGCATCATATATTTGCACTTCAGTGTCATTTTGATTGCGGGCTGATCTTTCACTTAATAATAATTAAATACTGTTGCCATATCTGGTCGGGCGCCCCTGAAGTTCATCTCAAGGTTCTCGACATGATCCAAAGGAGAATCTGTAACGTGATCGGTCCCGACCTGGCAGCACGACTCCAGCCACTTTCTCACTGACGGGATGTGGCTTCCCTCTATCTATTCTACAAATATTTTCATGACTTCTGCTCCGACGAGCTTAGCTCAGTGATGCCTCCTCCACAAGAATTTACTTGAGCAACCAAACTGGCAACTGTGCCCCACCATTTTACAGTTAAATCAATTAAATTCAGTCGCAACTTCTACATTATCAGCTTTCTTTCCCGCACTTCCCGCTTGTGTAACTCCCTTCCGTATACTTGCTTCTCTGGCGGCTACAATCTCCAAGAATTTAAATGCAATGTCGATTCCCATCTCTTGTCCACTTGACTCCAGTCCTTCTCTCGTCTTTCGTCCCCATCACCTGGTGTATCTTGTTCTTTTTCTTTCTCACACTACCATCGCAACTGTCTTCATATTGATATTTCCATCCTTCTCTGACACCCACTGTAACTGGTTCATCTTTCTCTTCGTTCTTCTTCTACTTAAACATTCTCTCTTCTCTTATGTAGCCCCCTGTGCACCAGTGGTGGTACTATCTTGCTTGGGTTGAAACAGTTAAAATAATAATAATAATAATAATAATAATAATAACTAAAACTACCTGTGAAAATTTCAGTTTTTTTATTTCAATTTTTTAATGAATTTTAATTCGTAAATTAATAACCGAATAGGCTTCTTGTGTGATTTACAATTATAAAATATCTATGTTATTTTCCATATTGCCTCGCTAAATATTTGAGCTTAACAACTTCAACAAAATATTTTGATAACAATCATAAATATGAATTCAGGTCATTAAAGTAGTAAGAGGTCACAAATAGAAAGATTTCAAATTCAGAAGTCTTTCCATTTCATTGAAGCAGACTTTAAATACGAGAGTATTATCACTTTCTCTATCTTCCCTTTCTTTCTTTCTTAATTTATTTACCTAACATCAAACTGCATATTTGATATATTTTCTTCCAACTGTCCTTGCAATCAAACAAGAATGTCCCATTGTTTATCTGAGGTAATGAACGGGTGCAACGTATGTGTTAAGGAACGAAGGAACAAGCAGAATTATAATACGATAACGAACCTAAAGAATAAAATATTTAAATCCTCCTCAAATTCTTACACATCACTCAATCCAGCCCAGAAGGCCGATTCTGATAATCGTAAACAAAAAGAAGACATGCCAAATGGCTGTCATCGTTCCTGCAGCCCACAGAGAAGATTAGATTATCTCGTTCTTAGCAGGTTCCAATTTTTTTTTTTTAATAAAATTTTGTAAATATTAGATCATTCCAAAAGTGTGTGCCCAGTTAGAAGATTAAAAGCAACATTTTACATACAAGTAAATTGTCTACATTGTTTTTAACAACAGTCCTCATCGTTCTACAAGCTAGTTGATGGCATTTTTGGAGAAATTTGTGTTTTTGTTGAAAGAAATGTTGTCAGGAATTTTTTTTTTTGTCATTTAAATGAAATGTTTTTTTGTTTTTTTTGTCATTTAAAAGAAATGTTTTTGTTTTTTTTTGTCATTTAAAAGAAATGTCAGGAATTTTTTTTTTTTTTTTTTTGTCATTTAAATGTTCTGTATAAACCAAGTCGGAAGGTTACGATGTGTGCTGGGGGGGGAGGGGGGGTTCTCATTTCAACTCTAAGCTATGGATTTAGCTATTGACTCAATGTAATGGTTCCACTTGAGATGGAAAGATAGGGTAAGGCTGAGGAGGCGTAGTATATTGCTCTAAGAGAGACTCGCTTGGTCCACACTTATGGGAGGCAGGAGACGTTGCCTGAGATGATTGACAGACAGCAGCTTCGTCTTAGACGCATTGAAATTTACAAGCCACTTCTTTCCCCAGTCTACCACTGAGTGTAGATCCCTCTCAAGATCAGCAGCGAGGTTATGTTTGTCCGCCTAGCCGGATTTCTTACTAATTAGGGAGTAAATTGTGATGTCATCTGCGTAGATGCCTACTTGGGACTTGATCACATCTGGAAGATCATTTATGAAAATAAGGAAGAGCGTCGGGCCTAGGATAGAGCCCTGAGGGACACCAACGTTTGTACAGGAGAATGTGGGGGCCTGCCCATTCAAGACGACCTTCAACTATTAAAGCGACATGTACTCTTATCTTCGCAGATCCGACGGGTAAGCTTTGCGTGTTGAGTATTACCATAAAGGATAAGGCTCTTCGTGTCTTAGGGTTTATACACCCATGCGGAGCGGCCTTATTTGTTTCGACGGAACGAATTAGATCTCGTCAGGTAGTTTTAGTGCGTGATTGGAATGCCGTCCTTAACCCCGGTATAGATAGTATATGGGAAAGATCGATTACTAACAACACAGATTTTAAATCATTTCGGGACCTTATGATGTAATCGATAAGTATTGCATTGAGCACTCCTGACATATAGCGAGCATCACTTTACTGGACAAGCGGACCATGACTACAAACGCAGGCATTCGTGAGGTTTTTCGAGGCTACTTTCAGGATCTCTTTCCCAGAGAGGTCGGTGTAGGCCATGCTTAGTTCGACGCCTATTTGATCGATTTTCCACGCCTTAAAGAGGCTGAAGCGGCTAAATGAGAGGATCCTATCACAGAGTCTGAGATTTTGGAAGTGCTGAAGCTGGTTGCCCGGGACAAAACACCGAGATTAGATGGTTTTCCATACGAACTGTACTTGTGGCAGTCGCCCGTCTTTGCCTCTTTGATGACATAATTTACAACAAATGGATGAAGCAGGGGTTTGTACCTCAACGCTTCGCCAGAGGAGGGATCAAGTGGCTTTACAAGAACAAAAACGATGAGAATGGGATAGGTAATTTTCGGCTTTTGACGATGTTAAACACAAAGTTGGAGATTTTATCCACGATCTTAATCTACCGTTTGCAGGCTGTTCACTCTAGTCTGATTGGCCCTAAACAGGCTTGTGCTATGAAGGGCAGGACTATTCATTTGGGTACGCTTGATCATCGGGCAAGACAGCAATGAAGACGGGCTGATCAATTTAGTTCACTCCAAGCCATTCGATAGGGTTGGCCATCTATTTCTGGAGGCTGTCCTTTCCGCCGCAGGTTTCAAGCCGTACTTTCGCACCTGTCCCCAGTTGCGCTGGTAGAAATAAATGGAAAAAGATCGAAACATTTCGCATTGTGTCGCACCATAAGTCAACGTTGTCCGCTTTCGCTTTTGCTGTTGGTTCTTGCGTTGGAGCATTTCTGTTACAAGTTAAAGATGAATCCGGTGCTACGTTGAATTTCCCTACATGGTTCTACTACTTCGGTTAGGTACTCCGCCTATGCTGGCGACGGTTTGGTTCTTATGTCAATCAGAGCCGAGACTGACGAATCCAACAAAGAAATCAGATGGTATGAGACAGAGACAGGGATCAAGATCAACCGCGATAAGTCTGTTGGCTTGCGAGGGGGACTTGGAAGTCGGTCTTCAGAGTATTTCTTACAGACGCCAATAATTATATATTGAGCACTGTTTTAAATTAACGTTTTTGAACGTTGTTGTTAATATTTTCTTCGTTCCTTATTCACCTGGATATATATATATATATATATATATATATATATATATATATATATATATATATATATCCAGGTGAATAAGGAAGGAACGAAGAAAAAATATATATATGCAGTTTGAATATTATTTTGCGGCTTATCAACCTTTTGGAAGTTATTTAAAGCCAGAAATGTTTTTAGATGATAAGATTTCTAATTTGTAAGATTTCAGAAATTTTGGAGGAACTAAAAAGCAAGAAATGTTCTTGAAATCGCTTTTGCTCATGTAATACTAAGCTTCGATTTGTGAAGGCTTCCGTAGGAATCAATTATAAATTTAGATTATTGATTTAGTGTTGCTAAAAAAAATGTTCGATTTTATTATAATACACCTTTCATTCACAAAATTTAAATTATTTTTATCGATTTTCCCTTATGACTCGTAACTTATCTCATTTTTAACTTAGCTTACTCTTATAACAGACCGATCGATATTTAAGATTGATAAATGCTTTTTTTTAACTTAGTATGGTGCTCTTAGGAACTGAAATGAGATTAGGGAGTACCTCGCCGTAGACAAAAAAAAAAGCTAACCTCACCGACCGTTACTGTTGTAACGAGATCATCCTCACTGTTGTAATGAGATCATCCTCACTGTGTCTCATACAGAGTACCTTGTGCAAAATTCTAACTTCATAAAGAGCAATAAGCCGTCAAAACATGCTTCTAAGCAATGATGTTGTTCCTGTTTCTTTGATGTCCCTGACAGATATCTTATTATTTTTCCTTTGTTATTACTATTATTTCTTTGGATTTCTGTTTTATATTTTCTTCTGGGTCCCAACCAGAGACCTAAGGTCAGAAATGGCTTCATGACATTTTCCACTGACCATTTTTGTAAAAGAACAAAAATCAACGAAGATCATACACATTTTACATAGATAAAGCTTTATTATTATTATGCCATTTTTCATCATATTTCGATTTCTGCTTTGGTCTCACTACCAACCAAGTCTGCGGGGAGACCTAAGGCAGGTAGTGGCGTGTTGTTATGGCTCCATTTCATGTTTTTCTATCTTCCCTATTATCCTCAGCATTACATAGATAAAGTTTTCCTTAGTGTGTGGGCTGTACTTAATAAGACAATTTTTTGTATGTCTCTTAAGCTGGGGTTTCCAGGGATTCTTTCAATGTGTTGTTTTGTTCCATTTTTTATCATTCCAAGTGCACCTACTATCACTGGCACAACTCTTGTTTTCAATTTCCACATTTTTTCTATTTCAATTTCCAGGTCTTTATATTTTGACAGTTTTTCAAATTATATTTTGACAGTTTTTCAAATTATTATTATTATTATTATTATTATAATATTATAATATTATTATATAATATAATATTAATATATATAATATTATATAATATATAATATTATATAATATAATATTATTATTATTATTATTATAATTTTTCAAATTATTATTATTATTATTATTATTATTATTAATACAAGTAATATTTGGTGATCAAGTGACAATAACTACCTCAGTAGTCCAGCATACTTTCGTATTCGTGGAGATTTGATTAATGCTCTTTGGATGGGTTCAGTCCTTACTTTCCTAATAACCAAGTAGGTTCCAGAAAAAATAAGATCACTTTTTTTCTTTACTTTTTCTTTTTTTTATAACAATTGTCTCAGAGCTTGTTTGAAAGGGGTGGTTTGTCTGATTAGTGAAATGCCAGAATAAGCAGTGTTTCGTTATGCGCATGCAATTTGTCAGAATTTACGTCTATCACCATCCCTAAGCCGTCATGCCTGTGTAGAGATTATCTTTAACCAAGTATCATGCATTCAGTTATCATACGATGCACAGACCTGTTTAATTTTCTTTACAGACAGTATTGGCATTGAATTGACACAATTGATTCTGAGAAATTAATTCTGGAATACAGTGATAAAAAACCGTTCCTCATTTTAAAATGTTCTCCATAATATAGACTTGTTCTTTTGCAATAAATTATCAGGAGAGTTTTCCCATTTTTCTTTTCTTGTTGATCTTTCTTCTTACTTTCTGTCTTCTTTTTCACAAATGTTTTGCTGTTTCAAGCGATTGTCATGATTATTTCTCCATTCTGTTGAGTGTATTTTGCAAATCTTATTTTTTCAAACCTAATAATAATAAAACACTATGGAAAATATGTAAACAAACACTGGTATGAACATCATCCAGCTCAGGTTACAGAAATAAAAGATGTCACCATTCTATGGGATTACACCATCTACACAGACAGAAAATTTGAAGCAAATAGGCCGGACATTATTGTTAAAAACCAGAAAGAGAAAACTTGCCTATTAATTGATATGGCTTGTCCAACGGATTGTAACATAGCAAACAAGAAATTCGAAAAACTGTCAAAATATAAAGACCTGGAAATTGATATAGAAAAAATGTGGAAATTGAAAACAAGAGTTGTGCCAGTGATAGTAGGTGCACTTGGAATGATAAAAAATGGAACAAAACAACACATTTAAAGAATCCCTGGAAACCCAAGATTAAGAGATATACAAAAAATTGTCTTGTTAAGTACAGCTCACACACTAAGGAGAACTTTGTCTATGTAACGCTAGGGATGATAGGAGAGATAGAAAAAACATGAGATGGAGCCATAAAAACACACCACGACCTGCCTTAGGTCTTCCCGCAGACTTGGTTGGTAGTGCGACCATAGCAGAAATCGAAATATGATGAAAAATGACAACATAAAAATAATAATTAAGCAATTGGAAGCTTGATAGTTGCAGCACAAGATCAACCCCGGTCTACCAATACCATAAAATAGCTTATACACAAATCGTCAATCACTCGAAAAATGTAGGCTTTGTTGCAAACACTCTGGGAATGTGACTCACCTGATCTTTTTCTTCTTTGTGTCGCGTCCTTTCGGAACGTAGATCATAGACTACCACCTGCTCGATCCCTTGTCGCTCTTAAAACTTTTCCTCTGTTTTAAAACTTTCTCCTCTTGGTATCTCTCCCAAACCCTGTTCCGCCATCCACTTGCTCAAGCCCATCAAGTATGTCTCGCGCTGTTTTCCCCTGTCTCCCTTTCTCTCTATCCGTCCTGTGAGTATTAGATTCTCCAAGCCCTCTTTTATCATTATGTGTTCCAGGAACCTCAGCTGTCTCTTTCTGATGCTAAGTTTAAATTTCCTTTTCGTTTGCATCCTCTCCAAAACCTTGTCGTTGTTCACATGTTCAGTCCATGGTATCCTCAGCCAGCATCCTAGTCGATACAAATCGCTTACTAAAAAAGAATATAAGAGGGGCCATGATAAAGTGCGCCTTTATGTACATTGGTTGCAGCGTCGAAAGTATGGATACCAAAATGCGGAAAATTGGTACGTGTATGTGCCTTGTGGTGCATTGGATATCGGCTCGGAACAAGGAATCGGGGAGCCGAGTTCGAATTTCAGCTGAATTCATTGTCTTCACTTACGCGCAAATACCCTTGGGAAAGGTATTAATCTGTCTATTCCTTCCAGTTATGGGTTAAATAACAGGACAGATTGGGTTCTATAGCCTTGGTCGGCAACCAGTCTACCGCAGAAAGCAATGGCAACCTACTGCGGGATAATCTTCTGCCCAGTCAGTCATGTCTCTTTCGAGACATGATCATCCAAGCGTGTATCACGTATGGCACTTAACTGTATGTGCCTTGCAGGACAACTGAAGAAGTTGGAAAGCCCACAATATTCTGGGACTATGGTTTTCAGTCAGTGATACAGTTTTAAAAAAGAGTACCAAGAACAATGTTTATTATTAATGTTGACATACCAAATAACAAATAAAGCAAACAAGGCGATTGAGAAAATTACAAACTACACTGATTTGAAGGTTGAGATGGCATGATTGTTTGGAAGGAAATGTCCAAATGATTCCACTGGGGATGAGCATATTAGGATCAATTCCATTAAAACTATGTGACTTCTTTGACCAGCTGGAAATACGATAGAATCTTGAAGTGCTCCCCACCACCACCACCACCAAATCGGCTCTTTGGGTACTGCGTATATTTAGAGGAAAGTGATGTCTTTGTTGCGACTTGGCAGATAACCTAATGTAGCCTGTGTATATAAAAACTTACACTGTGTGACATATCACAACTAGAAATACCTGTGAAAAGTTCACGGTGTTGCTATTTTATTTTAAGTTGATGACCGAATATGCTCCTTGTGAGATTATTTTTTTAATCATATCACCCCGAGCAAGGCGGTAACGCCACTGATGCGCAGGGGGCTACGTAAGAGTAAAAAGATTGAAAAAGAGAAAGCCGGAAACCACATCCTAAACAGGAAACAAGGGATGATCCTCTTCACCTGTTCAATAGATGTGGGTGGAGTGTGAACCGTGCGATAGTTTAGTCTATCTACTCCAATTGAAAAAAAAATGAGTGAGAAGATTGGAAAAGAGAAAACCAGAAACCGCATCCTAAACAGGAAACAGGGGATGAGCCTCTTCACCTGTTCAATAGCTGTGGGTGGAGTGTGAACCGGGCGATAGTTTAGTCTATCTACTCCAACTGAAAAAAAAAAGGAAAGAGTAAAAAGATTGAAAAAGAGAAAGCCGGAAACCACATCCTAAACAGGGAACAAGGGATGATCCTCTTCACCTGTTCAATAGCTGTGGGTGGAGTGTGAACCGGGCGATAGTTTAGTCTATCTACTCCAACTGAAAAAAAAAGGAAAGAGTAAAAAGATTGAAAAAGAGAAAGCCGGAAACCACATCCTAAACAGGGAACAAGGGATGATCCTCTTCACCTGTTCAATAGCTGTGGGTGGAGTGTGAACCGGGCGATAGTTTAGTCTATCTACTCCAATTGAAAAAAAAAAGAAAAAAGAAAAGAGTAAAAAGATTTGAAAAGAGAAAGCTGGAAACTACATCCTAAACAGGGAACAAGGGATGAGCCTCTTCACCTGTTCAATAAACGTGGGTGGAGTGTGAACTGGGCGATAGTTTAGTCTATCTACTCCAATTGAAAAAAAAAAGAAAAGAGTAAAAAGATTGGAAAAGAGAAAGCCGGAAACCACACAATACCAGTGGAAATCCCTCTATTGCATCGTTTGAGCTTAAAAACTTTAACTAAATATTGCAGTAACAATCATAAGGTTAAATGTAGGTCATTGTTTAAAGAAGTAAAAAAGAACAAATGAAAATATTTTAAATTTACAGGTTTTTATATTTCAATGAAGCAGACGTTAAATACATGAAAGTATCGCCCTCTATATTTTTTCTTTCTTTTTTTTCTCACTAATCCCCGGCGTGGTGTAATGATTAGCAAGCTTGTCTCGCTAAAACCTGTTACAAGTGAGTTCGATCCTCACTGGGGGTCCCATAATTTCGGCCTTGTGCCACATCTAAGCGGTGCTTAGAAGATTTACTAAAGCCAAACAACATCTCTGATATGTCTTTTCTGTCTTTCCTCACAATCAAAACAGGACATCACTTACAAGTTATTGGCGCAGTGTAACGTACGTTCTAATGCAAGATCTCCAGTTGAAGACGAAAAACCGTACGGAAAAGATAAAATATTAATAATAATAAGAACAACAACAACAAAATATCGATAGTATTACTCTCATCGACGAGTATTGTTCAAATTCCGACTTAATCTGTTTTGCCCACTTCGCGTTAAGTCCTTAAAAATGTCATGTCTCTATCTCTTCCCTCTAACCCAGCCATGAATTAACTAGCCACGTAGACTACGATTTAAAGAACAGGATAGCAGACAATCTAGGAGAATGATGATTATGAATTCAAAACCGTAGAGAAAATAAGGAGGCAACAATTCCACTGTCTTTTCCCAAGAAGCCATAGCAGTTCACATATAATAAACAAAAAGAACCTCTGGAGAGCCATGATCGCTTACTTCCTGACCTCATTTGGCATCCGATGCATGGCAACTTGGGTAATTGTTTTTTAATCAATTCATCACAAGCAAGGCAATAATACCACTAAGACGCAAGAGACTACTTGGAGTGAAAGAGAATGAGAAAACTTTAGAAGGAACGGGAAAAACAATCCTAAACAAGAAGCAAGGGATAAACTTCTACTTCTGTTCAAAATATTGAGAAGGAGTGTGAACCGGACGATAAAACCGACACAAAGCATTATTATTATTATTATTATTATTATTATTGTCACTAGCTTTGCTGTTCTTTTCTTTTTTTCATATTCGCAACTACATTTTTTTTTTTAAATATGATTTGCTTTGGTTGTTTTTTTTATGGCAAATCAACCTCGGCAGCTCATTTATTACCAACTAAACTTTATTCTATTGCTGATAATACATTTTTCCTTCAACAATTTATTGTTTTTTATATAAGTTTTGCGTCTAGCAATACATTTTTCTTTTGGAGTATCAAGATTCATTGGGATTTGTTTTTAAGGGTAGGGTCCCCAAATCCTACCCTTATTATATAACCCATAAGTGGAGGGAAGGGACGGATTAATACCTTTCCCAAGGGTACCAGTGCTTAAGTAAATGCAGGGTATTCAACTGGAATTCGAACTCGGCTCACCGATTTCTTTTTCCGAGCCGATATCCTCTGCACCACAACGCACATCCGTCACTATACGCTTACAGCACCTGGTATTCTCAAGCGGTCACCCATTGAAGTACTGACTAGGCTCAACATTGCTTAACTTCGGTGAATCGAGCGTGAACTAGTGTATTCAACGTGATAAGTCTCAAAATATGAACGCATAAACAAAATCAACCATACCGCTTGTTTATTAATGAAATATTGATTACTTGCAAGTGTTGTTTTTGTTTTGTTTTGTTTTGTTTTTAGTTACTAATGTTCTTCATGTTTCAAACTTGTCTGGTGGACTAGATTTTACCAGAGAAAAAGATAATGACAATGATTTTAAAAAAAAATAGGAAGAATCATTGATAAAGCAATAATTAAAACTCGAAGAAAGGAAGTGAAACGGATTCACTGGAAATCAATAGCCGTATCTGACTACCGGGCACACCGGGCACAGGTCCGGGCCGATCCGTGCAATCATAGTGAAAATCCGGGCAACGAAAATGTTTTCGTCAGAAATCAAACTAAACAATTCACGAAGAAAGAAAGAAAGAAAGAAAGAAAGAAAGAAAGAAAGAAAAACGAAGAAAACATCCGAATGAACGCAGTAAAAATCTGTTTGTTTATTAATTTTGGGAGAAAAGACTGGTTATACTCAGAAAGTCCGAACCAGATTTCCTGCTTTCGTTCACGTTCTGTGCCTAATTTCCATTGGAATAGCAAAAAAATCCACAAAAATCATAGTTTCTGGAAACGGATGACACTGATGACGTCATCACATTGTCAACAAATAAATCCGGGCAATTTTCTCTGTGCCCAGTGTTTTTTAGCATCACCTACGGCCCTGCTGGAAATGGGAAAAGCGTCGAATTCAGATAGAAAATGCTACTAGCAAATTATCACGATTGTCTTTTTAACAAAATGAGAATGAAAGCAAGAATTCTCGAGTGAATTTGAACAAAACGTCGACTATACTCGTTCTGACTGGAAGAATGGGTCAGTCCATTCCAGCGTTGTCATACAGGAAAATGATATCATTAAATTGTTTAGTTAGAATTTCTTTATCCCATTTTTGACGTTTTGACGACAGAAGAAAATCAGTTCTTATATACGAGAGTCATTCAGAAACCAGTGAGTTATTGAATTCCCCCACACTAAAAAAAAAAGAAGACACAGCTACTGACATTGATCGACATTCCCTGAAGTTTATGGAGACCAAGTAGTGGATTTGAACACGGTTAAGTAGTGGCGACATCGATGCGTTTGAGAAGCTATGTTCTGAACCTTCCACCCTGCACCAAATGTCAACCTACGAAAAGAAGTGGTAACTGCAGAAAGATAGCGTTTTTCTCGAGCACGATTGTGCTCTTTGTGGAGCAGCGGATATCGGTTCGGAACCAGAAATCAGAGAACCAAATTCAAATTCCGATTAAATTTGTTGCATTCTCTTACGTACAAATACCTTTGGAAAAGGTATTGATTCATCGCTTTCCAGCTATGGGTTAAATAGCAGGACAGATTGGATTCTATAGCGTTGGTTGGCAACCAGACTACCGCAGAAGTTATTGGCAAGTTACTGCAGGAAAATCTTCTCCCCAGTAAGTAATGTCTTTTTCGAGACATGATTGCCGAAGCGTGTATCAGTTTGAGTTTCTTCATCAACACACGAACACATATGGACTTCTGTACATACACGAACAGATGCGTATACACGCAATTGCATACACAGGTGAACATGTGTGTGCACATGGTGATTTTCTAAGCGCAGCCTAGATATGGCACAAGGCTGAAATTATGGGGCACCCAGTGAGGATCGAACTCACTACTCAATTACAATGATTCTAGCGAGACCAGCTAGCTAACCATCACACTACGTCGAGGTGCCCAGCATGTATGTGCATACGACCATCTTTCAGTGAAGTAAATTATCTTTGCTGGGTAATCGAAAAAATTGGCACTAGGATATATTTTAACCCTATTTTGTTCGTAGGATGATTTTCTTTTAATGAAAACCGACTTAATTGCAATAATACCACGTGGCATGCACTCACACACAAATAAACACGTGCACGCACGCACACACACACACACACACACACACACATTCCTACCTACGCATACTACAGTTAATCACAAATGCTTTTCTTTCCTTTTTGTTTTTCTGTGTGCACATAGTTATTACTAGAAATCCCCTTTGACCCATAAGCACCAAACGTATACTTTCTGCCATAAAAAGAGTCTATTTATTATTTCAACTTGCAAGATTTTCCTTCTCTATTTTATGTTTAAGTTTTAGTTTAAATTAAACTATTACTGAAAGAAATACTGTATATCTTATTAGTGAAGGAAATACTGCATACTTTATTACTAGTTGAGTCGTGTAACGGGCGGACACGGCTCTTATGAAATTGTGATGGACTAACGAACGGAAAGGCGGACGAGTGCGGCTCTTATTGTAGTATAGATTTCCTCTCTTCCTGGATTATGCAGTTTCATGTAGAAATAATATATATGCAAAATCTTCATCGTGTTAAATTTATTTTAAAAATTCTCAAGCCTTGACTTTACAATTAGTAACACCTCACCGCTACAGTGGGAGGCGTCCTGGGTGAGTTCGTAAGGTTCAAGAGTCAAACTAGAGTCTGCATTAACTGGTGTTAAATACAGAGATCTTATTAAAACGCGTTAGCATTCCTATTTACTCGCCTTGAGTTAATGCAACACTTCATCATGTGCAGGTGAGACAAATCTGTTTCCGTGTAATCTGCTGACACCAGTACTTGCCAGATCTAAACCCCATTGAGCATTTAGGTAACATGTTGCACGCCTCAGTAAATTTCCTACAGTAAAATCCAACAAACACAACTCGGTTATAGACAGTTTTAGATATTTCTCCAGTTCATTGCGGACCCAATGCTATATCGTGTAGCCGCCTTTATTCAGGTGAAGGGAAGAG
Organism: Ascarosepion bandense; assembly: GCA_037127315.1. Lineage (NCBI taxonomy): Eukaryota > Metazoa > Mollusca > Cephalopoda > Sepiida > Sepiidae > Ascarosepion > Ascarosepion bandense. The sequence goes on along the minus strand of JBBBDQ010000233.1, from coordinate 9,185,412 downwards.
CCACACATTAATTAGATAGGTAGCTAACTTTTTTTTCTTTTCTTTTTTTTTAAATTTTACTTTTCACTTTAAATCTGTAAGGATTAGGGAGAATGAAAAATTTACTATAAATAAAAGAAAGATATTTTGCGTTCTAATTAACCCATTGTCATCAGTTTTTTTTTGTTTTGTTTTGTTTTGATTTTTTGTTTTTTCTTTTTTTTTTATGCTATACTCCTTCAGGATATTGATGATCACAGCTCACCATAAGTTTATTTTACCATATTGTCTGTGAATTGAATTAACTTCTTTGGAAAGGTAGTGGAGTGGCTTCCCGTTGCCATTTCCATGGTTTTAAACTCAAATATCTCCGTCCCCTAGACTCACTGCCATTCAAGACTAGATAACTGTCTATGCTGCTATTTAACCCGTGGGTGGGTGGAGAATAGCTAAAGTTAGGCCTTTCGCAAGAGCAATAAGCTAAAAGCGAAAGAAACAGTCTAAACCAGAAATTGAACCTGGCTTTCCTCACTGATAATCGTTCTTGTTCTTTTATGTGACCTGTCCCTTCAGGACATTGGTGATGACGGATATCCACAATTTCAAATCCTTAATAAAACGTGTCTTTTTGTTATCTCCCCTAAATCCTATTCTGCCATGTTCACTTGGTAGGTTATGCGCTGTTTTTCCTGTCTCTCTTGCCTTCCCTCTGTCGTTGCTCACATGTTCCGTCCACGGTATTCTCAGTAGCCTGCTGTAAAATCCCATTTGGGTTGCGTCAAATCTTTTCTTCATCTATAAGATTTTCCAACATTCACTGCCACATAGGTGGACTTAAATTACATTTTATTACAGTTCAGTACTCTTTGTTTTGTTTTTAAAGAAATTTTCCCATTTCTTAATATTTGCTTAGCTGTTGGAAGGCGTCTTTCGCTATCCCAATGCGTCGTACTTTCTGACCTATGTTGAAACAATTCTAAGATATTTAAATTGTTGTACTTGTTTGATTTTTGGTATTTGTAATTTGACTGTTGCGCTGTTCATTTTGCTGACAACCAAGCATTTTGTATTTTTGCAATTGATACTTAGTCCTTTCTTCCTGCTTTCCTTCATTAACTGCTGTAAAAGTTCTCGTAATTTCCTTTCTGCGTCTGATATCAACACTGTGTCATCTGCATATCTTATGTTAAGATTATAGTCGCCAATAATGAATCATTGCAGGACTTCTAATTATCTCATATTTGTCTCAATGTAAGGATTGAAACTAGTTCGCCTCAAGAGATTTTCTTTTTTTCATTGTTTTTTTTTGGGGGGGGGGGGCTTTTTGTATAAAATATGACAATAACTTATGAAATGCTTACAGGAAAAAATAAAGAAACGTTAATTTGTGCCAATTTTTACTGGAATGTTAAAACATCCTATAAAAAAAAATGATTATTTATCAAAATCAATATAAAAAAAATCAATCAAATATATGAAAGTTTTTGAGTCTGCAAGCTCATTACTAACTCTACTAGTCATTTTATTAACAGGCTTACGCGTTAGTTTAAGAGAAGCAGATATTAAACTGTTGAACACAAGCGTATTAAATTAATGAAGCGTCACAAGAAAAAAATCAGACACCCACTTTAATGCTAACCTAATTTGATATAAAGCAAGTTTTTTGTTTCTTCTTTCTGCTTATCATTACTTTCTGTTCATGATAAAACTTTAAAAAAACTGATTTCCACTAATAATGCCCGTATTTCCTACGTACAATTATTGCCTGACTCATTTTGAAAAACTTTTGTTGAAACTTCTGTCCAACAATAATCGGATGTAAGTGGGATTGAGAGAAAATTATAGTCTGGCGACATTTTTCACCTGGGCAGGTGTTTGTGCGTTCTACGTCATCATTAACTGCGATGACGTTGCTGAATTTAAATTAAGTTCATTGAGCCGCCGTCCACTTGGTATTTCCTTAACAGGCGGATATATTTTTTTTAATATATAAATATAATTATTTAAATATATATTTGAAGATTGATAGAGGAGGTGAGTAAATTCTTTGTCTTTTATTTTAACGTAAAAATGCTTACATTTAATTCGGCCTTTAATTTTTTTTTATTAGTTGTACCTATGAGCACTCACCTGTGTGTAAAATGTAAAAAAAATGGTCTCCATGACAAATTTGATAACGTTTTCACATTTATTTTATTAACAAGTTTACAGAAAATAAAATAACTTTCTTTTTTGACTGATTTTATTAGTCAAAATGTTTATCATTAGTCTTCTTGATTTTTATGAATGAGAAATTTATATTTTTCTTACAATTTTGTGTGCTGAAACTTGAACTTTTGACTTTTGAATCTTAAAGATTTGTGTGAAAATATATTTTGAACTTTACAGGATTCCCTTTTGCTAATGATTACGTACAGTTTTGCTGAAGTAAGTGTTTGCGTTATTTAAATTTGCGCCCAATTATACATTCTAAACTTTTTTTAAGCGACACTACTGTTCTGTGTAAAATAAAATTTAATAGAAGTATAATAGTTTTTCAGAGAAACACGAAAGGTGATTTTTTTTTTTAAATCTTTTTTTTTTTTTTTTTAATAAAACTCCATTAAAGTAAGTAGATCTACAAAACAAAAGTTAAAGTAAAAATTAATAACAAAATAAGCCTTCAAGGTGCTGAGGGGAAAGTGGCTCCATCAAATAGTATTTTTTACTTGTCTGTAGTGTCCGACTCAACAGGTAACCACCACTTTAAACACACGCGGTGACACTAAAAATCGGATAGCCTTCCCTTATTTCAAGTAGGAAATTAAAAATGACTTCATATCCACAACGTAGCATGGGAAGATAACACAATTTTGTTTAAACACTTTTTATTTGAATGCTTTGAAGAACGTTCACTTTTATTTTTCTTTTGTCCCTAATTTTTCTAGTTTACTTTTTTTTTATTTTAACACAGACACCTGTATTTACTTCTACAATCGTCGATATGCTGCAGTATTCAATCCTGTTCATTCCTTTGTTAATATTATTGATTGATATTCCATTGGATTTTTTAAAATTCTTACCTTCTTTTCTTTAAGATTACCATTGGTTAGTGCTGTTTCTTTTCACTATAACTTTATAGCCAACGCCCTTTCCCGTATGGTGTTACTGTTAAAAAAATGTATCTACATTGACACAAATTTAAATGTCAGCGTCATAGTACGTTTTAAAAATATATATGCAAATTTAAACCGCATGTTTTTCACAGTAAAACAATTGTAATTTCATTGATCATAAAAAGTGGGGGGAAAGGCATGTCAGTTTATAATATAGCTGGAATCCGATATGTACTTTTTTTTTTTTTAATCTCATAACATCGGTATACCGAATATTTAGCTTGAGAAAAAGGTAAAAAAAAAGGGAGTTTCTTAAGCATTCACTTGACGAAAGGAGTGCTGTTTAAATTAGAAATTATTTACTTTTTTTTTTTTTTTCATCGCAAGTGATTTTTAGTATTCGTTAGGAGAATTAAAATCATTCTCAAATGAAAATGACTTTTAAAAGAATTCATTATTTACAAATGACCTAACAATATAAAATGTGAATACCAAATTGTTGCCTTTATTTTTGTAATTAAATACCATAATTCGGCATTTGTAATTGACTAAAACAAGCAATCATATGTTGGTTTTTTTTTGTTTTTTTTTGTTTTTTTACACACACACTTTGATCAAATTCAACCGAAAAATTTGTTTAATTTTAAATTGTATTTTCAATTTTGGGATCGAAATTGTAAATAAATTGTCAGAAGTTTGTTCTATTTTTTGTTCAAGTACTTTCCACTGTCTCGGTCATTTTAAAGAACCATGTGCTGTTAGTGTGATAGGCAAGATGTAGCCAACAGAATCTTGCTTATCACACACACACACTGCATGGTTGTTGAAAATGATAAAGATAGTTGAAAGTCAGTCAGTTTAGGTGCCATACGTGATACACGCTTGGGCGATCATGTCTCGAAAGAGACATGACTGACTGGGCAGAAGATTATCCCGCAGTAGGTTGCCATTGCTTTCTGCGGTAGACTGGTTGCCGACCAAGGCTATAGAACCCAATCTGTCCTGCTATTTAACCCATAACTGGAAGGAAGAGACGGATTAATACCTTTCCCAGGGGTATTTGCGCGTAAGTGAATACAATGGATTCAACTGGAATTCGAACTCGGCTCCCGGGTTTCTCATTCCGAGCCGATATCCTCTGTACCACAAAAAAGTACTTTACCAAAAAAGTAAAAGAAATGGAACAAACATGAACTTCGAACACTTTGCACCTAATTTTCATTCCAATATTCATCCTATTGGAAAAATACAATGAAAAAAGCGATCTTGTTGGTTGAATTTACTTCATTCTGGTTCATTGAATACATTATGCCTAAAACTACCTTCTTTTATCTATGAATTACCCCCATACTTCCATTGGCTTAGTTGTAAAATATAGAGATGTTGAAAAAGTACAACTATAGAAAAAACATTGGTTCAAAATAATTTTTATTAGCAAACCTTTAGAAAAATGCAGTATACAGATATACTGCTGAAGAAACATTGATACATAAAATGCTGTTGAGATAAAGTGTAAAAATTATAAATGACATGTTTTGACAAAAAATGTCTGCTCTCTTTGGCTTCCTTGGGTTTCTAACCTGAGGAATCCAAAGTGGGTATATGCTCTCCAGTTTTCCACTTCATCCCATCTTCATTTTTGTTTTGAATGCTACATCCTAAAAACACAAACTCTGTTTCAATGCATATGATTTTTGTTTTTATTAAATTTAACGGTAAAATTTTCTGAATCCTGATGGAATAAGAACTCCAGGTCAGTGATAGTATTTTTCTTGGCAGAAAATTGTGAAACATTTCACTTAAACTAATGAAAAACGTTTGGAGAAAAAAAAAAGGTTTTAGTTTTGTTGGCATATTACTAATTTCCTATAACTGCTGTTTTTAAATGTATTTCTGCATTTTTTATAAAATTAGATGTTATTACAAAACTTGCAGTAATATAAGTTGTTGCAAGTAATTGCGCACGCTCTTCAAATTACTAATGCAAAAAACTTGTGCAGAGTGCACACACACTATTGTCTATATGCTTGCTTAATTTTAACTTAAAATGCTGTTGACAAAATCTATTTACCTACCATTAGTGTGTTTGATCAAGAAATATTTGCCTATCATTACTGTTTTTCATTATCTACACTTTGATTTCTCGTAGCAATGAACCTTTTGACAACACTTAGGCTAGAAATCAATATACTTTTCTCTTATTGACCCAACATTAAGAAATTTATCACTGCTTTTGGTGCATTTACTTGACGTAAACGTTGAAAATGCAAATATAACAGCAATCTTTTTCACCAAATCTTCTCTTCTCTATACATTTTGTATTGGGTTTTCTATTTCTGCTCTCTGATTTACACAATTGATGATTTTAAAGTGTCCCATTGTCTACTGCCCTCACTATATTTAAGTAGTTGATCCCACTAACAGTCTTGTGTGTTTGTTCATAGTGATGACACGCCCCGACATCCATTTACACCATATGTTGTGCATTCTTACAGCAAATATATTGTAAGCTTGACACAATCCTGTTTGTTTTTTCTTTGGCTAAAATCATTTATTAGTTGTTGAAGTTGACTTGCTTACACTAGTACCTGTTCATCTTTTCTTTCCTTTTTTGTCATTGTTGAAATATTGTTGAACCTCAATTTCTTTTACTATTGTGTTTTCTTTAGGTAAATGCAAGCATGGATGATAAAGGTTCATAGATTTTGGTTTTCTTATTAAAAGTATAAATCCATGGTTTCTATTGTGGAGCAATTTGATTTCTGAGGGGGTCACTTTGAGAATGAGTTATTAACAATGAGTTTTTTTGTGTTTGAGTGAGAGAAAGATTTAATACATATGGTCTGTATACAGTATGCATACATTAAAATATATTTGTATAAATAGGGTGAGATTGATAAATTGTCGCCATTTTATATTTTTTGTGTATTTATTGTTTCATTTTGTTGACTACATAGTAGTCACTTTGGCATCGTCTGTGAGAAAAAGAGCACTGTTATGTAATTCACTCCACCAGAAATTTGGAAACCGCATGCTGTACTGCTTGACATTTGCACTGAAAGTCCAATATGAGACTTTCAGAGTATTTGGGTGTCAATCTGAGGAGAGTACAGAGTATTTGGAAAGAGTTTGAGTCTAATGGCAATTATGAAGGTACAGTAGCCTAGAAAACTCACTCTGAATTTGTTGGCAAAGGCCTCAGACTAAACACTGAGGCCTACATCAAGTGCCTTGAAGTTAATGTTGCCCTGGGTCAAGAGACTGACTGTTGGAAGACCCTATGTCTGGTAGCAGAACTCTGCACTATGCCACTTTAGCAGGAGAACCTAGTCATGGCTGTCAAGAACATTTCTGTGACTACATCACTCTTACATATGGTCCACTAACTCCCCAGGACTGCAACTCCTTTGATTATTATGCATAGGGTGTAGTTGTACAAGAGACCCACAAAACTTCTTGGAGCATCAAAGATGAACTGAAGGATTATGGCAGTATTTACCAGCATAACCAAGACTGTCCAGAAGAATTGCAAAAGATTCTGAATTCATTTAGAAGCTGCGGTTCAAGTCAATGGGGGTTTTACTGAATAAATTTACTCTTTAGGGCAAATATTTTTGTTAAAATGAGATGGTGGTTTTATTTTCATTTTTATGTAATTTAGTCAACAATTTATCCATCACACTGTATATATTTATATTAGTAACACAATATTTTTATGAATATAACATTCTAAAATTAAATACTATTCGTACATATGCAGTCTCCATTTCCTTAGGAAAATTAATTGCTTTTTTGGGCTTCCTCCACATGCATAGGAGTTCACTTTTTAAATAAGAATTATATCTCACTGGGATGCATCAGAATTTTGGTGATGCATAAGTGGGGTATGGCCAAAAAGGTTGGGAACCAATTGCTATGAATTGTAGGGGGCGGGGGTACTTATGCACTTCAGGTTTTTTTTTTTTTTCTTTCTTTACTTCATTTCAGCCAGTTAATTCTGTAGCCTTCTTCAAGTGAAGTTTTGTACTGTGTCAACAAATCTATGAATAGTCTATCATAGCTGGGCTGTGTAGTTTTCTTTTCACAACAAGCATCATGTGAGCATCTTTTTTTTTTTTTTTTTTTTTTTTTTTTTTAACTTTCAAAACTCCATTTCCACTGTTTAATAATGTAAGGTTGATGGTAGGAGAAAATTGTTGATATATTGTGCTATAAATAGTATTTTTGTATTTTCAACCAAAATTTGTCTTAAGTGTTCTTGTAAGTTATGAGTTAAATGTTTTTTGTTTTTTTATTGCACTGTTATTACTAGATAGGTGGCATGTAAATTGTCTACTCAGAGAAGTTATAGTATGGCCAATATAAGTAACTGATTTATGACAAGAAACACAATCTTGTATGGGGCATTGAAATTTATACATGAAAAAAGTCATCACTAGTTTAGATTTGAGAGGGTTATTATTAGAAACAGGGTTTTCTGTTTATCATTTTCTATATTATAAATTTTACATGTTTTTGAGGAATTACAGCAGAAATATGGTGCTTAATATTTTTCATATAGAAAATTCATACTGTTTATAATTAATGTGCATTTGGCTTCAATAAAATGTTTTCTTATGTTATTTTTAATGCTAGTGTCATGTAATTTTTTGTAAGCGATTATATGACTACAAAACAGTATGTTTTTAATTCATTGTAAAAATGTTAGAATTGAGGCAAAAAAGAATTCTTTTTTTACTTTTAACTGATTTACTAAGTTGCTCCATTAATCAGATGAAACTGAATATATTTTTTCCTGAGTCTGGACTTGTATGAATGACACACTTTTTCTGGACTTAATCTGATGATTTGGGACATAATTGCATTTTTATTAATTCAAGCAGTTGGTTTGTTATTCTTTTTTTTTTTTATTCCTAAGATCAAATCCACTTCAGTGACACAGTTGTTTGATTTCAATGTTGACATGAGATCTGCAGCCCTTTTTTTTTTTTTTTTTTTTTTTTTAATTCTCATTGCTTGGTTTGTTTGTTTTTGACATGTTTTAAACATTCTGTTTCAATGGACTTTCATTTTTTTATTAAACAAAATATGACTTTTTTGCTAAGCCTTTACAAATAAAAATAATTTACTGTTAATTTCTAAAGATAATTTTTGTTTTCTTGAAAATTTTAAGTTTATGCTGAAATGTATATGCTCTATCTCTGATATTTAATATTTTTACCCACAAATATAGCAAATCTGATGTATGTGCACATGTATGTATGTAAATTTAATATTTTTTCTAATAATAATAAACATTTTTTTTAGTGGGTACACCTGTTAAAGTTGAACAGTAAAATTAATGTCAATATTACCTCAAGAAGTCTGACTAAAGAAGAATGCCTCCAACAGGAATTGAACTTCTATTCACTTTTTCCATCAAGGAAACCACTTCTATAGCCAAAGTGTACCATTACCAATTAAGCCATAGGAGATCATTATTAGGCATGGTGTAATGTTTTAATTAAGGAATGCATACCTCTCAATGGGACTTTCCTTTTTTTTTTTATCTGAAACTGATATTTTATCTTCATACTCAAAATAATTTTTTAATTATAATTGTAAATATTCAAACATATTTAAAAAATACTTAAAAGATTTGTTGTTAGTTTATTAACTTAAGTGAAGATTGTATTTACTAATTGAAAGTTTAATACAAATCATTTGGCCTTCATATTTTTTAAATAATTCAATTTTTTTATGGTAATTTCTGTGTACAATTAAAGGTCATGTGTTTCAGGGTTTCTTCCCGTTACCGAAAAAAATTTATACAATTATGTTACTTGTGATCACCATACACTTTTTATCACATTTGTCAATCTGCCAACACATTTCAAATACAGTGGAAAGGTTAGAAAGTCAAACTCTGAGTTTAACAAATAGTTTTATTCTAAATTTTTAATATAAATAAATAGTGCTTGTGTAAATCGGATTATTTTAACATTAAATTTACTAATTTTCCAAAAAGAATGTCACAGATGTATATTTTATTTTGCAATATTTTTAAAACCGAGATTTAACTTTTGTTTACAAATGTGTTGATCACTCAAAAAAAAAAAAAAAAAAAAACTTTAGATTCCAATCAATATAAACTTTGAAGTACACTAGAGTACTTTGCTTATTGGAAATAGTAATTTAACCATTTTGGCTTTCAACTAAAACTAAAGTTTCAAGAAAACTTATTTTGAAAAACTTAATTTAAAAGCTAGTTACCAAAAATGAGTGGATATTATATATATATGAACTTTATACTGGTTTCAATCTTCAGGCAGTGTGATAGTCATAGGCTAACCAGACAATAAATAATGCAATTAAGAAACCTTGCTGAGCGCGCACGCACACACACACACAAACACTTTCCTTTTGTAGAGTTTCTCCATCACCAGTTAGATGCCATAGTGAGTTTGTGTTCTGTGATCATTGCATTAACAGTGAATATCAATTCATTTGTTTTTTAGATTTTGATATTCATTCATGAAAATTATTTAAAACCTCTTAAATAATTTTTTAAGCAAATGTCTGAAGAAAACTTTTCTGCAAACTTTACTGGGAATCAGTTGACTGTGGTACACATTCTGATTTCAAAGGCTGCACATTTGACAATAAAAATGATAGGGTGCCAGTATAGTATCTGACCTAAAAAATTCTTTCACTGGTATTGTATGTGGCCTACTTTAAAATGCATATTATAATGAAGTATCAAAATTGGCTTTTAAGGGTTAGGGAGATATAAGTGTACTCTTACTGAGGTAGGACACATTCAAATCAGGTTGGCCACATACTATACCAGCACCAATGAGATTGTTATATCCAGCAAAAATGTCTACTAAGCATACATTTTTTTTTTTTTTTTTTTTAAATCCTATTTCTGGTGGAAAAGTGCCCAAAATTGCAGACTGTTTTTACATATTGACCATGTGGACATAAGAATCAATATATTTCTATCACAACTAGTCCTTTTTCATGTTTTATGCAAGGCTTATTGGCAAAGCATTGTATAGGCAAAATTATATGCCCTGTAAAATTGGGCGTTTTAATAACTCTTCACAGAAAAGCAGATTTCAAACATAAGCTAGCTGATGGTAATCCCAAATAAGGTCTTTGAAGGCTGCTTTAAAAAGTGAAAAGGATGCTGAATTGTGACTGGTTCAAAGGAGAGTACTTTGAAAGGAATAAGACACTATTGTTTAAATAGGCCGTTATTAAATGATTGGGTCATTTTCAGAAAAATATGTCTGTCTCTATCTGCTTATCTTGAGAGTGTGGTGACACTAGAATCAACGCTATGGTGACAGTTATTTTCACACCTTAATGCAATCTTCAGTTTGATGATCACATTGAAGCATGAAACTGGCAGTCCCCATGCAATATGGATTTTTATGCTTACCTGTATAAATACTCTGTTCCTGTTATTAAGCAATCTTCCATATAAATATAACTCAAGCATATTCACTATTTTGTTACTTGTGCTGCATATAACTGTCTAGGTGTTTACATGAAACTTTGTAAAGCAGTAATATCTCAGAATTTTTTTTGTGTGTGTAATTGAAGATTTTTTCTTTCTTCACTTGCTAGAAGCCAGGTGAAGGATATGTTGAGACCACCCAAGAAAAGTTTTTTTTTTTCTTATGACTCTTGAGTGCTGGCTACCAAGTTGGATAAAAGATTCTTATTGCAAAAATCAGAAAAGCCATCTTTGCAAAAAAGTGAGTTTCTCTGTTAATGGAAATTTTAGCAAACATTATAAAACTAATGATGGTCTAAGGGTTTTATTTGAAACAGGTTTTCCACAGGGCATGAGGGATTTTATAACTCCTAGGGTCAGCCACCCTACTGGAGAGAAGAGAATAAAATTTACAGTAATAGTTTTCTTTCTTCCTTGTGCAATTTTGCAGTGCTGATAATTTAGAGAAACATTTTTTTGTGTGTGTGACTGAAGCTAGATAATTTCTTACAATTGAAATAAAATACAGATGCAAAAGGAATTTTGGGGTGGTAATTAAAATTTGAACATTGGGCTGAAACACGCCTCTCAGCAAGAAGAAAGAGACAAGGTTGATCAGATGACCAATAAAAAAAAAGGGCCCAGTGCATATCAAAAAAGTTTTAGAAAACATTTCCTGCCTTCTCTAGCAATAGTGAGAGGCACTCATACAGAAAAGGAGATGAGGTTGATCAGATGACAAAAAGCAGGATCCCTTATTGGTCATTTGAAAATGTTAAGTGTACCCAAAGTGTGTCACAACCACTCTCACTAGATGTGAGACTCAATACAAGTAAGTGTAGATGGGTTTTCAGACTGTACAGTTGAGTGGGACTGGTATGGAATGAGTTAACATGAGAGAAGTGTTGTCATATGACTGCCTGCCTTAGAAGAAACTCTGACTTTAGCCTGGTGCCAGACCAACCAACTTAGTGTTACAGCCTACAGAAGAGGTAGGCTGGAATTATAGTTGTCTGCATGCAAGAGTGATAAACTTTAACTAAATACTGTACCAAACAGGACATATGAATATAAACTTCTTATTGTCAATTGCAAAGATTTTTTCTTATTGAAGCTCCCAGCTCTGTCAGGATCATTGATGCAGTGAATTTTTTATGACTTTCAGTCCAAATGGGGCTTATGATCAATAAAAAACATGGGTAGAGACTGGTTTGAAACTGATCGACTATCACTTGGCTGCAGAGATCAGTGGGGGTTCACATAGCCAAGAAAGTCTTGTCTACCAACCTCACAACACCTAGTTCTTGATAACATTTAAGAAGGTTAAATGTACCCGAAGAAAAAAAACAAACAACAAACCTTAACCTCAGAAAATTTATCCATTATTTTGACAACACTCTAAATCTTGTTTGAAAATTTGAAAGATACAATATTTTTGTCTGTTGAATTTAATCAGACTTGTGTGTGTGCGTGTACACATGCACATATATATGAGAGAGATAAGCAGCAAGACTTTTTTCAAACATTCCTTTGCTCTAAAAATGCGAAGATAAAACCAACAAAAGAGGCAATATAGCCATCCCTAAGAAATAAATTTTTTTACATTTATTTTTCTGCTCATTATGGTATAAAAAAAAAGTTAATATACTTGATACTAATTTTTTTCCTTTACAGTTTTGTAACTATAAAATCGACTGGCAAAATTATATTTAGAATTCAAAGTAAATACCAGCACACCTTTATGTTGCTTTTAGATTAACAAACATAAATATCTTTACATGCTCTATTAATTTTCTATACTGTTTGTAAACAGATCTTTATCACTTGTCATTAGTCATTCTTTTGAACAACCTAATTCTTCTGCTCTACATTAGATATGGAAAATGTATGCCACATATATTGGATCGACTGTATTTCATTTGTTCTTATAAGGTGTTTAATTATGTTCATTCTTTTAGCTCTGAAATTAAGCACATATGTAAAATGACATATACACACACGTATAAGGGTGTGCTGAGAAATTCTTATCCAGACCAAAAAGTGATTGCATAGTTAAGACTTGGTTAAATTATGTGAACTGTTCTTGGCTGAGAACTTGTCTGTGTTCATATAACACTTCACAGATATTACATTCTGATCATGGACAGGATGTGCTAGGAAGTGACTCTTTTTTTTTTTTTTTTTTTTTTTCTTTGACAGAACATACTCTATAGCAGAAGTGCAGATCTATTTTGTAGTGAACTACTGCAGAAGACAGAGACTTCGGATTTCATGCCATTTTTGCAACAATCAGGAGCAAGGATCACTTGCTTCAAGGTTGTGGACAGCAGGTGGCACTTCATGTGGAAGAGAATAAGGTTAAAGTACCTTGTTTTTTAAGCAAGTCCCCTGTGCTGGTTGGCTGGTTTTCTGACCAATCATTAGTACTTTAATGTAATGCACAGATTGGCTGATTCTTTAGCCAACTGGTGGCATACAATAAAAATCCTAAAAGACTGAGAGTGGAGAAGAATTTGACTTGGTGACAGTTGTGCTGTTGGTACATTGTCCAATGTGGACAATAAGGAATTGTGATAGTGAAGTTTGTTTTTGTTAGTTATTTTTTGTTTTATTTTAAATGTGTACAAAATTAATTTATATATGAATTAAAAGCTCATTGAAACCACCCTTATTTTTATATTATTATAAATATATTTACAGATTACCAACAGCAACATTGCAATCTTCCTGTTCATGAAATTTTAACTTTGATTTCTCATCATAATGTACTACAATGTAGTAAACTATGGAGGTGCAATTGAAAAAGTAATAAAATTGTATTTTTTTAAATTATTTTTTCTTTAATTTTTTTTTTTTTTTATCACAATCCTGGGGCTATATGTTTCATTCTACAAAAATCAGGATATCCATGTGGTTTAATGGATAGCAGCTTGTAAAAAGAAATCTGTCAAATTTGCACAAATATCATTTAGAAAAGGTATGAATAATCTCCTCTCCCAGCTATAGATTAAATAGGACTTTTACTTGGAAAAATAATTTCTCCCAAAAATTTCTCACGCAATATTTATTCACAAAAGAAAAATTAATACAATTTGAAATGTTTTGTAATTTAAATTACAGGTGTAAAAAAAAAAATATGCATCTTGTGGATGCAATCAGTTTATCCAAACTTTATAACCGTCTTATCAAATGACTCAGATTTTTAATGTATTTAGTGATCCACTGTTCAAATAATCCTGGAAAACTATGATTATTTTTTCTATAAAATGTTATCCATTGAATCCATCAAGAACTCAAAGGATTGAACATTACAGAAATTTAAAAAATATTGAAATCCTGATTTGGGTTTACCTCCAAAAGAAAAAGTGAAGCATTGCTCAGTTGTTACAATACTTCTGTGGAAAGACTAGCCTGAATTAAAACCATAGAGAAGTCAATGTTAATCTAATCTTTTCTCTTGCTACAGATAAAATAGTATAGCAAATTAGGCTCTTTCCACTGTCTATGATTGACCGATTGATTTGTCTGATTAACAGCACATCAACTCCTTATGGGTCATTTAATGGTGAAATTTAATTTTCTTGGGAGCTTGGAAGTAGTAAAAAAAAAAATGTTATTCTGCTTTCCATGGTAGAAATTCAGTTTTTGTGCAGACATGATCACTAGAGGCTATATGAGCATTTTGTGTTAATTTTCTTGGTTATATCCTGAAATACTATTTTAAGAAATTGTAGGATATTTTATAGATTTCTTTCATGTTGGTTGTTTAGTAGTATTTTAAATGGATTTGGTCAAAGTTGCTGCAATTAGTATTTTTATACTTTCATAGTGTTTTGTTTTTGTTTGAGAGTTCACTATTTGCTCATATTTGGGACCCTAACAATGACTACCACCCAAGGTGAAAGTGGACCAACAGCAGTTAAGGGGTATTTCCATACTCCTCAAAACTGCCAATTTCCTAACTGGAGGCCTTGCTGCCAGATGTAGTTTAACATCATACCCAGGACTACAGGGTGCAGCAAAACTAACTTTAATTTCCCAGAAATACTTACCCTTATATGGGAAGACATTAGTGACAATAGTGTCTTCATCTATCTAATGCCTTACTATTATGTGGGAGGTATTTCTGGAAGATATATAATCAAAGGTATATTCCTAGTTGTAGCAGTTACAAAGCATATCTAAGATTTGGCACAAAGCTGCATGTTTAGAGTAATCTGTGAGGGTCAAAATCTCTTCTCAGTAGTAATGATCTACAAGACAATATTGCTATGTATTACACTAAAATATCCTTTCACAGTTCTTTGGAAAAGTTTTCAGAAATCAGGTTCAGTAATTTTATTTTCTAAATTATTTAACCCAGAAGCAAGGTGGAACTTCCACTAGTGCACAGGGGGTTACAGTGAAAGAAATGACTGGGTACAGTGGGTATTTGAAGAAAGGATAAAAGATGAATGAGATTCAAGAAGATGGCAATTGATGTTGCATTTAAATTTTTGGAGATTCTAGCTATCAAGGGAGCAAGTATACAGACGGGAGTTCCACAGGTAGAAAGTGCTTGAAAACCTGTTCGAGTAGTAGTAGCAGTTACATTTAACTATTTCAATGGTAAAAGAGTGGGACTTAGATGCCAGTCTAGTAGCATGCTTAAATTCATATGGACAGGGCACAAGGGAAATGAGCTCATCAGAGCAGTTGCTATAAAAATATTTGTAGAAAGACAGAGGGAAGCTATTTCACATTGGTGAGAAAATGAGTGAAGTTGAGATGTCGAGTTAGGATCAATTACATCTTTCTTTGGGTTTTGTCAAGAATCTCACGATGAATAACAGGAGCACCTGATGAGATATGGCAACAGTATTAAATACAAGGATGAATAATAGATTTATAAATGTGCAAGAAAAACTTTGTCCCAATACAGAGACCAAACCCTCCTAACAGTAGATCTGATATATTTTTTATATAGTTCTGATGAAAATAGAATTTTGCGATTGGTGGCAGAAGATAATTTTAATCAAAATACAGAATCATATTTTCTATCAAACTGTATGTAGGAAAAAAGTTCCATATTTAAAAAAGAAAAAAATTCTTATATACACACACAATTACTTTTCAGATTAAAACAAAGTAAGAAGCACATAACCATTGTAAACTTCTGTTTTTAGAATTCAAAATAATTTTTCCCAAAAATATTTTAAGATCGTTGAATACACAGGAACAGAATTTACTCAATTTGTAACTTGCCTAGTGGTTGAAATAATATATTCCCAATAGTCATAGTGGTTAGTAATTTTAGAGGCATAGTAGTGTAGTAGATAGTAGCTCCAATTGAAGAATCAGAAAACCAAGTTCAACTTCCGCTTAAGTTCATTACATTCACTTACATGCTAAAACCTTTGGGAAAGGTATGCATCTATCTTTTCTCCCTTCATCTATGGGTAAATATCAGGTCAGACTCGATACTATAGCTTTGGTTGGTGACTAGTCTAAAAGAAAAACTGAGTTAAAACCAGCCTGGAAAAGGTAGGGCCTTGTTGGGCTATTTTGCCAAGGAAGCACCACCACTGATGATACAGCTGCAGTACATGTTGTGCTCCTATGATTCTAATGGGTTAAAAGACACCCTTTTTTTTTTTTTCTTTTTTTTTATAACTGTAAAATATAATCTACCAGTAGTGATAAACAGTATTGCATAAATTGTGTGCCTTTCCTCTTCTCTACTGCAGTTTCTTTAAGAGATATATGCATACCATAGCATAGTATTAGCAAAATTGTTATAAAACAAGTTTAAACATTTTGCTACCAGTATCAGTACCACTAACTTCCTTTATACATTACTTGTAGGTCAGTGGTTCTTAACCAGGAGTGTTTGCACCCTCTAGAGATGTTATATCAGTTTCTAGGAGGGTACAAGGATACTGAATCATTAGAGCTGATTTATTAAGGAAACTCTTATGTAATGTTTGGTGATCTGACATAAAAGTTTACATTGTAGAAATTTTGTTAATTTCTACCATCATAATAACGTAAATGTATAATTAGGGGAAAAAAAACGAGCAAAAATTGCTGGTAAAACTATAGTAAAGTTGGAAACACTACAGTAGGAAGTTTACTTTGATAAAGAGCAGAACTAGTGCTCAGATGTTGTTGTCTGCACAAATGTGACATTTAAATATTGTTGAATTTGTGCTTATATATAAATATTTATGCATAGGGGATGGTATAAATATTTCTACATAGATAGATGAAGCACCTCATTAATATTTCCAGAAAGGAATTTGAGTTTTATGAAAGTATAAATGTTGCTGAGTTAGTTTATAAACTACTAAAGATAATTGACGTAAACTGAAGTTATAGTAAATTATTTATTTATACAAAAGGGACGAAGTCAAAAGTGCTGTGAGCGATTAGCTGAGACGTCAGTCTAAAGATTTTTACGCTGAGGCAATATGGAAGCTTGTGCACAGATGGGAAAAGTGTGTGACACTGCTGGGAGACTGTTGAAAAAAAAGTGTTAGTTCTTATACTGAAAAATTCACCTTATTTATTGAATGACCCTTGTACATGAATAAATATTATTTTCCATCAATTCTAGAAGTGGGTGCAAGAAATGGTTGGTGGTTTCGATAGGATGGCCACAAGTAAAAAGGTTAAAAATCACTGTCCTAGACTATGATCTAAAAGTGATTATCACTTTCAAAGTAGAAAATAGCTTTAATTAAATAACTGAATTACAATTATTACTTATTAATAAAAATCACAAATTAGAAATGAATTACAAAGTTATTTTTAGATCAGTCTTTACAGCTGAATATGCAAATTAGCTATCTCTAAGAAGTAACCATGTTACTTATGCTAGTAGACATAAACATGGATTTTTATAGATTTTTACTTGTATTATATTTTGCTCTAGATGTTACCTCACCAATTATGATTAAAGGGGAGTGGTCAGCTATACTCTGAGGTGTCACATCAGGGAAGTAATGAGGAAGCCAAATAGTTTTTATTTTTAGTTTCATGTAAGCTTGTTTGTAACTCTCACTTTAAGCTTAGCTTGGTGCAATGTTTTGTTCAAGTGGGAATGACGGATTAATAGTATAAAAATTGCATTTATCTGAAGTCACTGTTTTATGTAAAATTTGGACGTGTGCAATCAACTTATATATTTTTAGGGTTTCAATCAGACATGCAGATAAGTTTAAATTGAAAAGAATACTATATCTAATATATAAAAATTAAATTTTAAGTCATCAAAGTTTGTGATGATTGATTACTCTTTACTACATGAGCAGATAAAATTCATACAAGTCTGAATGGCATCCTGGGTATGACGATATACTACATCTGGCAGCAAGATCAGGAGGCTCTGATGAGTGAAACTACCTGTTAATTGGTGTTGTTCCAAAGTCCACCCTGACCCTGGATGGTAGCACCTGCTGGAGTTTCAACTATGGGCAAACAGTTACCCCCCCCCTCAAAAAAAAAAAAAGAAACACTATGAAAATATAAAAATTTTGTAGTAAAAAAAATACCAATAATACAATTTCATGGTAAAAAGACCCATCAGCAATACGTTTTTGTGAAAGTAATTACTAATGCTAAAAAAGATTAAATTTTGGCATTAAATTGACTCATAAGGAGTTGATATGCTACTAAACAAGCAAAAGATAAGCCTGAATGCCTTTCAATAGTTATTCAAGAAAATAGTTAATAGCATCAGGATTTTTTTCCATAATTGCGTATATTTAAGTTTGGAAAGAAACAAATTTCATCAAAGACTGAATTAGCTGAGATAAAAAATAATTTATAAAAAATTCAATTAGAGTCTCTTACTTAAAAAAGAAAAAAAAAACTTTACAAGAGAAAACAGGAATTTCACAATTCTTACACATTAACCCTTTGAAATAGCTTTGTGAGATTTTAAAAATAAGTATTGGTTTTTGTTGTATTTATAAAACGGGACTAATGCTTGGTCAATTTTGCTAATAACGAGAATGATGTATGTACAGTTGGAAGAACGGAGGAGGGCGTTACAAGAGCCTGTAACGTGATGCGATGAAAGTGTGACACAGAAGAAGTGGATGCATTGTCCCTGCTGGAGGGATTGACACATGATAGGTAGAAGTTACAAAAAAGACCCAATTTTTGTTGGAATACAACTAAGGGTTTCGGAGAAATAAACTATCGCAAAAAGCAACATTTTCCATTATTTTTTGCCGCAGCCTGTGTGTCAATTGAAATTTTTGTTTACGCATCATGGCATCAAACCTTGATCTACCAGTGACTCGATTTTGGTTTAGTTTCAGTGAAGTGTCCTAGAGAAATGCATAAAAGTGCGTGAAAGACCACCCGAAATTGTTTGTTGATATTTTTTTTTTTTTTTTTTTTTTTTTTTTTTTTTTGCTGAAAAAATTCGATTCGAAAAAATTGTGTGTACATCAATGGTTCGCAACTTGATCTACAAGTTACCCGATTTCGGTTGAATAAGGCATCTCGGAGGAGAATTCGTAAATTTTAAGCGTTTCGGTGATAAATCTATTCGGAAAAATTTTGCGTACATCAGTTTCATATCATGATTGAAAAGTAACCCAATTTTGGTTGAAATCAGGCCAAGGGATTCGGAAGAGTCAGTCAGTTAAGTGCCATACGTGATACACGCTTGGGCGATCATGTCTCGATAGAGACATGACGGACTGGGCAGAAGATTATCCCGCAGTAGGTTGCCATTGCTTTCTGCGGTAGACTGGTTGCCGTCCAAGGCTATAGAACCCAATCTGCCCTGTTATTGAACCCATAACTGGAAGGAATAGACGGATTAATACATTTCCCAAGGGTATTTGCGCGTAAGTGAATGCAATGAATTCGAACTCGGCTCCCCGGTTTCTCGTTCCGAGCCGATATCCAATGCACCACAATCGTTAAAATGGAAACACAAAAACAGGCATATTCACACACACACACACATATATATATATATATATATATATATATATATATATATAGTCATCCGCAGACAGATCTTTTTCACATCTCATCAGTACGGTTAGACTCCGATTGCTACACAACCCAGGCTCGAAATCCGACCGATTTAGCGTCAGTCGGCGACTCTACCGTATATAAATATGTTTCATTAAATAATATAGACAAGTGTCGTCTATTTTATGTAAAAAATTTCTCATATTCTCTGATAATTCTATTAAGCTTATCACTAAAAGAAGAAAGAAAATTACAATATTGATACATAATTTTTTAATAATCCAATTGTTAGGCATTTAAAACAATATACCTGGCAACATACACAATTCCGGAAAACCGTAGTTGAAAACACAACTATACTTAAACATGGAAACAATAAACAAAAACTAAAAATCCTCGAAGCTATATACATAAACAGTTGAAACCTAACCTGAACAAGATAAACTATGAAATCTCTACAAATATCCTTAAATGCCTATAATTAATAACAAAAGCCTTTGATTTATTCCAATGGCTTCCCATATTTAATATTTCTTGTTTTCGCTCTCGTTTGGTCATGTGTGGCGTCATGAACAGTGATGCGACATTCGCTTCCAGCGTCTTATATGCACAAGTTTGTTGTTGCTTGTAAATCTTCCATATTAACAAAAACAGTTTGTCATTATTGTTTTGTCATACCGTGGTTATAATATATAATTTAATTTGACATCTTTGAAAATGGCTTATGTAAGCTGAAAGCTTGGATTGGATTATTAAAAAATTATGTATCAATATTGTAATTTTCTTTATTTATTTAATGATAATGCTATTAAGTTTATCAGAGAATATGAAAAAATACATAAAATAGACAGCACTTTATATTATTTAATGAAACATGCATTAATGAAAAATATACTGCCTAAATACACACACACACACACATATATATATATATATATATAGAGAGAGAGAGAGACAGACACTAAAGTTAACACACAGTGGTGACAGTCTTCAGGTCTTATTGAGCAAACGCAAATTTCCTGAGCAGGTGTCAGCAACAGGGATTGGTTTAGCCGCACTGTTAGACAGGTGTTTTCGGAAGCGATTAACTGGTCATGTACATGAGATTTGGATTCCCCTCCTACACAGCGGTACTATTTCTTTTTACCTTGTTCATTTGTTCTTAGAGTTGTATTGACTAATGATTTTAAATCCATTTATTTTCCTCTTTTTTGTGGCCCTACCTTGTTTGATGGATTTACCCTTGACACTGATCACTTGCGGAGGTGGACGAATGTCAATGTAGGCCATAGGCACATGTTTCTTACCTATCGTTATTTATCAAATGAGGAATGTCCGCTCAACCTTACCCACCTTTTCTATAAATACATCTTCATTTCCCACTTTTTACATGTTTGTTTTCATTGTTTTCTTTGAGAATTTTGTCTTCAGTTTGAACATGACTCTGGTTCAGTAAATTATTTCAAAGGTGAATCTAAGTTATTCCCATAGCACAAAAAGAGATTGACGTTCGTTTATTCATAATGCAGTATATTAATCATCTTTACTGTTTTCATAGCCACTTTTTAATCCCTTATTTATGCTTGGACTTTTGTTTCCAAAAAACAAAAAAAAGGTGGGGGGTCTATTACTGTTAATATTACGCTTTTTATTTATACTATCACACAGTAACAAGTCTGAACTCTCTACCAGTGGTAGACCTACATTTTTTTAAGGCCTGAAGTTTGAACAGATACGGAGTCTCTTCGCAACCAGCCACAATAGATTTGAGGATTCAACTGCCAAAATGTAGGTTATGAATAGATTCTGGTAAGCTCAACTAGCCCATACAGATTGGAGTTTTGGGCGCTGCAATGTTCAAGAAAATTTTGAAATTTGGCTAATTACGGGCCATATGAAATGGGCTGTTCTAACTAAAAGGCAAGCATCAGCTACTTCAACACATGGGCTTATGAGTCTATCCCTTTTGTTTAATGACAAACACTTTGTAAAATTTGTTCGATAAAAAACGTTCCTTGACGGCCTCCACTGGGATTAGGGGACATGAAGCTTAAGTTTCATTAATTTCATAGTATATCCACCACTGATCCTTACTGTCATAATGGTTTATTTGATAAAATGCGATTTCGCTAATCGCTTATTCCATGCTCTAATATTTGCCTATATATCTGAGATAAGGCATTGTAATTATTTGCATTATTCAAATTGTTGTCTTCCTCTTTGTTAGCATATTCACGACAATATTCAAGGACACATGGCCCTGTGGATAAAACCTTTGGTTGAATCCAGTGACTTGACACAGAGTTGTGAATTCAATACAACTTAATTGAGTTAAAGGGAGATAACCAATATTGAAAGATCTGGAAGAGGCATGATTCATGGAACTATAAAAATCTACTCTGGTGAACGAAATAAAGGATTCAGTTCGAAA
The DNA here is from genome assembly GCA_037127315.1 of Ascarosepion bandense. Lineage (NCBI taxonomy): Eukaryota > Metazoa > Mollusca > Cephalopoda > Sepiida > Sepiidae > Ascarosepion > Ascarosepion bandense. The sequence goes on along the minus strand of JBBBDQ010000233.1, from coordinate 9,163,448 downwards.
TTCGAATCACCTGAAGGAGGTTGGAGCGTAAAAACGATCGAAACGTCGTGGATATGGTAACAACGATGAGGACAACAGTCTGAACACTGTAAATAGTGCAAAAAAAAAAAAAATACATAACATAGTGCGGTGTATCTGTTACCGTTAGTTTATTTTAATTGAAATTAATACTGGGACTTTTATTCTACGTGCTCACCTGACGCCAATGGTTTGTTTTTCTTTATCTCTGGAATATTTTTTTTCTTTAATAGATGGATATTTTTAGCAGTTTTAAATCTGCTATGATCATGTAGCATTGATAACAGTTATTAAATCATTAGTTTTAGTGGTATCTATTCTATTTACCTTCACCTATGCTTTATGTCTTCAAAACGTAGATTGTTATGGATCGCCATATTACTTGTAAATTGCCATGACATTTTTGAAAAGATTAGTTTCCGGTTGCCTGCTCTGGTTTTGAATTTAGAATTGTCCCTTGACTACCCTGCCATCTAAGCCTAGAAAATTCTGTTTGCACTGAGCAGCGGGACGAAGAATATGTATTCATGTCTTTCCTTGGGGTGTCAATGCGAAGTAAATATAACCGATTAGGTCAGGATTTGTACCCAGTTTATGGATTCTTCTTTCCGTGCTGGTAAGTTACGCTTCTCACACATCCCACCCACTCTATTAACACATTTTAATTTTTCGTATGTGTTTTGGTATGAAGAAATCAAATGTTTGGGTGATGCTTAAACCCATAGTGTGTTAAACAAAGGATTAAAATCAATATGTGGTACAGGATCTTTTAAGTTAGTAAATTCTCTAAATATTTTCCTCTTTGAACGAAATGGACATTTATGGCGAAGGTTTGTTCAAACTCTTTTTTTCTTTACGTTAATCGTAACACAGTTAATTTTATAAACGTTATCAAATAAGTCATCTCAGTTCTCCCAGAAACACTATGGAAATGATTTACTAAGCTTAACTTATGCGGCACAACACGAAGATTAAGTAGCATTCGGTGAGGAACCGAACTTGCTACTTAGTCCTAAATGATCGAGCGAGACAAGCTTGTTGTCCATTACACCACGTCGAAGTGTCAAACATAGTACGAAAGAATTTTTGTTAAACAATTTGGTTAAGTAAGCTTTTGACTAGGAACAGTAATTGTTTTTAAAATCATAAACTTAAATCTTATTTTATTAACAATTTTTTAAGGTTAATTTTTGTAATCTTTTTCTTTTCTCATAAATATTTTTACTACCTAACAGAAAGCTTTATAGAGTTAAAAACGCTGCTCCTGTTACCACTTAGTTATAAAAGTTTTATACATTGTTGTGAATCATAAAACCCTGATTGTCATATTTGGACATGGTTACTGTGACCTCAGTTACATGAGGAGCGTCTGATCGACACTTGTTTGCTTGGCGTGAGTAAATATTGAACAGTTTCATTAAAACAAAAAAATGTACCCATGAAGCCGAAGTTCATCTCTTTTTTTTTTTTTTTCCTTTGTTAATACAGGTTTTGAGCGACTCCAGTGATTATTTGTTTTTGAGGAGTACATGTTTCTTTCCTTTTTGAGTTCTGTCCTTAAAAGAATCTACATATGTCATACGGTGTGTGGAACGTTAAGAGAAATAGACTACTATATAGTGACATATATATATATATATATATATATATATATATATATATATATAGGAAAGAATATTAAAACGTTTTGAGTTTTAAAATGTGTTTTTTGACAGTACTTGTTTAGAAATAAACAAATACTGTAAAAAAGAAACACATTTTTAAACTCAAAACGTTTTAATATTCTTTCCTATACATATTAAGACAGTATACGTGGATCATCACTATGCTATATATATATATATATATATATATATATATATATATATATATGAGCAATAATTAAAATACATCCATAATGTTTGGTGTGGATTTGCAACAAAGCAGAACATTGTGGTAAAATTTCTGAATACTGTTTCTGGCGAAAATAACTTTTGTCTGGATAGTTCGCAGAAAAATTTGATGTTTAGAAAAGACTTTGATCGTAAGCCAAAATTCACTGACCGTATTAGCTGCTGCTGCTGTTGTGAAGAATTCGTTTGAACTCGCCAATACGTTACTTTCAGCACACGCTAGAAGAAAGATGCTATCTAGCCACGGCTTTGAGACAGTCGCATCTTTGGGTCTTTTATAAGAATTTTTCCCGAAAAAAGGCACGAAAAAATGTCGGGTCTAAGTATTCTGTGACTGGTAAAATATTTCACATGGTGATGTTAATTTGTAATCAATGAAATAAATACTTTGATTTCAGCGATGCGTGTTATATTGTGAAATCTTTTTGACGCGTTTGTAAATATTATCTGTTATTGGGTAGAGATGTAAAGCAGTACTTGCCTTTGCTACTACGACACTGTCAGCTCTCTGCCTTCGGGTAGAGGGCGCTCTCTGCTTCCAGGCAGAGAGCACTAACCCAGTCGTGGTTCCGCCGAAGGGTAGAATCACGACTCGGTAATAATAGACACTTTTTTTGGCCCGGCTATATGGCCGGGAAGACCACTATAAAATGACCTTGTGTCACATCTAACCTTGCGTGAGAAGGTCGGTAAATACCGTTATTGGGTAGAAAATAAAGTTTGGGAGTGTTTTAATATGGTATATATGTAGGTATGTAATTGCGTTGGAAATAGGATTTATTTCCAATAACCTCTTCTCTTATACCCCAGACATTAAAATAAATAGGGAATTTTCTAATATACTTTAACTTAATCCTAAATACTCTTTACAAAACAAACATAAAAAAATTGAAGGACATTTTTTTTAAGTAGTAAATAAAGGTTTAATAATCGTAAGGTTAAGCAGTTCGGATTGTAGAATTTCGTCTTGGTTCACTGTTGGACAAATGCCCTTCAGGAAAAACCTGAATCCATGTTTTTCTCTTCCCCCATCTAGCTATGGGTTAAATAGCAAGGTAGGATCGGCTTTCTAGCTTTGAGTGGCTGTCAGTCTAAAAGAAGGGCTACTCTGGGTTCGGAAGCGTAGAGAAGGCAACAGCGTAAAGGAAATAAGAGTTCTCGGAATTGATCCCTTGCCTGAAATGGAAAGCCTTTTAACATATCTATTATAATCGTTTATGCACAACAACAAAAAAGTATGGAACAAATCAAATCGTTCTACTCTAGGCTAGACAACGCCAAGGCTCAGTGTAAATCACAAGATATTGTAATTATCATGGGAGACTTGAATACCAAGATAGGGAAGGAGGAATAGCTGACAAATTCAGACTAAGAGAAAAATGAGTCCAATGGCGCACGGTGAATGACTAGGTAATAGCCAACACCTGGTTTCAAGAACACCCAAGATGATTGGAGAAGCCCAGGAGGAGAAACTAAAAACCAAGTTGACTAAATAACTATAAACAAGATTCAGGAATGCAGTTGTTCACTGCGAAAGTAATCACCTCCCTGTTTATATGTAAACTAAGAATGAAGCTACGAAAACTGAAGAAGCCTAACGCAACACCTAAATTGCAATACAACAGACTCCTGAACGACCCGAATCTGAAGGAAAAATATATGGACAGTGAAAAGATATTAGGGACAAAATGGAAACTCAAAAGGCGACACACAAAGAGAAGCTTAACTGACATCAGTAAATGACATCATCCCGAAGGAAAATGAACGAAGAAAAAACTAATGAAACACAAGTGAGATTTTTGACGTGATGCAAAGGTGACAGCAAATTATGCCAAGACATGGAACGGAATACAAAAAATTGCACAAGGAAATAAGCAAATGCGGACAGGCTAAAGAGCAGTGGCCCAACGAAAAATATACAGAAATAGAGAGATAGATCATAACAGATAAAGTAGATGTGCTTGAAAAATAAGAAAACAGGACAAAAATGTTCATCAACAGGATGCATAAAATCCAAGGACAAAACGCTCATATTAGAGAAAGAAAAAAATGTTTCAGTGAAACGAAGATATTGAAGATATCTTCCATAACAAAAAGAGAACCACCGGCAATACACAGAAATGATGGGCCGGATATGTTAATAACCAGTGGAAGCTGCACTGACCAAATTCTATAGAAACAAAGTGGCAGGGTCAGACGGAATTGTAATAGATACCGTCAGCCTTAAACTATTTCGGTATAAACAAGATTACAGAAAGTCGATTTTCATAGCACTGCCTAAGAAACCAGGCAAACGAATGTGAACTCCACCTAACAATCAGCCTAATAAACCGCATAGCAAAACTCATCATCCGAATTTTGATGAATAGGGTCCGTATGAGAACCAGACCAAAGATAGGACAAGAACAGTGCGAATTCATCAGACACCGTGACAAGGAACTCGTTAATGATGCTCAGAATGTTATCTGAAAAAGCAATACAAATGTAGAAAGACTAGAACTTGTGTTTTATAGACTGCACAAAGGTGTTTGGCAAAGTACGCCACAAAGATCTGTTAGAACTATTCAGTAATCTTGACATATTCAGGGAAATATGTTAGAATAATCAAGAATCTATACTGGCAACAAACTGCCCGCACATGGGAAGGAAATGAGTTCAGCATAAATGTGTCATATGTGATACACGCTTGTGGGGATCAGGTTTCTTTCGATTCATATCTGACCAGGCGGAAGATTTTCCCGCAGTAGGTTGCTATTTCTGTGGTCGACTGGTTGTCAACCAAGACTATAGAACACAATCTGTCCTGCTTTTCAACCCATAGCTGTGGGAGATAAGATGGATTAATGTCTTTCTCAATGGTATTTGCGCGTAACTGAATGCAATGAATTCAACTGGAATTCGAACTCGGCTCTCCGAATTCTCTACAAAATAGAAAGGTAAGACAAGGTTGTCTTTTCAATGAATTTATTCAACCTATACAGCAAGGTAATTTCGAGAACTAGAAATACTGTCAGCAACGATGAGGTTTTGGAAAGAATGAAAACAAGGAACTTATACTAACATCAGAAGAGGCAGCTTAAATTTCTGAGACACATAAGTGCTTGGAAAATCTAATACTCACAGGGTAGTTAGAGGGGAAAAGAACAGGGGAAAGCAGCACGTGATATACTTGATAGGCTTCAGCAAATGGGTGACAGAACGGGGTTTGGGAGAAATAAGACAAGATCTACAAGGGACAGGAAGATGTGGAGGGCCATGATCGCCTACGTCCTGAAGGGACACGGTACAGAAGAGACGATAACAGAAAATCTCTTCACTATCTTTCCACAGAAGTTACAAACTACGCATGTTATATAAGGAAAACTCAACACACATTCTAAAGTGGTCATAAATTATAATTTATTTCGAAAATCTCATCACTTATGGATTAGAAACATCACATAAAGTCACTTCCTCTCGCTATCAGGAACTTATCTAAAAAAAAAAAAAAATAACACTTCTTATAAAATTGACAACGATCATGAAAAAAATTAAAATTAAACAAGATGTGGCTGAATTTGCAAGTAAAAGTAATATTGAAGATAGAATGGGTAAAATCCACTTGAAATGCCTACTTACTTATCAAAGACTACAAAGCCATATTAGCTACTTACTTTTCAGACTACGAAGCATATTAGTTCGTCAAAAAACTTTGATTTATAACCTCTTTAAATGATGTGTTGAGTTTTTCTTTATGTATATTATATTGCTCGGGATAATATCCATTGAGCTCTGTATAAATATATTAAATAGATTTTGGGGGATCACCATCTCCATTTACGGACTTGGCATATATATATATATATATATATATATATATATATATATATATATATATAAAATGAAAGGAAAACTTTGAAGAGATATGATAGCCTACCTACACGGCGTTAAAAAGTGGGAATGGGATACAAAAGTTGGCTGAGATCTGATTCTGCTTTTATTTCTTTTGTTACATCGTATTTTCGATGATTGTGGTATAGTTTAACCGTGGACGGTAAAAGTCACAATTTTGGCTAGGAAAATGTCACACCGGTTGGGGCGTAAAATTTATTTTTCACTAAATCCAAGTATTGTTGATTTACAACAGCACCGAGATCCGGGATTTCCACTAATCACGATGTATTTCGGGTAATGGTTTAAAAAAACAAGTTTAAAGAAATTGTCCCGTTTTTTTTTTGTTTTGTTTTTTTCTACAGTTCAAATTTTTTACCTCACAATTATCAGTAAAACTAGAGATATTACATTCTGTTTTCAAAATGGACTTTCTTATAACTCGAACTGATTTCTTTCTTGGTGATTTTAAAAAATAGATCTTTCACTCAGTGTGTTTATTTTTTAAAGTATTATTAAAGGAAAGGGGATACCAATGGACCGAATTCATTTAATTGGAGCTAACAAGATTCAGTTTGTACGTATCTGTGTGAATGTACTTTCTTTTTAACGGGAATAATAAATACTAAGTTATTTGTGACTAAAGAACACTAATCTCTTTGAACGCCATATTTAAATTTGAAAGCACAGAAGTGCATTATATTCGGACGGAGCTAGTGTGCAGTAACGATTGTAAAAACTTTGAAAGTGGGGGGCACTTAGGGGCCGAGATTTTTCTGAGGAGAGGAGCAAACTCAAGCATTTCCATACTACATCACTATCGTATTCACAAATTAGGAATGAGTTTAAGTATAAGTATGTTACTTCATTAAATTAAACGGAATAACTTTTCATTCATATGAGCGAAATTCTAATCATAATCTATTCTTGCCCTCTTTTCCACTCTCAAGCTGTTGGAACACAAGAGAGGTTAATTTCAAAACAAAATTAAAGTGTTAATAATACTAACGTCAGTACTAGCAGAGAACAGTATTTGTCCGTTCTGACTTTTTTCTTCTACTCTCTGTGCGTTGTGGTTCAGTGGATATCGACTCGGAACGATTGCAACGAATTCAACTGGAATTCGAACTCGGCTCTCCGAAAATATTGCTCGGGATATCCATTGAGCTCTGTATAAATATATTAAATAGATTTTGGGGGATCATCATCTCCATTTACGGACTTGGCATATATATATATATATATATATATATATATAAAATGAAAGGAAAACTTTGAAGAGATATAATAGCCTACCTACACGGCGTTAAAGTGGGAATGGGATACAAAAGTTGGCTGAAATCTGATTCTGCTTTTATTTCTTTTGTTACATCGTATTTTCGTTATATGCCAAGTCCGTAAACGGAGATGATGATCCCCCAAAATCTATTTAATATATTTATACAGAGCTCAATGGATATTATTCCAGTTGAATTCGTTGCAATCATATACGCGCAAATACCCTTGGGAAAGGTATTAATCTGTCTCTTCCCTCCAGCTATGGGTCAAATAACAGGACAGATTGGGTTCTATAGTTTTGGTTGGCAACCAGTCTACCGCAGAAAGCAATGGCAACCTACTGCGCGATAATCTTCTGCCCAGTCAGTCATGTCTGTTTCGAGACATGATCGCCCAAGCGTGTATCACGTATGGCACTTAATTGACTGACTCTGTCCTTAAAAAGTTAAATGAAAAAGAAAACGCAGAGAGACAAGTGCTAAAGATCAGATTTTATCGAAATCAGAGACTGATCATAGTGATCACTTTCATAAATTTTTGAAGCTTATAAAGGGGGGGGGGGCTGAGGGGCCAACCAAAATGGAGGGCTTGCCCCCCCGTAGAATCTCCGCTGCTAGTGTGCACTCTTGCCATGTCGAAAACGAAAAGTAATACTGTCTCAGTTCGTGTAGAGATTTTCACTGATTTTCTTAGTTTTCGACACTTTTTAAAACACTTATCACGAGCAACGTCAGTTTTCTGAGTAAAGCCACCAAGAGATCTATTCGCTTGTACGAAAGACATGTCTTTGTTACTATAAAAGTCGCCCACGTTAACTTTTTTTTTAACCACAAACAATTTGACTGTTTTAAGTTTTAATCAACAAAAAGTAAACTTGATAATTTGTATTTTATTTTTAAGGTAAAAAGTTTACTAACGCAAGTGTTCTACTGCGATAAAAACAAAAAAAAAATGACTCTAGCTTTTTATTAATATATATATATATATATATATATATATATATATATATATATATAATTTGTTTTTTTTTTTGCGCTTTTTTTTTTTTTTAATTTCTAAATCAAGTAGCTGTAGATGTTACCTCCGCCTCCGTAAATTGTATTATTGGAAGAGCTTCTTTGAAGTAAAAGGGGAAATTAATTTTTGAACAGAGGTTCAATTTTAAAAGCACAAACAGCAACTGACTGATCTTTTAAATTAATTGAAAAGGGGATTTTTTTTTCTTTAAGATTCATTATGTAGCGTCAGATTTTTTTTTTTATAGTGGGTGGAACATAGGCGTACTGAAGAAAATTTTACTGTGTGGAACAAGGAATCTGCCCTGAAATTTTGTTACTCTGAAAATAACCAATTTTGCTCATAACTGTACGATTCGTTTACTTTTTTGGTGGGGAATCCAATCCCAGACCTCGTATACGTATGGGGCGAGTAATATAGTGTAACTAGCACCAATAAAATTTGAGAGGTAGGTGAATAATAGTATTTTGACAATTTCAAATGTCAATCTTATTCTCATGAAAAATAAAACCTTGCTAGTCCTTAGCAATCAGTGCGACCATATCACCTATTAATTATCGGCACACCTTAACGGTTTTTACATTAGGCGGGCAAAATTCTCATATAATTCAATTGTCCCACATCCGGTCAAGGTAGCCTGTCCTAGCAGGTAAGCTAGTTAATAGAACGCCTCCACAGTCTCCTGCTAAAATATCTTTCTCACTTTCTTCTTTTCAATACACTGTATATTTGCACACGATCAAAATTCAATAACCTGCCTGACAGTGACAATAGTGTGAGAGGTTTTTGTCTTTCCTTTCCTAAAAGGAGTGTTTAAGTGGCTTATGGTATTTTCTTCATTTCCTCAAGTACGAAAGTGGGAGTGGGTCTAATTTGAGTTTTTTTCTTTTCTTTCAATTTTTAAATTGTTACCGTCTGCCTCACCGTTCTTCATTAAAATATAAACCTAGAAAAAAAAATTAATGATTTTTATTTTATTTTAAAAATGATTATTAGTGATTACCGATTATGATGATTATTACTTTTTAGTGATTTTTATTTTGTGTCATCAAAATTTTCATACGTCAAGGACGCCTACATTTTCTTCTGAAAATAATGGTATCGGGTTTTTAGCAATTATCCATTTGTCCAGATGTCTAGTTATTCATTCAACAACTGTATCTTTATAAGTATTTTCTTTCAATATTAATTTTTGGCACTTATAAGTTAATATTCATTAAATTTATTTTGAAATTATCTGGCTAATATATGTGGTTAATGACTAATGTCACAATGTTATATATGCAGCAAGACAACCTTGTAGAAGCATCACATTCAAAGTGTATATTTGGAGTAGATAGACTAAACTATCGCCCGGTTCACACTCCACCTACGTCTATTGAACAGGTGTAGAGGCTCATCCCTTGTTCCCTGTTTAGGATGTGGTTTCCGGCTTTCTCTTTTCCAATCTTTTCACTCTTACGTAGCCCCCTGCACACCAGTGGCCTCACCGCCTTGCCCGGGATGATATAATTAAAAAAACAAAAAAAAAACAATATCAAAATAATCTTTGTACTATTTCCAGTTCAAAATTCAAAGAAAAAAATCTAAATTTAATTATATAACAGATCTAAACAAAATATAATTATCATTGCTTGCAGTTTTGTTTTTTCTTTTTCTTTTCTTTAACTAAACTACTTATAAAAACCTTTTTATCTTCATTAATAGAACAAATCATGCATACCTACATAACCTACACCTTCCTCTGGAAAAATAAAGATCTTCCAAAATGCAAAGGTGTACTCTGCAAAAATCTTAGAAAATACTTCTACAAGGTGTCCAACCTTAGGGCTCTCTTTTGAGAAAATCCAAAATCATTCTATAATTCTTAAAATTTACAAAACTCTACCCAAAAATTTAATAAGGAAACCAAATAACTGATCAGTTGCAAAATGCAACTAAAACCAAATTATATCTACACTACACCCTTATATAATAAGGCTTTATAAAAGACTTTGTCTGCATAATAAATCAGTCAGTTAAGTGCCATACGTGATACACGCTTGGGCGATCATGTCTCGAAAGAGACATGACTGACTGGGCAGAAGATTATCCTGCAGTAGGTTGCCATTGCTTTCTGCGGTAGACTGGTTTCCGACCAAGGCTATAGAACCCAATCTGTCCTGCTATTTAAACCCATAACTGGAAGGAAGAGATGGATTAATACCTTTCCCAAGGGTATTTGCGCGTAAGTGAATACAATGGATTCAACTGGAATTCGAACTCGGCTCCCTGGTTTCTCGTTCCGAGCCGATATCCACTGGACCAAAACTACTCAGTTTGGCACAAAATGCACTTGGTGCACTGGTAAAATAAACCATCTAAATTATAAAGCAGATTTGATCATTTCTGATTATCTGAATTCTTTTTAACTCTAAGATGGATGTAAACTATTTTTATTAATTCTCTTCTGCAACATGAAGACTGTTGTTCTATTCTTTCAAACATTTCCAATGTTTGTTTGAATGTTAGCTTCAGTTTCTAATATTTGTATATTGTGATGATACTAGTTGATGCTAGTGATATCCTAAGATTTTTATTATTTTATTTTAACCCAGGTCAGGTTTTTTTTTATTTGAACCCAGTTGCTAATTTTTTAGGGATGTGTATAAGCACTGAAAAGTTATGCTTTTTGCCATGTAGACTATTTTTTTCTAACTTTTTTCCAAGTTGAGTTACTTGAATTCAAGTCTAAGTGACAGTCATGTAAGTTACATATATATATATATATATATATATATATATATATATTTACCCCCATTATTAGTTTCAGTTGCTGTATGGTATTTTACACAATGCAAGGAAAATGTTCTGTTCTTTTATGATTCTCTTTGGTATCTTCAATCCACTATCTGTCTCTGTTTGAATGAGAAATATAATTTTTTGCTTGGCATCATTGTTAAATGTTGGTTTCGACTTATTTTGATTCTGTTGTCTTGTGAAATGGATTTCTCTATTGCTGGGACATTTGATAAGCCTCATGGCTGGTGGGTTTAAACAGGGCCTCCCTATATATTAACCATGAGGTCCTGGTTTAAAAGCATGAGAAATTTACTGCTTTCTGAAATGTACAGAGATAAATAAAAGATTATAATACATTCAGCTAAATGTATTTCTCTTTTGACTAAAATAGTATCTTTGCAGAATAAGGGCAAATTCATTGAATGATATTGATGGCAAAACATACTCCTTTTTTTTTTTTTTTTAATATATGAATTTTTCTCTATTTCATGAGATATTCTAGGCAACTATGTTAATAAGTAGCAGACTGAATTTAAAAATATTGGTTGCCAGAAGACAAAGTGAGCCCACTCACAACTACACTGTTAGTGCTATCATTTAAACTTTTTTTAAATATGGAAAAAAGAGCACAATTAAATTTTCTTTCTTGGATGAGGGAGAATGTGTATTTCTTAGTAATCACAGTAGAAGATACTGGCTGTAGATGCCAAATGTAAATACAGAAGTTATAATTTAATTTTATTTTATTTTCAATAATTGGTTCCAGTCAAAAGATGTTATTACTAAATGTCTCTCCTGATGGAATGATAAAAATTAATGCTAATATTTTTTTATGTAATGTATGCAATAACATTTTAGACCCAAGTAAAGTAAGATGTTAATGTATAGGTAACATGACAATTATTGGTGTGAAAAGAATGAGCAAGCCTGGTCTGCTGCATTCACTTCTGCTCAAACCCTGAACAATATGAATCCATCTCTACCCTACTATTCTCAGCTAGTATTAAATAGCAGGATAGACAGCATTATAGAAGGACAACTCTGAATTCTAAAACCAAGTTAAAAACAATTGGAGACCACAATATCTTTCCCCAAAAACTTACAACAATTTACAGATAATCAAATAAAAAGAATCTGTGAATAGCCATAATCAGCTATGTTCCGAAAGGACATGGCATTTTTAATAATTTCAGCCTAAGCAATGTAACAGAGCCACTAACCCACAAACATGTGGGTTATCGAGTATAAAAAAATATAAAACATTAAGGAGTGATAACAAAAGAATAGAATTTCAGAAGATGAAGATAATGATTGACATTGCATTTAAATTTTTTAAGATCAAATTTCACTGGAAAGTAAAAAGCCAGAAGAGATTGTCACAAGTGAAAAGTTAGAGAAAAGAAACTGTTAGCATGTAACTCATGGTTACATCTAGCCATTTCAACAGCAAAATTATATCTTACTGCTAATCAAGTTCTGTGCTTAAATTTCTGAAGTTTAGATACCATAGAAAAGAGATCATCATAACAATTACCATGAAAGTATTTATGGAAAAGGCACAGGAAAAGTGAGTGAAGTTGAGATGCCAAGTCAGGGCCAAATTCAAATAAATAATGGAAAAACTTGTAAAATTTTAAGGCATGAAAACAATTCTATCTCCAGGCTATTGTGATAATTTTTCTTTGACCAATCTTAGATTTGTAAATATTTAGATCAGACACCAACTTAAATGAATGTATGGCAAACTCAGATCCAAAGCTTTAGAGCCCCTCCAAATCTTTTTTTTTTTTTTATCATTACATTTGGATGAAACAGTTTATCTGTTTGCACCCACTTAAGTTTATATCCCATCAAAAGTTTGTTTTATGTTTAAAAACGTTTCTTTACACGTAAATGTTTTTATAAAGTAAAAAAATAACCGATGTAAAAAATTTCTAACTAAATGCAGAATTCTCTATTTTGCAACAAATCCAAGTAGTGGTGAGTAAACAGTTTTATTTTAAAAACTTTTTTTATATGTACTTTGTTTCTTCCTGTTTCAAAGACCATTAATACTTAACCAGGTCACAAATAGAATACAAACACTTTTGTTTTGTTATAGAGTGCACTTTGATTTCATTTTAAAATATTTATATGTCTTCATTTTAGAATAGTGGTCAGTCTGTTATATTTTTTCCTTCCCTTCTCATACCCTCAGAGGATTAAGAACATTGTTCTTAAGATATAAAAACAAATGAAGAGATTTTTCTCTTGTAGTAATGTTAATATTAACCATTTCCATTTGGCATTCATTGGCTTGAGCAGCCAGTACTGCATTTGATTGAAATTTTATAAATCTTTCTCAAAACAAAACCAGATTCTCAAATTCAGTAAATGTTATTTCTCTTTTTTTGTATTAACGGAAGTTTCCTTCCTAATCTTTTATTTGAAGTAGTGTGGAATGTTAACATCTGATGTCACTATTTTCTCTTTGAGTTAAATGTGCTATCCCTTTTAGTTGTTGTTGCTGTTGGCAGTCCGCAAGGGAGATGGTTCCTGCTATTTTGTACAGTTTTTTTTGTGGATCTGTATTGCCTGTCCATAATGTTCAAAAAAGGATGTTCTTTGCTAAGGCTTGCAGGTTTCATGTGCTGAAACCTTTTTTTTTTTTTTTTTTTTTCACCATTGATCTTAGGAGGTGGTTGTATACTGATGACAGTTTACAAATTTCTGAAGGTTTTGGTACCATGGCATTCACATGAGTCTTGATCTGACAAAACTATTTAAGACTATGACTCCAGTTTTCAGGTTGATGTTTTGGCTGAATATTTCCACAGTGTTCAGTCCTCAGATTAAATCCTTGTTATTATTGTGTTAAAAGCAGCACTTCCTTTTTCTTTCTGTCTTTCTTTTTGTCAGTATTGAACTGCTAACTTATTTCCAAAGAGTTTTTTCTAAAAAACACTAGTTTCCATTACTGTCTTTCTTTGCAAAAGAAGTTCTAATTCACTGTCTTAGATAATACCTTGACTTTTAGAGAAGGACAACTTTTGGGGTCTTGTTCCAGTTTTTATTTTTATTTTTTTTTTTTGTTATTCATTAACTAAATTATGTATGCATCAGATTTTTTTTATTTTATTTTTATTTATTTATTTTTTTTTTAATGTAAGTTTTTCCAGCTCTTACTTGCAAACCTGATAAAATTGCCACATCATTAAAATTCAAACTGAAAAAGAGAGAAACTCTAGCCAACCCTTTACTTTGGTTGGAGCATGAAATCCATTATCTAGCACTCATCTAAATGTTCATAAATGGCAAAGATGTATAACAATTAGAAGTGATCAAAATATAACCTGATAATCCAAGATATTGATTTTGTTTTTATCTTAATTGTTACATTTGTTTGACACTGGGACAACTTCTTAAAAACCCTACCATATGTGACCTGATCTATAATAAAATGTCTTTTTTTTTTTTTCTTTTTTTTTTCTTTTTTTCTTTTATTAGAATTGTATTTCCACCCTCCATCCCCTTCATGCTTGTGTATCATATTGTGAATACACCCAATTTGAAAGCGACATCATGTTCATTTTTAGAGTGAAAGAATCAACAGCAGTTATTTATCAACCTTTTGCAGATTATTTGAATCCAGTAAATATTTTTAGATTGTAATTTTTTTTCCTTTTGCTGATGCAAGTTTGATTAATCTTTACCTAGTGAGAAAAAAGTTGGATTCAGAATTTTCTCAAGGACAAGTGAATACAATGAACTCTACTGGGAGTGGAACTCTACCATCTGATTTCCAATTCAATCATTATTCATTACACCACCTGCACATCCAAGTTTACAGTTCCTGGTATTCCCAAACAGTCTCACTCATCTAAATACTGATCAGGCTTGATGTTGCTTAACTTCAGTGATCGCTGTAAGCTTATCAAGATTAAAAAAAATATATGGATATAAGACTACCAAGAGTAGAAAATATCTTTGCTAATATGCTAAATTTTAGGTTTCTATGCAAAATGAAAAATGATCATTTTAACTTTTCATCAACTTTTTGTGTAGCTTGGTTAGTCTTTACTTGGAAAACATTTATTCTTTGATCCAGTACTATATTGATGAAGATCTTAGAATTGTTTGCAAAAAAGTATTTTTAGAAGCAGAGGTGATACACATCAGAAGAACATATATATTGTAATAAATTTAACGTAAGTTTAAAATAGTTAACTCCTCCTATATAATAAGATGATGACTGTTGGCTGAAATAAGTATGACCCGTTGTTTTAAAACCATGTCAAATATCATACACACATAAAAATCATGAAAGTTTTAAAGCATAAAAATGATCTTTATAATATGTAATTTTAAACAAACAACTTTCTAACCAAATAATTTCTTTATAAACCATTTGAAAGATCAATTATCTCAGATGTCTTTAAAAAAATGTTTTTTAGTAATTTCTCTGAATTGATTTACACTTTCGTACAGTTTATGGCCATATCATGTTGAAACACTGATTCCCATACTTAGATTCCTTAAGTTAAGCAGCATCAAGCTTGGTCAATACCTAGAGGGGTGACCACTTGGGAATAACAGGTGCTGTAAGCTTGTATACACATGTAGTATAATAGATAATGGTGAGGAATTGTTAATCAGAGAGCCAAGTTCAGATTTTAATTGGGTTAGTTATATTCACTTAAGTGGAAATCGGTATGTGCATGAAACACCAAATTGTATCAAAAGTTGACATACAATATCTATATTAAGTTTGTGTGTGTGTGTATATATATATATATATATATATTGAAATCTGACAAAATAATAGAATAAATAAAAAAGAGGAAAAGTCTTTAATCTAAAATGTTTTCCTTTGTTTCTTCAAAAATTTGTTTACAAGTCAGTTAAGTGATATATGCTTGGGTTATCATGTCACTTTGATCCATAACTGATTAGACAGAATATTTTCCCACAGTAGACTGGTTGCCAACCAAGGTTATAGCACCGAATATGATCTGCTATTTAACCCATAGCTGAAGAGAAGAAACTTCAAAAAATTTTTCATTTGTCTTGTAAACAAATCTCTGAAGAATTATCAAGTGAAATATTAGATTAAAAATACTTTTCCTATCTGTTCTTATTGTATCCTGAACACACGTGTGTATGTGTGTGTATATATATATATATATAGCCCGGTGTTGCTCAGGTGCAATGAAAGCTTTAAAACTAATCCATGGTCTTGGAGCTCAGACTCAGCCTAAAGAATATTTGTTTGAAGTTTGGTGAGAATCGGATAAAAATTGTGGATTTGTATAAAGGACATACATGCAGATAAACAGGCACACACACAAACATCTTGCCTTTATATATATATATATATATATATATATATATATATATATATAATCGATTTTCTGCACTATTGTAAGAACTGCAATGTTGAAACTTCTGAATATCGTTTCTCATGTCTTTTTCTATGAGTGTATCAAATTTGATTAGAATTGGACCACTCCTTCTATGACCCAATTTTTTTTTATTATTGATTTTCAATATTTATTGGGGGTACCTTGACACAAAACCTAGCTAAGAACACTTGCAGACACTTATAGTACAACTGTGTAAATTTTAAAGAAAATCAGTTCAGCTGTTTCAGAGTCTATAGGTAACGGACACACACACCAAGTTCCATTTATAAATAAGTTTTGATTTTATTTATATATATATATATATATGTATAATACTTTTCCAAAATTTAAGCACAGGTTTCTTACACTAAACATGTTTGCAAATCCTTCATTTTTGAGTTAAGTTTAAAGGAAGTTTACAGTAGATGAGACTGTTGCTGTGTAGACTAGGTTACCTTTGTCATTCATGTATATTTATGGCTAGTCTGTCTTCAACGTTTAACATGTATAATAGAGAGTTAACAGAAATTTTCTGTTTAACAATCACAAGATATTCATATTGTGAGCAGGCAGATATGATTTTTATATATGGACAAGGCTGCATAGCTGTATCAGATTGGATTTGTAGACTAAAGGCAGCTGTGTTATCCAACCTTGGTAGCTATTTATCATCACATTGCCTAGACAGGGTCCATGGCACCAAGTATTCTTGGATCATACATTTAACAGTGTCTGTCATAAACTTTAAACTTCATAAATCCTTCATTTTTGAGTTATTAACGTGTTAATTTGGGCTTTTTGTCCTTGTGGTGTGAGGAACCCACCCTGAAGTTTGTAAAAGTATTTTTGAGATATATATATATATAAGAGAGATATTTGTATATTCCTCTTATTATATAAAAGTGATCCATTTTGAATAATTTTTTAAGAATTTTTGAATAGCTATAAAATAACATTTTTTTTTATTATTTGCCTATCAACAGTTTTCCACTCAGAAAGCTTTTCCTCAAGATTGCATTTATGAAATATAGGATATATTTATTATATTTATGAATATTTGGTCAAATTATTGCATTTATAAATATTTACTATATTTATTGCATTTATGAAATATAGGATATATTTATTATATTTATGAATATTTGGTCAAATTATTGCATTTATAAATATTTACTATATTTATTGCATTTATGAAATATAGGATATATTTATTATATTTATGAATATTTGGTCAAATTATTGCATTTATAAATATTTACTATATTTCCTACATTTAAGAATATTTGCTACATTTACTGAATTTCTGAATTACTGTGTTTATGAATATTTGCTATATTTACTGCATTTATGAATTTTTACTCTATTTATTGCATTTCTTTATATTTATTATATTTACAGCATTAGGAATATTTGATTCATTTCTTGTATTTATGAATATTTGCTATATTTACTGCATTTACAAATATTTACTATATATTTTTATTTTTTTCAATTGGAGTAGATAGACTAAACTATCATCCGGTTCACACTCCACCCATGTCTATTGAATAGGTGACGAGGCTCATCCCTTGTTTCCTGTTTAGGGTGTGGTTTCTGGCTTTCTTATTTCCAATCTTTTTACTCTTACATAGCCCCCTGCACATCAGTGGCGTTATCGCCTTGCTTGGGGTGATATGATTAAAAAAAAAAAAAAAAATTGTTTTGTCAAACACTTTCAGCTGGATGTTTTCCTAATCATTACAATCTTGACCCCTTTAAGTTTTCATCTTTATTGTATAACTCAATGAATTTACTTTTTTTTTTTTAAACATAAAACACTACAGAGTAACCCTCTACTTTGAGTGACTTTTGGGCTCTAACTTTGGGTGAACATTAGTATTTAAAAAAATATAAACCTTTGGGAAATGTATGAATCCACCTTTCCTCCCCTCTATTTATTGGTTTATTAGTAAGACTTGTATCATTGAAACAATATAATCTCTAGTTATTACTAATGTAAAAATATTTTCTGGCTCTTTGAATAACCTGCAAAGGGTAAATAGGCAGTAGAAAATCAATCCATCAATTTCACATTTCTAATGCTATTTTAGTCATGATTTGTTAATATGTAACAATGTAATTTAAGTAAGCTCTGAGGTTTATATAAACCTCTAGATCCTTACTTGTCTTGTTTTATTGATTTTAAAATGTATAAAAAATAATTAAAAAACTTTCTGCAACATTTATAGCATCTTATATATATATATATATATATATATATGCAATTTCTAAAAGAGTAATGAATTTTTTTTATTTATTAATCCAACATTATTTTTGATGGATACTCATATTTAGTAAATGTTTTGCTTATTTTAATCAGTATATTTATTTTCATATACCAGCCTAAATATTAAAGAAATATTATTAAAGAAAATATGTGGCCTCCAGAAGGATTTAAACCTGTTTCCCATTGCAGGAGAAACCATCATTTTATCCAACATCCTTTAAGCCAACTCAACCACAAAGGGTGTCACTGGTCAAGCAAAAATAATACCTTTAAGCACAATCCTTCTCATCCCAGATTCAAGGAAGTTCATATCTGTTCAGTTTTGTATCCTGCTGGAGGTTGCATATTGTCTTTTCTTTACAAAGATTTTAGACTGGTAGACAAAAATAAATATACTGCTTAAAATAAAGTGTCTGCTCAAATATTAGTACTCACTAAAAATAACATTTAAAGTGATGAAATATTTTTATTTTTTATGTTATATATAGTACTGTGCTATTAGGATAAGAACTTTTTTATCTTTTATGGGGCATCAAATTAAAGTTTAAAATCAACCCTGTTCTAACACTTTTGCACACTACCTGTAATGTGCAAAAGTATTAGGACAGGGGTGATTTTTCTAAAAACCTCACTGAAATTCAAATACAGGGTGAAAAGACAAAACTTTGTAAGAATTAACTAAAAAGGAAGAGGAAGGACAGCTTCGAAATTTGAATTGGGCCCCCACAAAGCTCTGATCTCAATCTTATTGAACATCTATGGGATACTTTGGATAAAAAAACTGATAAATCTAATGTTACTTTGCAAGTTACACTTTGGGAACAAATACAAGCTGCTTGGCAGGAGATACCATTAGATACATTGAAGAAGCTTGTGATGTCAATGCCTTACAGAATGAGGGCTCTGATCAAAACAAATGGCTATTATGCTAAATATTAAATTTATTTTGTAACAAGTATTTTTTTTCTTGTTAAAGCATTTGTTGAGTAAATAAAATTACCTTAATTAGTTTATTTTCTGTCAATATGTCTCATAAAAAAATAAAATAGTTCTTGCCCTAATACTTTTGCACAGTACTCTGTGTGTGTGTGTGTGTGTATATATATATATATATATATATATATATAGTCTTCACTAATTTTGATCATCATCGAGCTTGACATGGTGAAATAGTTGATAGGGGCTCAGATTAAAAAATTGAAGAACCAAATTTGAATTTCAGTTAGGTAACATTTACTTATGTGCAAATACCCTTGAAAAATATATGAATCCTCTTTTCTTCCCACCCAACCATGGATAAATAGCAGAACAAACTGGGTTCTATTGACAGTGAATATAAAACCTTCAACTATGGGTTATATAGCTTCACTAAGGATGTTGAGTATTGTCAAAACAAGGTCAAGCAAAAAGGCTTCCTCTAACAGGAATTAAAAGTTCCACATGTTTGACTTCATGTTTAGCATTTGTGTGTAAAAGTTTCATTATATTCAGTCACTAGTTTTAAAACTAAATGATTGGAATTTCTGCTAATAAAGCTTTGATGTCAAAAGTTTTTGACCTGTAGAGTTCCCAAATTTAATAACCAAAATTGTTTTTTTATTATTAAAGATTATTCACATCTCAATGCAATTTGCATATTACAAATATAGTATTCTCTTGTTTAGCAAAAATAAAAAAGTTTCATTTATCCAGGGTTCAGTTAATCAGTTGAGTGCCATACATGCTTGGGCAATTATATCTTGAATAAGACCTGACTGACTGGGCAGAAGATTTTTCTGCACTAGGTTGCTCTTATTTTCTGCAGTAGACTGGTTGCCAACTAAGACTATAGAACCCAATCATTCCTGCTATTTAACCAATAGCTGGAGGGAAAAATGATGGGTTAATATCTTTCCCAAGGTTATTTGAGTCTAAGCGAATGCAACAGGAATTTGAACTTGGCTACTATAATATTAATATTAGTAATATTCCAGGTAAAGTTTGGATTCTAATACCCCCTTTGCACCTCTTTTATGTATAAAAAGAATTTTCCGTTTTCAAGACTAATTTAAAGTAGCAATTCTAAGTTTGTTGAGTGATACCGTTCAGCCAATGTTATCTGTTTCATGTGGTTTCTAATGAGGAATGAACATTATGACTGTAATGCTCTAAGAAATGTTTCTTGATTATTTAATAAAGTCATCTAGCTTCATTTGATTTATGTGTAACTGGACATTTATTCATTTTTCTCCTGCTGAATTATAACACTAATTCAAAGTGATTCAGATATTCAACTATTGACCAAGCCAAATTATTCCTGTCTTTTTTTTTACATAAATACTTGCATGTTATGTATATTTTACTTTCGTTTTCTTTTTTAAATAACTGAATAAAGCTTACATAGTTTTTCTTTTTTTTCTCTCTATTTCGACATATCATTTAAATTCATTTTTCATACAAACAAAAGAAAGAGAATTTTTATATTTTAAGTTCCCTCATTATTACCAACCACTGTGTTTTTTCCAGAAAGTCTTGAGCAATGTTTGGTTCATATAAACTATATGGTTTAATTGAAATGTTTAGGCATCTTGTCACTGTTTATAAAGGTTGTCATATGGCTTTGTCTACTGTTCAATAGAAATAGAATGTTCTTTTTTGATTTAAAAAAAAATATTGGTAGCCTCGTTTTCTCTCTTTCTCTTTTTTCATCTCTGGCTTTATACAAAATAAGTATACAGTTTTTGTGGATTAGATCATCTTTTCCTTCTAAAACATTTTTTTAATTAGAATAAGGATGAGCTATTTTATTTTCAGTATATTAACAACAGGAAAACCTGAGGTATGGCTATATATTTATTAATTTATTTTTTTTTATTTTAATGGATTAGGAGAGATGGCAAACTTTAAGAACTACAAAGAACATTAAATTGTGGAAAGCCTTGATCGCCCATGTCCTGAAAGGACATGGTATATAGAAGAAAAACACAAAACTTTAAACTTTTTTTTTTTTTTTTTTAATCATATCACCCCGAGCAAGGTGGTAACGCCACTTATGTGCAGGGGGCTACGCAAGAGTGAAAAGATTTGGAAAAGAGAAAGCCGGAAACCACATCCTAAACAGGGAACAAAGGATGAGCCTTTACACCTGTACAATAGACGTGGGCGATAAGCCTCTACACCTGTACAATAGACGTGAGCTATAAACTATATCATTTATGGAATATCTCCAGGAGGAGAAACTTATCAATGTTCTCATCAAAGATGTTAAAATCCCATCTTCTACTTTTAATATTTTGTGTTTGTGTGTACCTTTCTATTTATAATATTTAATTGTCTTGCCTGATTAACTGCCATCCCATCTGACTTGTAATCTCAAGATTAGGTATTTGGACTTAATTGTCCAGCTTCTATATTTATACAATGGGTTATCTTTGCTAGAAGTCTGCAGGTGGTGAGTGAAGAAAAAGGATGCTTGTTTTGTGACCTTCATCTTTGCTGGTTTATTAAATATTTCTGATTGTTGAGACTTTACTTCATAGAGCAAATTAAAAAGTAATTCACAATCTCTATTAATCTTTTAAAATTACCATATTAGAATGTTAATTTTGTCTATTTCAGTACAGCTTTAATAGAGATTATAAATTTGGTTTAGATAATATTTCAGGGTAAATTTGAACTTTTATGCCCACAAAAAAAAAAAAAAATAGTGTCAAAAGAACAATTTTTCCATTGACACTGCTATTATTTTAACTACCTTCACTCCTTGACATTTGTTTTAAAAAGCAATGATTAGAATTGTAATAAAACCTAAACATACATTTTAAGAATTTACAACAAAAGTATTTGTCTATTTACAAAAATAATATTATATTTAAAAGATTCTAAAAACTAATAAAATACTTATCATTTACCAGTTTATAAAGAAATAAATGTGAAAACAATTTTAATAAATTTATAAAAATTTACTAAATTAAAATATGTGAACAAACTATAAGGAAATGCTTATTTACCATTTAATAAAACTGGAATCAATTGACAATTAGCTGATGTCTTGCCAACTTCCAACTAAACAATATAAGTATTTTTTGTGTCAACTTCCAAGAATAAACAAAATGTATAAATTTCCTTTCATATGTTTAGGGTTTATTACAATTCAATCATTTTTTAAAAAGAATAAGCATTGCAGAGTAGTGACAGTAGTTATAATAGTGGTGGCAAGGGGAAAACTGACATTCCATTTTATTGTAGGCACAAAGGTCAAAGTTTGCCAGTTTTAGATTCTTTTGACATTAAGGATTGAAGCATTTTATCACAGCTTTGTTTGAGAAAAGGGAAAAATGATTTTGAACTAATGTAGAGAAGCATGCTTTAAAAAATATCGCTGAGCAATTGCATAAAAATAACATTCTATATTAGTAAATTATTTTATCAAATTTCTGTATTTCCTTCAAATGCACCAATAATGCTATATAGTATTCGCTATTGATGGTTCTTCCTTTCTCAAGGTAATCAATGAACAAAATACCTTGTGCATCCCAAAATACAGAGACCAAAACCTTGCCTGCTGATGTTTGCATCTTTGGTCACTTTGGATAGCTGTCACCTGCTGCTGTCCACTCAGCTGACTGCCGATTTGGCTCCAAACTGAAGTGGTGAATCCATGTTTCATTCATTGTCACACATTTACACAAAAATTCCTGCTTATTGCATTGAAACAGTTGCAAACAACACTCTGAATTGTTGATGCATTGTTGTTTTTTGATCGACAATTTGCAACAGTAGCTTCACTTAAATAACTGTAATTTTGTCACGTGCCAGTTGAAGGTTAATACTTCATAAAAATCATATGGATTTTTTATTAGTGCTATCTATATGCCAGACCTGGGACTTATTGAATGATATGTTAAATGGTGATTTTTCTAAGCATAGATTAGATGTGGCACAAGGCTGAAAGTATAGGACACCCAGTGAAGATTAAACTCACTACTCAATTGTAATGATTCGAGTGAGACAAGCTTGCTAACCATTACACCACCTCGGGGTGCCCTATGATGTACTAAATGTAGCTGAAAATGATTTTGTGACATTTATTAGGTACTATAATTGAAATATACATTGAACTAATATTTGGTGTTTGTTTGTCTACAGGTACAAGATGCTTCTTAAGACTTTATGGAATCTGATCATTGAAAAAATTTACTCAGCTTAACTGCTAGTTTCCCTCATCTCCTTTGAAGTAGTGTTGTCAATGGGGATAGTGACAAATGTCTGGGCGGCATTGTTTGTTCACTTTGTTCAAATACCTCAATTTTTTGGAGTAAGAATTCCTTAATATACATGACTGTCAGTAATCCTTTAGCACCACAAACTTATGTTTGCCTGATATGAAAGTAAATACTGTAAGTTGCTCAAACTAAATTTGGATAAACAACCAATTTCTGCTTTTGCAAATTAAAAATAATCTCCATTCATGAATGACTTCCACATTTTTTATACCAAGAGAAAGACTTACCAATTCTCAATGGAAATCATTTCTAATCACTAGTCATGCCTTTTGCACAGATTATTCTATCAAAACAAAAATAAGCTTTAACTTTTTGAATTCCTGTGAATGTTTTATCAACATTTTGGCAACTACTTACTAATATAACATTTGTTATATATATTAGCAGTATAGCCTGGCATTGTTCAGGTGTAATGAAAGCTTTAAAACTAAACCATGGTCCTGAAGCTCAGACTCAGTCTAAAGAATATTTGTGTGAAGTTTGATTAGAATCAGATAAAAATTGTATAAAGGACATACAGACAGATAAACACACACACACGCACACACACACAAACATCTTGCCTTTTATTTATATATATATATATATATATATTATCGATTTTCTGCACTATTGTAAGAACTGCAACCTTGAAACTTCTGAATATCGTTTCTTATGTCTTTGTCTATGAGTGTATCAAATTTGATTAAAATCGGACCAATCCTTCTATAACCCGATTTTTTCGATTATCAATTTTCCATATTTATTGAGAGTACCTCAACACAAAACCTAGCTAAAAACACTCACAGACACTTATAGTACAACTGTGTAAATTTTCAAGAAAATTGGTTTGGCCGTTTCGGAGTCTATAGGTAACGGAGACACACACACACAAAGTTCCATTTATAAATAAGTTTATATATATATAGTCAGTATTATGTTAGCACTAATGGATTATTTTTCTAACATTTAAGTGCTGACAAAATTTTGACTATCATTGTATAATCGTTTGAATGACTGGTTTAATATTTAATAAATCCTGTTATCCTGAATTACATAAGCACACAATTTTCACATCTTCTATTTATATACAGTGATACTTTCAAATGAACATGCATATGCTTGCAAGTAATATTGTGTATATTTGCATGAATATATTATAAAAATCAATAATTTCAAGATCAGAGTTTTTGACATAAAAGTACTAGTTGGTCCTGCTTTTACCAGCTCAAATATTTACAGACTTTCCCCAAAGCTCAAATTTGACTTGACTTGTGTGTGTGTGTGTGTGTGTGTGTGTGTGTGTGTGTGTGTGTGTGTGTATATATATATATATATATATATGTATATACACATGTATTATATATAATGAAAGAGTGAGATTATCTTAGGCACTTTTAAGATGATGGGGGTGTCCAGAAATTGATTAGCTCCTCTATCCTGTTGCCTGCATAAGGATATGTCCTTAACTGTATCCCTTTTTCGTGCAATGAGGAAGTGTTGTCAAGAAAATTGGTTTTCCTGAAACCAGACTTTCATATTTAAATTATGCCACATAGTATCAAATAAAACATTCTTGTTTCTTTTTGCTTTTTTAATTTGCTTTTTTAATGCTATGCACTTAGTATATCTGAGACTCATCACACATATAGTTAGTGTAAATAATATTGTAAAAAAAATCTTTACTTTAATGTCATCTACTTTGCCCTTAATTTTAGTTCCTGTATAATATTGTGAAACATTTATACTAATAGCAGTTATTTTAATAATGACCTCTTTGTCTTATCATATTAGGTAAGTGGTTGCCTTTCAGAAAATTAAAAGAAAACAATAGAAAAAACAGTAACAACATTGGCCACTGACCTCCAGCTATTAGAAAGGATTATTCATACATGTAAAATTTAATAATGACTTTAATATATAAACACACAGTGCTCTGACACCTCCCACCCAAATGTAAATTTAGTCTGGATTTACAAGAAAAAATTCAAAGGAGTGGCAGAAGGGTCTTTCATTTGTATTAAAGGAAAAAATTTTATTTGCAGCAATTCTTGTCTATTTAAAATATTAGTATTGATTAATTCAAAGTGGTGTCTCACTTTGATCATTACTATATGTGCCACCGCACAAACAAACCACTTGTAATATTAAGCACTGATCTTGTCTCTATACAGTGTGACAGGTATTTGAGAACCAGACCTTTTACAAGTCTATGAATGGAAGCTAGTATAATGTTATGCAGTACTAGCAGTGTAGCCCAGCATTGCTCCGGTGTCATGTAAGCTTTAAAACTAACATTTGAAATGTGAAGGTAGTTAAAATAATAGCAGTGTCAATGGAAAAATTGTTCTTTTGACACTATTTTGTTTCCTGATATCGATATCAAATTTTTTGCACTATTGTAAGAACTGCAACCTTGAAACTTCTGAATGTTGTTTCTTATGTCTTTGTCTGTATCAAGTTTGATTAAAATTGGACCACTCCTTCTATAACCCAATTTTTTTATTTTTGATATTTATTGGGGGTACCTCAACACAAAACCTAGCTAAGAACACTTGCAGACACTTATAGTACAACTGTAAATTTTCAAGAAAATTGGTTCAGCTGTTTTGGAGTCTATAGGTAATGGACACACACACACAAAGTTCCATTTATAAATAAGTTTAGATTTAGATAGATATGCTTGATTTTAACATTGTCATTTCTCTTTAAAATCTAACAAAAGCATTAGCAAGTCAGCTTCCAATCTGATAGAGGAAATAAAATATACACTGTGTTCATGGTACAGCCAACCAAAGTGATTCAAAGCTGGAACTTCTTTAAAATGGTTAGGAGTACAAGAGGAATGGCAGGTGAATCTGTGCAGATGCTATAGGGGTAATCACAGTGATACACACTCGAGTTCCTATGGTCTGGAGATTTGTAAGTCATGCTTCTCACTTACTGTAGATTCTGAAGATCAATACCACTGCATACATTGAGGACATTGTTCAAGCCCTAAGCCAACATGATTCAAGCATGGCTAACCCAAAAACTTTCACAATCATATTAACTCTGATATATCCTGTGTGTGTGTGTGTGTGTGTCTCTCTCTCTCTCTCTCGCTACACCACTGCTGATATAGGATTTTAGTTTTTTTAATTTAATTTTTTTCCAGTATTGACACCTTTTTGAAACAAGATTAATGTAACATGCTTATATTTTGTTGTGTTACTATCACTTAAACTACATGCTGGTTTTAAGGAACATATTTAAGAATAAAATATGAATTTAAAAAAATGTTTATCTTTGTAGAGCAGCATTAAACTGTAGTGTATGTAAACGGCATTAAGTACTGGTGTTGCTATAGCTGGCTAAATTTTAGTCATGCAAACTGGTAACTACAGGAATCAAATAACAATCCTAAACCAATGAAGCAGCCAAACAAGGGAAATCTGTATAATGAAGAATTGGAAGTAATCAAGAGGGATTATTTACTGGATTTTATTGAGTGGGGGGAGTAGGAGAGCACGGGTGTGGGGTATAGAAATATAGCCAGAATTGGGGGTGGGGAGAGAACTGGCTTTTTGCTGTTAAGTTTTTGTTTGTCCATTTGAATTTGTGAATCAGATGATTTGTCATGTGTACACATCACAGGTTACAAAAAATAATATTCTGGATTGTTCGTATTAATTAGCTGCAGGATTACAGTAGTGTATATTTGCACAGGAAGTAATAAGCAATATCTTATTCCAGCCAGTGAACAACATCCTGATTTTTTTTATTTTTTTATTTTTTTATTTTTTTATTATATTACAGACCAGCGAGTAATATAGCGAGTGCTTCTTAACTGTGAGCAATCTTCAGTAAACTTAGTATTTTTATTATATAATATTAATAATAATTAATTTAATATAAATTATTTTAGTTCTAGTTCCCTGTTTATCTGGTCATTGATTTTTCTGGGCTACATCCTTAATAGTGAAGAAATGCTTTATTTTTCCAGTCTTGTTCACTTTCAAAAATACAATGAAGGTTTAGTAACATTGACTTTATAGCTAATACATGTTATATTCCAATACTAAAGTGTTAGTCATACTTCAGCCTTGATTTCTTCTGATATCAAAGGAAGTAAACATGAATATTAGGACAGAGACTGGTTCTGTTTGTCACATTGAGAGAGTGCTATATATGCTGGTTTCATTAAAAATGACAGACCAGATTAAGTTTTTTTTTATGTAATTTTTCATGTGATCTTACGATTTTTTTTTTCTTTTGAGGACATAATATAAAAATTGTCTAAATGTTTTGGTTATTCAAGTACTTTCAGCCATTCTTGAGGATGAATGTTATTTTACATGTAACAGAATGTATGTGGTGTTATACATAATGTAGAGTAGCAATGTGTTATGTACTGAACATGGTAAGCATGTTGTTAACATGTTCATAGTTGATATTGAGTTTTGAGGTTATTCTTTTGTATCAATAAAGTCTCCATTATTTTTCTTTCTTTTTTTTGCATGTGAATGATGCTATGATATTTGTGTTCTCAACAATTATGAATAGGGTTTGGTAGGTCTCCATGTGTGTTTAAATGAGATCAAATTGAACTCCATTGAGAGAGAAATGCAATGTAAGTCTTGGACAGTTTTGTAGTTGTATGACTGATATATTTATTCATGAAATTAGGACCAAGACACTGTTTCAAGTGACATCATACATAACACCACTTATATTCTATTACTTGGGAAATAACATTCATCTTTGAAAATGGTTAAAAGTATAGCTAAAATTGCCCATATAAACAAAACATTTGGACAATTAATTTTGATATAATTTATGTCCTCAAAAGAAAAATCGTAAGATCACATGAAAAAGTATATTCAAAAATATTAATCATTACACCTTGTCTGTCATTTTTAATGAAACCTGTATAAAAGGAAGATTTCTGCCCAAATATATATATATATATATATATATATCCCTCCTGTCATGCTCAGATTTTTTTCTTCCCCTTAATGTGTAATACATCAATATATATATTGCCATCATTTTAGATGGCATATCAATATAAATATTTTGCCATCATGGGCCCATTTTGTGTGTGTATATATATATATATATATATATATATATAATGGACAAAATGTAAAACCTGTTTCTCTTTTAGAAGGAATTTCTTCATACTTTCACTAATCATTTACCCACTATTAATCTGATCTCATACTCTCACATAATTTTACATAGATTTCTTATTTCTTGATGATCTAAAGCAGTTTATATTGATATTATGAAAGCCTTTGTTTATTTTCAGATATATGAAGAGTGGTTGAAAAGTTTTTGGCCTAATCAAAAAGATATCATCCCTAACTAAAAATTCTAATATTTGTTTACTTGGTTGAATTTTGGAAAGTGAGTCATAACTTTTCAGAACACCCTAGTAACAGTCCTATTATTGTACTGTGTGTGTGTTTGTGTGTGTATGTGTATACAAAGACAAAATGTAAGCTTAGATTAAGATAAGTTTTCATAGTGACCTATGCAGATATATTTTTAGTGATATCTGAAATTTTTACAAAAAATATCATACTGGCCTAATTTATAAGGTACTTCAACTATATGCAGGTCTAATCTGTATGGTACAATAGCTTTAGATACATTGTAAGCAGCTTTCAAACTAAACACCAAAAAAAGATGGAAAAAAGTACATGAATTTTTTCTGGCATTTGAAAACTAACATAACCTCTGTTCTTGAAAATGACCAATGATGTTTGAAAGTGCTACAACATATGTACATACAATTTTTATGAAAGAGAAGCTTAAAGAAAGTGTTGAAATAAACTTTGTAGTCTTCAATGTAATCTGCTAAAATGGAAACTATACAGCTAAAATATATTATGTAAGTTTTGTACAAGGCTGCAAGTAATAGTTTGGATTTTGAGCTTGCTAAATATTGTCCTATAGTGAGGTGGCTTGTGAAAGTAATTTCCATCTTTCCCTAGTGAATAACAGCTACTCTTCTAGTGATTGCCATTAGCTGACAGATACTCACAAGACATCCTGTAGATAACATTTAGGTGTTAAGCTTAAAGGTATTGTAAATTCTTTTGTTTTATAAGGTTAGTAAGATATCCTTTAAGTCTCTTTTGATTTCTATTAGTCTCCATTTACACTCATACCCAATACATTAGAAGTTTGTTATTCAAGTGAGGTTCCTTAGCGGTAATAATATGCAACAATGACAGCCACTAACCCTAGGTCTTAAAATTGTTAATGTTTTAAAGTGATATCTTGAAAATATACATGCATATAGCTATTTTTAAGTCTAACATAAAGGTATAAGGTACTCAGAGATTAATTGCATTAGCTTGTTAACCATTGCTCCATTATTAGCACTCTATACTCTTTATATATATATATATATATATATATATATATATATATATATATATTGATTGTTTAATTACTTAGTTTTTGGTCATAATAAAATTAGACCAGTACACATTTGTATTAAAGTGTTCAATATAATTAGAACATTTGAATATTCTTCATTTGTAAACGAGTTTATTTGCGTAATAACTCAATTAAAGAAAAATATATAAAGTAAATGGAGTGCACTCGTGGCAAAAGTTATTTTCCTCTTAATCTTGGTAAACATTGAAGTATTTTATTAGATATAAAATCTTAGCCAAAATATTTTTGTTCAATCAATTTAAAACAATATGTGACATTTGAACAATGATAAGAAGCATTTTCAGTTTAAGAAGCTACAGAAGTCTGTTAATGTTATTGATATTTATGTGACTTGTGAAATTAATAAAGTATTTTACTATTTATCACGTTTTTATAATCCTTCAAAGAATATTGCTTTATTGATATGGTTGAAAGAAAATCTAAACAACAAAAACTCATTGTTGTACATATTTACAACAAAGAATGAGCTGAACTTGAATATCAGTCTTAAGTCTTTTAGTTTTGTCTTGTAAAAAAAGATAAAGGCCCTTGTAAAACACGCATGTTATGAACCGGTTAAGTTATATGAATAGCTATAGCTGATTTCGTATTTGGTTTTGCAGTTTAATGGAATAGTCTGGGGACTCTTGTCTGAAAAATTGTCAGTTCGAAAACACTACACTACACTTACACCCTGCCCACGTTACAACTGAATAAACACCCGTAATAAACACTACCGTATCTGCCTCTCACAAACAAGAAGTAGAAGGGAAAATACATAGCACTCAATCAAGTGTTGTTTAACTAAAAAAAGGTAAAATAAACTCTTGATCTTTCTTCCAGAAAAGTATAAAGAAAGAAACTCTTCGCTTACAACATCCTTTTTTTTGTTTCTACTATAAATAAAAACAGCTATTGGATTTCTTTCTGCATTTTCCACGTGGTCCGAATGCAATGTATATACACATACACATACACACACACACACGCGCGCGCGAACTTGACTCGATACTGTCCGACAGAAATTAAACTGAAAAATAAGTGATCATTTTCTTTTTTCAAATGCGAAATAAATTAAAGTTTTTTTTTCTTTAACCTTTTTCTTTTTCTTAAAAAGAAACTCATTTAAACCGTTTTTTCCTCTATTAATTTGAACAGTACTACTTTACGGCGCACTCAAACTCGGAGGTGAAAACGAAAAAAAATGCTATATTGTCCATTTTTATGTCACAGATGAATGGGGAAACATTTTTACATTGTCTATTCGCGTTGAAACTTGAGAAATATTCTTTTTTGTCTTATCGTGTTTTATCAAAATTCTATTTCGGCTGTTTGTTTAAATGATTGATTTTAAGATAAAACCCCCTTTTTTACGGATGATGTTCTAAAAATTTTAATTTTTTTTTTTTACTTTTAAAAAGTGACTTTCTTGAGTACAAAGAAAAACATCGTGATTTTTTTTTTTTTTTTTTTTTTTCCACAAAGAAAAAAATTGTATTGATAAATCACTGATACTTTCCAGTTTTGTTTTTTTTTCTAAAAAAAATTAGAGATAACTCAGAACTGTTTTACTTTTTTTTCACTTTTCATTGTACATTTTCTGTTTTTGGACTGAATCGGTTTTTAAAGAAACTATTTTTAATTTGTAATTTCTAAGAATTCATGAAGGTATTTTTGATTCCGTTAACAATATTTTTTTTCTGTTAGTCTCGTCGTGCCTACTGTCCACCTATCATCACCACCTTTTCAACTTTTATTATTGAATAGTATTTTCTTGTCCACCCTTAAAACTCTTCCTTTATGGTAGGCACAGTGGTGACTCACTCACTACCGACCTCACATTGCGCGCATCGAAATAGTTTTGATTGGTTCATTTTCTATCTTCACCCCTTCCTCTCATGTCCTTCTTATTTTTCTTTCTTTCGCCCACCTCCTCAATCCTTGCTCCTCTCCTACTGTCTCTTTTCTTTAACTTTCAACGTTTATTCCCGATAACTCCTCTCACTCAATCGCTCGCTCATTTTTCACCACCTACATAAAATACAAACCAGGACTGAATGTTGTAGTTTTACTTTTTGTTTCCTCCCTTCACACATTTTTTAATTGAAATGGATTTTTATCATTGTACTCATATTGTCATTATTATTGTATAGGTCAACACTGGGTTAGGCTTGTCTCTTTTTACCCCATTCGTTGTCTTGTGTATTTGTCGTCCTGTCCTGTCTTCTTGTCATACTACTCTTCTTAATCTTGGATATTATTTTACTCCGGTTGCTTGCCATTAAACCGACTACTACCTAGGTTTGACCGACATCCTCTGGATTTTACCTTTATTTTCATAAAGATTTTACACCTGAACTTTTGACTGTCAACACCAATTTAATTGGAAATACAACTTTGATAACGCCAAACGGTGAGGAATTTTTTTTATTCTCTTTATTAAAAATGTTTTTTTGTTTTGTTTTCTTTTTTCCTTCAAAGTTACTCTTTTTAAAACTTTGTCATTTTTCTAATTCACAAACAAATAATAAAAACTTATATTTTATTTAAATTACGGACATTTGAAGTTTAACTTTTTTTTTTAATGACAACAAATTACAAAATGTTTTTATTTTGTTTTGTTTTTGGCGCTCACTCAGTGACTGTCTTTTGATATTTTTTTTTTTTCCATTTTTAAACTTTCTTCAAGGAATTCTTTATTATGAAATTGTAAGTTGACTACACAAATTTTAAAATTCCATCTTTTGTTCCCTTGACAATATCACTCATCGAATATTTTATTTGTCTTCTAACTCTTCTTAATTCAATAACAATGGCATTCTTTTCATAACTCCCTTTCCTCTTGACGTCGTTGAATTGTGCTTTAGTTTGTCTTGTTCAAGTAATGCTACCAAGACCAAGCTCGGGAACAACTTAATTTTAAGAATATGTGTTCCGTACTTTATTTGTCGGTCACTGGCTTTAGAAAATTTGTGTTCATGTGGTGATTATTGAAAGAAAAACATTTTTTTTCTTTTCGCTTTTTCTCTCCCAAATCTTGAAAGTAAACCAGGAAGTTATGAAGAAAAAAATCATTGTCGAGTTCGTGTCAACTTTTTTTTTCTTCCACTTTTTAATAATAATGGCACGTGTTTAAATTGTCACTTTAAAAATGTTTACTTAGCCTTTTAATAAAGAAAAAACAGTTCTTTGTACACTACAGTACTTACTCAGGAAACAAACATTATTTATTATAACTTTTAAAAAATGACTTGATGTCTCCTTTTGGTATATCTAGGGGTGGCAAATTCGCCTTTTCTCTGTGCTTTCAAAAAGCTTTTTAAGTTGTAGACAGTTTAAATAAAAATATTTGATACGTATGTTATGCTGACATTAAAGATGTGATTTTAATGTTTTTAGTTTCCTTTCTTTCTTCCCCGACCTAAAAATCGATTCTCTCACCACCCATCTACCATTCTGTCTGCTTTTTCTTTTCATTCAATTTTTGTTTGGTAATGACTTTGAGCCAGTGTTGTGTTCCCTTTTTCCTCCCGCTACTGCTGTTCCCAATATCTCCTTCCGTGGCACTAAGTGATTCACAAAATGTTAGGCATCTCCAACATCTCTTCCCTTCCACTAACTACACCCACCCTTTCTTCATATGGATGAATGTAAACAACATCTTCCAGCTGTCAACCATGGACACTGATGTAATTGACAGAACCACTAGTTTTCTATTTTTAAATTTGATTCTTCTTAAACTGAAATGTTTAAGTTTAGTTAGCGATGTCATCAAAATTAACATTTTGTTTATTTTATCTTTTTTTTTTTTTTTTTTTGGCACTAAGTGGTGAACAGTCATTTTTTATTTAAAAACTTCAATGCAATAACAGTTCTTATTAACTTACTCACCCGTATTTTAATTTTACCATAAAAAAATTTAAACAATCTGATATTTGGGGGGGTTGTATTAATTTAATTTTGTCATAAAATAAAGTACTGTTTGTTTAATTTTGGAATATATATTGCTTTAAAAACAACTAAAAGCTCGTTTTTATTTTTTATTTTTCCAGTCTTTATTTGAAATAAGCGATTGTATATTTTTTTGACCAAACTGATGTTACTAACGAGTAAGGCTATTATGCTTTTCTTATTTACATTTATATTCTGTTGAAACCAGGATATTTTTTGTCATTTATGCATAATGCCATTTTATTTTTTCCCTCTAAAAGAACAATTGATTCACTGTATGTTTTGGTTACCTTTTTAATTTAATTTTTTTTTTTAAATAGTAATTTTTTTTTTTATTAGTTTGTATAACTTTTTAAAAACAAAATCTTTTTTTTTTTTTTTTTCTTCTATAAACTTTGCATTTTTTTACGCCTAACTTTCAGATAGGCGTGACATTATCAGTTGACAAAGAAAAAAAAGTCCTTGACAAATCTTGAAAAATGACAGCCATGAAAAAGGCGTCACCACAAAAAGTCAATATATTTTTTATTTTATTTCATTTTTAAGCGGTGACAAGCTAACCTTTAAATGTCTGATGTTGATAAATTTACATGATTTTACCGATTCTGATCTTTCTGTTCTCTTCAACATAAACATGCTCATTCCATGAAGTCTGAAGAACTGACATAAATGTATAATTAAAATAATAGGAAACCCCTTTTCTCTTTATCAAAATCTGTCTACTGAAAGAGAACCACTCGTATTTCCTTTATTATTTTCTCCCTTTCTCTCCCCTTCATTGTTGTCATATTTGAAATGTTAGAAGCTTGGAATATCCAATATCCAATTCTCTTTTTATCCGGTCCTTTTATTATTATTATTATTATTATTATTATAACTAAATAATACAATTTAACTGTTTCTAACAGTTGCAGTTTTTAAGGGCTAACGAATTACTATTTTTTTCCCCTAAAGTATTTTAGCTTTGTTCTCTTGTAATTTACTTTCTTTAAATGTAATTTTTACAGTTCATGTACCATCAAGGTATGATTTTTCTCTTGGCTGGTATGAATAAATACAAAAAAACTGATACATGTAACAGCATTTTTATGAAGATTTGTGATTAAAACGTGATAAATGTTTTCATTATTTAGCAAACTAAAAAGTATAATTTTCACTCAGGCTGATTATTTTTTTATAAATTCTATTTGAAAAAAAGACGAAGACAAAAAATTCTTTTATCTTTTTCATTTTCTCTTTCTTCCAGTTTTTAGTCATATTAAGAATTTTATATGGAAACTTATTTCTTTTAGATTTAACATGTGGTGTTCATTAGGCCTCTCTCTGAGAGTGATGTATATACCAGTATTTCTTTTTTTTTCATCATGATATTCCTTTACCTTGGATACAATTCTTAAGCATGTTGTTGAGCATCTTTTAATGAATAACCCTTCCATACTGATAAGTCCAATGACTTTTACATCTGTATACTTTCTTTTGACCAAAATTTTTCTGAGAATTCTTCAGACTTAGTAAAAGTCACTTTACAAATGAGAATCTTTCAAAATACAGAATAATCGGGACTGGAGTACTTTTCTCTTTGTATGGAATTAAATATTTCATTTAATCAAAAGCAGTTCATTAATAACTACCAGTCTTTAAAAAAAAAAAAAAAAAAAAAGTATACCCCCCCCAACTCGTAATTTTGTTTTCTACAGCTTATCAGCTGGTTATTTAAAGCCATATTTTTTTTTTGTATTTTGAGGTAATAATGGTTGTGATACAAGTCTTACTAATTAACCCATAGCTGGGAAGGGAGAAGAGATGGATTTATACCTTTCCCAAGGTATTTGCACTTAAGTGAAAATGAGTCCAATGGGAATTGGAACTCAGCTCCCTGATTAACAATTTTGAGCCATTATCCATTGCACTATCTGCTCATCCAAGCTTACTGAACCTGAAATTCCTAAGTGGTCATCCATCTAGTTACTGACCAGACTTGATGTTGCTTAACTGGTGATTGTACAAAAACCAGCATTTTGACGTGATGTGACTGTAAGCCCATGATTTTAAATGATCATTGTTTTATAGAAAACTTTTTCAAACTATTATCTTCCATGTTTTCTTTTGTTTAAAAAGATTGTCATAAAGAATGTAAAAACAAAATTAAAATCAGTTACTAATCTTATTAGTAACAAGTTTCCATCTCTTTAAAAGATTTCTCATTAGTAGATACTTTCCTTGAAATTCCAAGTTAATATCAAACAAAAAAATGTTATCAGTGACCTGTCTATACTGATAAGCACTACTACCTGCATTGCTAAGCATGTGTATGAAGTTTTTATTTACTGCTTCTTTATACACATCTTTTTTATTTTTTATTTTTTTTTGTGAGTAAGATTTGAATGATTGGTGTATTTATGTCTCCATATATAGACAAAATACAATGTGTGCTAGTTTAGTTATCTAGATGTTCTTGAAAATATTTCGACTGTTTTGGTGTTAAATCAGCTGACGCAATATTTGATGATATATAAAGCTCGGGGCATCTTTATCTAAACTCTTTACAAAGGGGGTCTGAAATTGAATAAAAATCATGATGTAAGTTTTGATCTTTTTTCTTTTTTTTTTCTCTTTTTCTCTCTTAATAGATATCCTGATGGATATTGTTGAAGTTTGTTTTTAAGTCATACACCTTTTTTTATTTTAAAAAAAAATCAGTTACATAGCAGATAACTTTACTAAAATGAAAAGGTAGATGTGTATATAATAATAAAAAAAAAGAAAGTGTGCACCTGCAATGTAATTACATTGCAGATCCTGCTTTAGATTTTTGGAGTTCTTGATAAGATCCAAAGGAGGATCTGCAATGTGATCAATCTCGATATAGCAGCTTGACTCCCATCACTTTCTTGCTAATGGGATATGGCTTTCTTCTCTTCTACAAATATTTTCATGGCTTCTGCTCTGATGACCTTCTTTCCCTGGTCTGGTGCCCTGACCATGTGAATTTACTCATGCTGATAGATTGGCAACTAGGTCACTCTTTTACTATCAGAATAGTTAAATGTAACCACCACTTCTACTCTATCAGTTTCTTTTCTTGCACTTCCTGCCTGTGGAACTCCCTTCCATATACTTGCTTCTCTGATAGCTACAATCTCCAAAATGTTAAGTGCAACATCAATTGTCATCTATTTTCTTGATTTTCAACTTTCTCTTATCCTTACTTCGACATCATCGGTAACTTGTTCCTGCTTACTTTTTCTTTCCATTTCTCTCACTGTAAATCATTGCACACTTGTGGCAGTACTGCCTTTTGCTTGAGGTGAAACAGTTATATATATATATATGGTGAGAAACTTAAATCCATTCATTTAAAGGTAATTTGCTATGTTGGGTTGCATACAATCATATGGTAGTTATAAGTTAGTTCCTTTATTACTAATTCTCTCTTCAAGTACATTATAATAAAATTTAGTAGTATAATCTGGCATTCAGTGTTTGGTATTATTACTGCAAAAAGTTAACATGTCTTTTGGTTTTTGTTGGGAATATTTTAACATGAAAATTTTTTTTCAAAATTGTTAATGTTAGCATATTTTCCTTATTTGTATAGTTATGCATGTGAAAAGATATTAATATTTTTGATTAACATTTAATTAAAAAGAAAATCACTTCTGACCATTTTTATCCTAAAATAAGTGTGTGTTTATTTTTAATGATCATTTCTCCACCAAGCAAGGCAGGACTGCTACTGATGCACAGAGGGTTAGTGTGAGAGAGAAAAAAACATGTACAGGGGATGTTGACGATAAGAGATGAATGAGAATTAAGCAGATAAAAGATGGCAATTGGTGTTAAATTTAAACTTTTAGAGATTGTAGCTATCAGGGAAGCAAGCAAATAGTAGGGAGTTTCACAAATATGAAGTGTGAAAAAAGAAACTGTTAGAATAGAAGAGGCAGTTACAGTTAACTATTTTGAAGGTAAAAGGGATAAAACTGCTTGTCAGAGCAGTTGCCATGAAAATACTTGTAGAAAAGACAGAAAGAAGCCATATCACGTTGGTGAGAAAGAGACTGAAGGTGAGCTGCTAAGCTGAATTTAAAATTTACTTTCTATCAGTTCGACAAAGATCAAAATCTTATTTAGATTGTGATCGACACTCATTTAGTCTTTCTCTGATAGTCTTGTACTCTTTGAACCTACTACACTTAAATCAGATATTTCTCCACTTGTCTGTCACCACTTTTACTCTTGCTTGTGTCTCTAGTATTAAGACAATACTGGAAACAAAAAAAAACAATTATGAACAAGTAATTTTGTCTCCAAATTTTTACTGTACTGGTTTTTAAGTCTTGCAAAAAAGCCAGATAAGGCATCAGCCGAACTCCTTCCTAGTCAAATACATATTTACTGTTTCCAAATAAATTACCTGCTAATTTTTAGCATACATTAATAAGTTAGGTCACAATACCACTCCCTGGCAAAATGTTATTTAAAGTTTCAGATGACACTCTTCGTTCTATTGTGCTCTTAGTTACTTGAATTTAATTCAGTTATCTACACATACCTCTTTCAAATAGTTAAACTTTGTCATCTACTTGGCATTGTGCTTGAATATAAACAGATTTAAATTGGCAGTGGACTAAAAAGCCTGACAGTGACAAGTCCTAACAAGCAGGATCTTTTTTATTTTATTTTTATGTACTTATCTGGAGTATAACTGAATTGTAATCTAATGTAGCCAGCCATGATAAGCTTATGGCTAACAGCTACATTTTGAACATATGAATAATAAAAATGAATAGACTGTCACTGTTGTGAATCCAAATTTATTGCTGTCACCTTTTCAGTTTGCTGCTTCTTTTTTTCTTGCTGATGCAACACTGGTTTTTTTGAAAAGTCTAATTTAAATGTAAGCGCCATTCAAAAAGTCATGCTTGGGTTTTTCTTCATTTGCAATGAATTCAATAACAGAATCACACAAGATATTTTAGAAGGGGCAACTCTCCAGATTAAAAATCCAGTCCTCAAAGTTTTTAATTATAGCATTCCACCTTTTGAATGAAGGCATGTTGTTTGGTTATTTTCTTAGCTATGTGTAACTTGCTTCCTTCAATTAATCATTCTGAGTCTCTTTCATAGATCAAAACAAATTCTGAGAATGCCAGATCAGGACTGTAGGATGGATGAGAAAAGATTGTCCAACCATGTTCTTTGTTGTCTACTCTTTAAGCTACTGTAAGGCCTTGTATTCTCAAAATGCAAAGACTTGAAAAATCCTTGCTCTGAGTTTCTATACTATATTTTGTATACTATGTAGCAATCAGTGAATAGTAGACATTAGGGATAAACTCTGACTCTCTTCGGCCATCACTTCCCTTGCAAATTACACTACCTTAAAGTATTTGATTCTATGTGGCATCACTATTGATTTTATTTTGCTGTTTCATAATGGTGAACCCAGATCTTATTATATTACTTTGTGCAGTTCCAAAAGTTCTTGGGCAGCAACCACCCTTTTATGGAGTCTAGCAGTATTCTAGCAATCGAGTTTACACAGACCTCTGAATAACTAAGCTTTTATAGAACTAAATTTCAGATTTTATGATAGCTTAGTTGAAAGCCTTTAGTTTTGCAGTAGTAATTCTTTCTCCTCAGCTGTAATGAGAGCATCAGCCTGTTATGTCATATCCTAATTTATGGCAGCAGTTGGCCTGTCACTGTGGCACCTCTCACAAAGGTCAAGTTTTGTTTCTCTAAGATTGCTATTAACTCAATTAACCCATCTCTTCATTGTGCTCACATGAAGTACAGCTTTCCTAGAATGTTTCCAACACTTTCTCCTTCCAATAACAATTTTTTTTTTTTTTTGACATATGTTTGCATTCTGCATGGGTAGGAAATAACTCCACGATATTTTTGCCATGTACTTCTTAGACACTTCATCATTTATAGCTGAAAAAAATATTCCTTGGAATTCTAACACTTTTAAAATTAGAAAATGCATTTGTTTTGATTGACCATTGTACAATTTTACAAGTTTGTCATATATCTATGCTGTTAGCAAATATGCATGAAGGGAAGCATGTAAATAAGATTTTCTGTTATGTTTAGTAAAACCAATTTTATGATACACCAATAGAGCCAATTATTCTGAGTTAAAATGACAAACAAAATTCACATTATTTTGATAGCTGTTTTAATTTTAGGAGTTCCTACCAACATTGTGAATGTGTGTTGTGGTACAGTGGATATTGGTTTCAAATAAGAAATCTGAGGCCATGTTTGGATCCCGGTTGAATTCATTGCATTCACTTACATGCAAATACCCTTAATATTAATCCATCTCTTCTCCCTCCAGCTATAGTTTAAATAGCAGGACTGATTGGGTTCTATAACAGTGGTTGGCAATTAGTCTATCTTGCCCAGAGGATAAAGGGGTTTGTGTCAGGTCAACACACCTATCTGTAAAAAAGACAAGTTGTGGAAGCATTGGTGACCCCGTCTCCACCCTGTTGATGGCAAGGAGTTGTCGATGACCTATGCTTCACTAAGATTGATGGGGTTTAGGGGGAAACCAACATTGTATTAGTGAAAGTGATGCATAATACCTATGTACTAAGGTATTGAAAAGTTTTCTTTCAGGCTACTTTGAATACAAGCTTGTGATTTGACTTCAAATCTTGTCTTTTGTTGCCATCAGAAATCACTTATAAGCTACAATTCTCTACATTCTTGTAGAGTAGTATCTATACCTATTTTTTTATTTTTATTTATCGTATCACCCCGAGCAAGGCAGTAATGCCACTGATGTGCAGGAGGCTACGTAATAGTGAAAAGATCGGAAAAGAGAAAGCCAGAAACCATATCTTAAACAGGGAACAAGGGACAAGCCTCTTAACCTGTTCAATAGACGTGGGTGGAGTGTGAACTGGGCGAACATATAAGTGGCTTAATTTAATAAGGGTATGTTTTTATAATTCCATTCTGACACATAATTGTTATACTAGTTAACATTCACAAAGTATAGAATAGTTGTTACTAATATGGTAACTTCTAATTTAATTCCATGATATGTTAGCACAATTACAATTTTCTTAGGTTATTATATAAAACTATCCCTATTGTTTTGTTGGCACTAGTGGCAACCTTATGAGCAGAAAGTCATTTTTTTTCTTTAGAGTTATTTGTTCTCATTTAATTCTAATGCAGAAAGAAGCTTTCTTGATCATATAAATGTAGAAGCCCATAGATTCGAGATCAAGTTAGTACACACAGTAACTGATAATGGAAGATTCTGTTGTGAGATATATATTGTGTGTGCTGTGTCCATTCAGGATGTTGGTGATCATGGCTCTCCACAATTTCTTGTCCTTTATAGCTCTTAATGAATTTTGTCTCTTTGTTCTCTCTCCTATACCCCTTGGACTGCCATACATTTACTCAAGTTCAGTAAGTAGGTTATACATTTTTTCCCCCTTTTCCTTACACTGTTGCCTTCAGTCTGAGTATCAAATATTCCAAGCCCTCTTTCCTTCTCAGAAATTTTAACTGCTTATTTCTAATGTTAAGCATGTTTCCTTTTTGTTACCATTTTCATTAAAATTTTTGCATTGCTTTCATGTTCAGTTTATTCTCAGCATCCTTCTGTAGAACCACATTTCTGTTGCTTCAAATCTTATGAGAGATTGTCCAACTATTGCTGTCATATAGGAGAATTGATATATAACAGTTCAGTACTCTTTTTCTTTGATTCTAATAAAATTTTCCTTTTTAAATGAACTTTAATTGTAAGATACAGCTAATTATATCATGTTAGATTTTGCTTCTGATAACATTTAACAATCATTATTGAAAATATGAATAACTTGTTTTGAGGGTGTCTGGTTTTATGAAAACATAAATGCAGCATGAATATTTATTTATAAATTTGAAAGATATCAGCCACAGAAACAGATACTTGATTAATACAATATCCCATTGACATGAATAAGTTATCTACCATTCATTAATATTCCATAAAAATGTGATTATAAATCAAAATTGTAATTATGCAGGTTTTCCTGAATATCAAAGAATGCAGTGGTTAAACATTTCTCTCTTTAAGACATGTAAACATGAAAGTAAAAGAGCTTTTTTTTCCTTTCCAGTTGTAATAAAAATGTTATACTAAAAATAGTTCAATTACTACATTCAATTACTACATTAATTAAAAATTACAAGGTTCATTATTTTATCATCAGTAAAAATACTGAGAATGAATAAAACACTGAAATAAAATTATCAGTAATAGTCAAAGTTTGAAGATGGATTTTATAAGGAATGTCTATGGAACAGATGAAATGCAAATAGACATTAACTCAAATCAGATGCACTTTGTTGAGGATTTAGGCATAAATGTATAAGTCTACATAATGTTGCTACAGTATAAACCCATCTTCTAGAGAGGATAAATGTTTCAAGTAGATGTTATTACAAAAACCTTTTTGATGTGGTTTACTTAACATTAATCACTGTTTTATCTTCTCTATAGGGAGGGGGAATGGCATACCAATATACTATTTTCACTTCACAATCTGTAATAATGAGCAAGTCCTTTAGATTGCTGTTTTCACTTGGCTAGTTATCAGCTAAGCCTCTGTCCTACATTTCCAACCATCTATTCTCATTCCAAACCTTTTGGCTGACCTCAGCACCTGCAATTAAATTAGTTTCCCACCCTTTTGTTCTACAGTAATGCTTATTTCTTGCTATGGCCAATTTCTCATTGAAATTAGGTTGTAAGCAAAATAAATGTGATTATTTTTCTTACAAAATAAATATTGTATATTCAACAATATTGGATTTTTTTTTTTATTACTTTTTTTTTTTTTTTTTTTTTTTTTTTTTGTGGGTGGAGTGCAGAGTATGTTGCAATTGTAGATTTAATTCTGTAAGATTGTTCATTATTGAAAATTATTTGCCAGAATTGCTATTGTTGCAATTTTCATGGCCTTTTTTTTTTTTTTTTTTTTTTTTTTGCTTAATCTGAAAATTCAAATTGTTTTACGAACTGCTTGTATGTGAAAAAATGTTATTGGTTTCACTTGCTAACCCAAAATCTAACTAAAATTTTTTTTTTTTTAATCTCTTGTTCAAGCTGATAACTTCTTAGTGCACTCTCACTTTCTCTTTCTTTGAAATACTTTGATGGATACTGACTTGTTTCTTGCCAATACCATTTTTGGACTATGAAATTATTTCTTCTAATGGATGTATCTCCCTGTGAGCTATCCAACCTTCTTGAATACCATTTTTCTGTTAATTGTTCTTAATTGTAAGGGGTGAGAAATATTGTGTGTAAATCTCTCTCTGAGTTGAATGTAAATTTATTTTCTTTTTAAGTGATTATTTTCATGTATTTTCTGTTTTGGACTTACCTTTTTTTTTTTTTAGTGATTTTAAAGGTCACATAAACTTCAGAAATTCATATACATAGAAAAGTAAAATAAAAACTTGCCTCGACTTTCATTGTTCATATGAAACAGATTTTGTGGTTGCGGGTTTAAAACCTCATTTCGTTGCTTCATTAGATACAAAGTTAAGGGCATGGTACTTGATGCTATATGTCATGCACCCAGTAGTATCTATCAAATTTATGATTCTGTTTTGGTTCCCAACTATAATTCTATGAAGTACAAGTGCTGAAACTTTTGACCTGTAAAGAAAATTTTAAAAGCCACATGTTACAAGCAAAAAAAATAAAAATAAAACAGATAATTTCACTGTTTTTTATTATCTATAGTTGCAAATAATTAAAAAGGACACTTTAATTAAATAGCAAAGAAACTATGCCTGATTTTTTTTCAAATGTTTAGTCTTGTGTAATTTAACTGCTTTTTTCTTTATACAAGTTTTCAAAAACATTTTTCACCTATTTTAAAACCATCTATTCCTTTTTTTTAGTTCATTAATAGGTTTAAAAATGCAATATAACTGCTGTAGAATTAATCTCTTGAGTTCTCAAAACCTGAGCAGGTTTTGACATGCATGAATTAAAAAATTCAGTTTGATAATTTGCGTGTTTGTTATTTGCTGTTCTGTTTAACTTGTTGCATCAGGCTTTGAAAGACCAGATGGTTTCACATAGTCTCTTATCTGGTTGGTTGATTTTAAAAAGAAAATCACATCTGTATAACTTCACATATTACTCGAGCCACTATTATAACAGAGCTTGATAAGTTTTGCCTTGTCTGTCTTGTTTTGAATAGATTTTTCAATATAAAAAATTAATATATTTTCTTAAATATGTGTTAGGATATGTAACTTAAATGTTTCTTCTTTTAAACATCTTTATAAAATACAAGGCAATTATTGATGTGAATGAGTTTTCCCTCAAATTGTTTCAAATCACAGGAAGATTATCAAAATAATTTTCAATTTATGTGAATACTTAATTTGACACTTATTTTCATTGTTTCAGGTATCAACATTTTTTTTTTTTTTTAATGTGGAATGTTTGTTAGTATCCATCCATATGTTTAACAATTCTCTTT
The DNA here is from genome assembly GCA_037127315.1 of Ascarosepion bandense. NCBI lineage: Eukaryota > Metazoa > Mollusca > Cephalopoda > Sepiida > Sepiidae > Ascarosepion > Ascarosepion bandense. The sequence continues at coordinate 9,118,796 of JBBBDQ010000233.1, read as the reverse complement.
TATTTAAACTTATCACTCAACTCCAATTTTTTATTTTTTTTATTTTATTTTATTTTATTTTTTTTTTTTGCTAGAGCTTTCTCCAACTAAGTATTTTAAATTGCCCATTTACCTTTTTGTAAGTGAATTTTGATTGCAGAAGTTGAGAAATAATGAAAAATACCCTTTTCTCTAGAAAATGATTTCTTTTTAATACTATTAATATAACAGCTTTCTAATTATATAATTTTCCTTTTGTAGTTAAAAAAAAAAAAAAAAAAGTTTAAACTTTACCTATTGCTACTGGGATTTAAATTCTGTATAAACCCTAAAAAGCTTATTAACACTGTAGGCAAAGTTGTTAGTCTAACTTCTTTCTAATTAGTAAATTGAATACTGTCAACCTTACAGAAGCCAAATGTCCTATTATGCTTCTTGTTATATTTTAGTGAATCTTTCATGGTTACATACCTGACTTCAGCTGGATAGTTTCAAAATAATATTAGCTCAAGTCCCACAGGGACATTCTCTACATATTTCGTTTAAACATTCTAAATATTAACATCTTATTTTACAATATTTATTTATAAAAAATTTGCTTAATGCCTGTATACATTATTTTGCTAAAATTTTAAACAGAAATATATTTTGATTTATGATCCAGATTTATAAATCCATTCATACCCATTCATACATGATTCATTTTATTTAGAATAAAAAATCGTTCCATTGCTTGACACATGTATACATTATTCGCTACAATTTTGAACGAAAATGTATTTTGTTGTCGTCATTCACACACATTCTAACATTACCAACATAGATACACAGTTAATTCATCTATAGTTTAAATATGCTTGACATGCATTATTTTCGCATACATATACTTACATTCATAATAAACATCTAGTGTTTTTATTACACATGGTGCACACTTAAACAGACATAGGTTTTTCCTCTACATTTTATATATTCATCCACTGCTTTATTACACATGATGTATCTGACCAATGAAATCATACCTCATTTAACATACTGTCTGAACTTTTTAAGATTTTTAAAAAAATTTTAAAATCATTCATCTTTAACAAGCATCTTCAGGGTTTTTTTTTTTTTTTTAAGTGAAACATGTTGGATTAAAGACACTTTTTTTTCCCTACCTGTTCTTTACTTATTCATCTTGTCAAATTTTGATCCATATATTCAACTCGTATATGTATTTTAATGAAGAAATACTTATCTCTGTAAAAGTAAGACTTGTACATTTTATTTTAATCATTTTACCCCAAACAAGGCAAGATCACCACTAGTACACAAGAGGGAGGTTACAGTGAAAGCAAAGACTGGATACAGGAAGTGTTGAAGAAAAGATAAAAGATGGATGGGATTCAAAGATGTCAATTGACATTGCATTTAAATTTTTAGAGATTTGAGCTATTAGGGAAGCAAACAAACAGAAGTTTCACTGGCAGGAAATGCAAGGGAAAACTGTTCTAGTAAAAGTGGCAGTTTTGTTTAACTATTTCGGCAGTAAGACGGTAGAACCTGGATGCCCATGTAGTAGTACACATGAATTCATGTGGTCAAGGCACCAGGGGAAACAAGCTCATCATCAGAGCAGTCGACATCAAAATATTTGCAGAAAATGTCATAGGGAAACGTTGGAGAGACAGTGACTGAAGTCAAAATGTTAAGTCATGATAGATTATATTGCAGATCCTTTGGATTTTGTCAATCACCTCAAGATGAATGGCAGGAGAACCTGACCAGATATGGTAACACTATTCAATGCACAGACGAATGGTAGATTTATAAATATGCAAGATGTATTCTGATAAGAAAAATTTTCTGGCACAATGCAGTGACACAACTTTCCTAGCAGTAGATGCAGCTATTAATTCAATGTAGTTGATCCACTTCGGGTCAATTGAAAAAAAGTGAGGCCAGGGAGATGCAGTGTGTTGCTGTCTAGGAGACTTGCATTAGCCATATTATTAGGAGGCAGATAAGTTTTTCTATGGTGGTTAAAGGAGAGCAGTTTTGTTTCAAAGGCATTAAAAATTTCCAAGCTTTTTTTTTTTTTTTTTTTAAATTGTTGTTCCAGTTAACCACTGATTAGAAGTCCTTTTCAAGAATAACAGCCATATTTACTTTGCCAGCATTGCCAAATTTCATATTGAGACTAAAGAAAATGGTAATGTCATCTGTATAGATGCCTACTTTGGAACTAATGACATCATGAAGATCAGAAACAGCATAGGACCTAGGATAGAGCCTTGTGGGATACCTGCATTTGTGTGAAATGATCTGGAAGTCTGCCTGTTCAAAACCACCTTTATTTCACGATTTGATAGAATGAGTGGATTAAATCAAACAGTTGCCCAGTAACAACACATCCCCTGGAGCTTGTATAGAAGGCCAGCTTGCCAAACTCTATCAAATGCTTTCAAGATATCTATAGTCCCAGCCAGAGCTTTGCCATTATTTTAAAGAGCCTTGCATAAATTCAGTGATGGCTGTTAGCATGTCAGCAGCAGGGTTGGCGAAGTTGAAACCATATCATTTGTCATGAGAGGTGAGATGCTTAACCACTTTACCATTGATTAGAGCCTCAAATACTTTGCTAAAGAGTGATAAAAGGCTAATAAAGCAATAGAGGGGTCAGTGTTCGCCAGAGTTCTTAAAAGCTTGAACTACAAATGGGGACTTCCAACAACCTAGGAAGCAGAGGCAATAGTTTTAGAGTTTGGAGAGGACTAGTTATCTTGGACACACTTCTTTAGGACAATGGCTGCATTTACATCACCTTCACTTGCCTTATAGAAGTAATTTGGAAATGATCTCTGAGACCAGAGACAGGATTATGCACGTATCACTCAGTAGAGCATTTGTTTTAGAAGGGAAATTGGGTGTGGGTACTCCAGATGAGTCCAGTGTTGAGCTGGAAAGGAATTTGCGAGCAAAACATTCAACTTTGTCTACTGTAGATTGATTGAATGAGAAGAAATTGAGGGTTTTCTGTTATTCTGTTTCACTCTTGCAGATCCACCAGTAATTTCTAGAATTAAACTTGTAAGAATGAAACAATGTATAGACTCTATCAGCAAACAATGATTTTACTTGTAATGAACACAAGCTTGTACTAAATAAAGCAAAGAGACGTCTTTTGTAATCTGACATGTCACTCCAGTACAGCTGGAAGAAATGATTTGTGTGAGCAATAGCTGCTGGGCATGCAGATGCAAACCAAAATCTATGAGATTTAACTTGGAGTTTCCTTGCTGGAATGAAAGCATTGATGTCGGCTTTCAACTTAGATTGGGTTGGAACTGCTTAGTCTTCACTTCTCAATCTTAAAAGCATTCATGAGCCTGTCCAAGACCTGCTGGAAAAAGAATTTTTCCAACCTCTCAGGCACAGACAGGATGTCGTGAGCCTCTCACTGTTCTATCACTACTTTCATAGAGTCCTTGAACAAACTACATACCTTGGTTCTGTAGGTCTACTCTTTAGAGCTAGTACCTACCATACCATTTACATAGTAGCAAACCACCTACATTCCTTCCATATTTCATCAGCAAGAAGTAAGTTCCACAAGCAGCTTCTTCCCATGAATCAATGCTCTGTGGAACACACTCACATGAAGACGTTTCCCTAATCACTACAATCTTAACTTATTCAAGCCTAGAGTTAACTGTTATCTTCCCTACCTATCTATACAAAATACTACTTGAGTAACCCCCAAGCCATGTACAGGGTGAACCTTACTGTAGAAAAAAAGCACTTTAACTCTTGTATACTTTATGCTTAGTGACAGTTTCTTTAATGAATTTCATAATCTGAGAGAAATGTCTAATTTTCACATTTGTAATAAGTTTAAAGTTTCAAATTAAACTGATTACAATTTCTCAAGGATTAAATGCTCGTTTATTAACTCAAAATAAATCTAAAATTGACCTTGCTTAAAAAAACCTTTCATTATCCTTATATGATCCAAGGGAAGTGAACAGCCTATATTACATATAATTTTCATGTGACAAATAGAAAATTAATGTAAAATTGCTTTCTATGCATAGAAGCAGTAGTTGAAAAAAACTTTTTTACAAAAACAAATATAATAGAATAAGTAAAGAACAGGTAGGAAAAGTCTTTAATATAACCTGCTTAACTTTGTTTTGTTTTTTTGAGAATTGTTAATAAGACACAGATTTAAAAAAAAAAAAAAAAATTAAATCTGTCTCTGGTATGCATCAGATATAACCAACTGTAAGTTCAGTTTCTGTCCTGAAGGTTTTTGACTTAACCTCATCTTGTGAAAGATCCTGTTAATGATGTACTCAATAAGAACTAAGATTGCTTGTAATGATTTCAGATAAACTTGCTTTCGAATGCCTTCTTGCATCAAAATATTAAAGCAGAATTTGATACATTGATAATGCAATAGGCTTATTGAATCCCTATTAATACCTAATTATAATCATGCAGTGTTAAAAGTATTAAGATTGTCTTAAAATAATTTGCCTGTTTAGGGTAAGATCTCTAGCATTTCATCTAGTTAATTAGAAGAAACTGTTTAGAATTAATATAATCATCCTGTTCTGTCAGTAATACTTTCATACATACTTGTTTGACAATATCTTGCTTTTTAACTTTTCTATGCACACCATACAGATTGTGTATTAAAAGTTAAAACAAATTTTAACTCAAAAGTTGCACTTGTGTAAATAATCACCACCACTACCACTTCTCATCCTAAAAATATTGTAATACAGACAATTACTACTGCCAAATTAGTAAGTGGTGACTTCATAAAGGCAATAGATATCAACAAAAGCAAAACCTTTACTGATGTATAGTAAACATAATTTTTTTTTTTTAATCATGTGACCCCAAGCAAGGCATTCCACTGCCACTATACTGCAGGGGGGTTACACAGGGCGATAGACGAGTTAGGATGTACATAGGAGAGTTGGGGAGAATGGGAGGGTTAGTGTGTTAGGTGTCTATTGACCTTACATTTAAACTCCTGGAGGTTATAGCCATCGGGGAAGCAAGCATGTAGAAAGGAATTCCACAGGCGGGAGGTGTGAGAAAAGAAGCTGTTGGAGTAGAAATTGCGGTTACATTTCATCGGTTTCACTGTAAAAGGGTGGGACCTAGTTGCCAATCTAGTATCTCGTGCAAACTCACACCTAGGGGGCACCAGTGATTTAAGTTCATCAGAGCAGAAGCCATGAAAAATAATTGTAGAAGAGGCACAGGGAAGCCACGTCACGCCGGTGAGAAAGTGACTGCAGGTGGTCAGCTAAGTCGGTATCACATTACAGATTCTTCGCTGTATTTTGTCAAGAAGCCCGAGGAGAATAGCAGGGGCACCTGACCATATGTGGCAACAGTATTCAAAACACGGGCGGATGGTAGATTTGTATAAGTGCAGGATAGTTTCAGGCGTAAAGAATTTCCGGGCCCTGCACAGAGAGCCAACTTTCATGGCAGCGGATTTAGCAATGGATTCGATGTAGTCATTCCACTTGAGGTCCGCTGAGAGTGTCAGGCCAAACAGTATACAGTATGACTGGATTATTTGTTTATTTCATTTGCATTTATCTGTATATTTAAAAAGGTTTTTTTATAATCCTATTTCCTTCACTGAAAAACTCCATGCTGATAAAAATTCAGTTGCTTCACAATATTATTCATTTAAAAAATAATTTAACTGAACAGATCATTAAAATAAAAAATAAAAAAATTGCATTTAAAGATAATTGAACTGGTAATGGTTCTTTATTATTATGGGGAAAAGAGTATTCAACTTTGTTCATATTGTTAACATGAGGAGGGGGAGGCCACAAGGGGCATTCTGGATTACATTCTCTTAGAGACCAATCGCACACAGTATTTGGTCAAATAAATATACTGTCCACTATACTTACAACTGGTTGTTGTTTATATTCTTTAACACATATGTTCATACCTTTTTCTAATTAATCAAGTATAATCCATAAGAACAACGAAAAACTCTTACAAACGTGTTAAAAACAGTAACTGTGCTAAGAAGAGTCAAGAATTCACTGTTGGTTATGTTATTGGTTTTTCAAAAAGTTCAACAAAAGTAGATTAAAAAAATCCTGGTATAAACACTTAAATAGAATCACTATCATTGTAGATTTAAAAATTTAAAGCAATGATTACCTTGTTGAAATGCAACAAAAAATTTAAAGAAAACGTTTCATTTAAAACAGCAAACAAAAAATATTATTTAAATCATCAGTATTAAATATTGGTATTTTAAATAAAAAAAGAATGATTCTATTGAAATAACTACATTTTTAAACAAAAAACGACTTTTTTACAAGCTAATTTTGCCCAAATGTTTCTGCAACAGTATGCTGGCATATTGGTAAGTCGTTTGCTTCTCACCAGGTCAAAGATTCAAATAAAGACAAAATTTGCTTAATTCTATGCACATTTCTATAAGTAATAAGACCAACAAAAAGTTTCATTGGTTTTATGTAATAAAATGTAATGATTTACAATGAAGTTTTAATATATGTAATGTTTCTTCTGATATAAAAGGCTAGACAAATAGTTGGCAATAATGTTAGAATTCTATTTATTGCCATTGCTTTTATAGTAACTTATTGGTTTATGGCCACATCCTGTTGAAACACCTGGTTACCATACAATCAAAGTCAAGTGACTTTGAGCCTGGTTAGTACCTAGATGGATGACCACTTGGCAATATCAGGTGCTCTAAGCTTGGATGTGTAAGTGGTGTGATGGTAACAACTTGGAATTATGAATTGTAGAGTCAAGTTTCAATTTCACTTGGGTTTATTATATTCACTTACATGCAAATACCCTTGGTTAAGATATGAACCCACCTCTTCTCCCCCAGCTATTGGTTAAATAGTAAAACTTTTATCACTAAACCATTATTTCCAAAAGATAAATTCTTACAATTGAAAAATATTTTATGGCTTTAAATAGCTGGAAAAGGGGTTAAGCCGTGGAAAATAAATAAATCAAAGCAAGTTATGGACTATTTATCTTTTTCATAAAGATTTATTGGAAAGTTATTTTATGAATTCAAGCACTCTACTGGATTGGTTACATCATTTTATAGTTGGAATAGCTAAATGTAACAAAATTCTATTCTAGTTTCTAATCTCACTATTTTTGCTTTTGGAACTCTCTTTCGACTTTAATTTCAAGTCAAATTTGATTTTCAAAAATTTGAATTCAATGACAATTGTTATCTTCTGCCTGGCCACCCACGTCTATTGAACAGGTTAAGAGGCTTATCCCTTGTTCCATGTTTAGGATGTGGTTTTCGGCTTTCTCTTTTCCAATTTTTTCACTATTACATAGCCCCCTGCACATCAGTGGCGTTACTGCCTTGCTCGGGGTGATACGATTAAAATAAATAAAAAAAAATTCCTGTTCTTTTATTGCTTTCTTTCTCTCCCCACTTTGTTCTTATTTATCATATTCTCTCACATTCAGTAACTCTTTGATTTTAATAGTTTGGGATAAAATGATCCTTTCTAAAAAGAAATTTTTTTTTTTTTTTTTTTTTCTCAAATTAAACAAATAGTTTCTGCAATGGCCAGTTATTTGATTGTCAACTGCATGGTGCAATTTTGTGAAAATTTTAAAATTATTGCTAATTTGTTCATTCCTAATTACATAGTTCAGTTAAATGGCTTTATTTACCTGAAGATATTTTGAGAAAGAATTAAAATAACTTTTTTTTTTCTTTTCTAATTTTCTCTACCATTTAAGTATTTTTTTATAATGTTAATAATAGTAATTTAGTGGCTGCCTAAGAAGTCAGTAGACGTTGAAAATGCCAACATTTGAAGTCTGGATTTAGCAAGAGAAAGAAAACCATGATGCAAGTTGTTAATTGCAGTTTACTGGCCAGTCAAGTCATTTGAAAATATCTTCTCACATTATCATTTTACCCAAAATGTTGCACCCTTTCAAAATTTTCTGATCTTAACAGGTAAGACAAGAAATATTGAAATTTAGGATGTGTATAAAAAAATTTCTTTTTTTTTCTTTCCTCATGTTTACGTGAAAGATCTGATATGTAGTGATGTTTTCTATATTCATATATTTCTTTTAAGATACAAATTTTAACAAGTAAAAAGTATATTTTTTTTCCTTTCTTTTAAATTAATTTTACTGAAATACATATCAGGCAGATTTCATGTATATTTACTATTTTTAAGCATTAAATTTACTTGGTTAAACACATTAGAGAAAACTTAATATATTCAGAAAGGTTTTTGTTTTTTGTTTTTTTTAAGGTTAAAGTATCTTTTTTCTTTTCCTTTTTTTTCTTTTTTTTTTTTTTTTAAATCATTTCACCTCAACCAAGGCATTCCGCTGCCACTATTGTGCAGAGGGTTACATAAGGGAAAGAGTGGTTAGATATAGGAAATGTCAGAAGGAGGGTGATAGACAGGTAAGGATGTAGATGGGAAGAGTGTTTGGGAGAATAGATGAGAGTTAGTGTGTTAGGAGGTGTCTATTGAACTTACATTTAAACTCCTGGAGATTGTAGCTGTTGGGATTTATGAAAATGGTACCTTACTGGTCCTAGAGTAACTGATTTAAGTTTTATTGTGTTCATAAAATATCTCAATATTAAAGAAAATAAAATAAAAACTATTTAACAAAACAAAATTGAACTGCACTATTTCAACAAAATGCTGAGTCTTTGTCATTTCTCAGAACTTTTGTTAAAAACAAATAAATCACTTGTCCTAGGTGTGTATGATAGAGAAATTTTTTATCTATTAGCTTGAAATAATTCAATTGTGAATATTTTTTTTATCTTATATTTAGAATGTAATATATGTATTTTATTAAAGTCATTAACTTTTTACAATTCTAATTGTCCTTTTAATCTTTGCTCATTTGAAGCAATTAGTTCCTCCCTCTTGCATACGCCAGTCCTTCACTCTATTATTTCAACCTGCTGCTCAACATTTGCACTTGGGAAAGCTTATTTAATTAGCATGTGCTTTGCAAATCTGCTTTTGCTTGAATTAAAATAACTTCTTTTATCTTCTATTCATGTTGTTGTTTTTTTATCATTCATTTAATCCTTTCCCCCAAAAAACCTGCCCCCTCTATTATATGTGCACATGCAAGGTGGTGTTTTTTTTTTTTGTCTTACACTGTAATTGTTATACAGTACCCACCCAACCATCAGTTTTTAGGGAATCAAGCTAGAGATGAATCTACAACTTAGGACAAAAATTTCCTTATGGTTATCTTTTGAAAGTTAATAAAATCCAGTTAGTATTATCATCGTTAATATTTTCTTGTATAATAGTTACAAGCTTCTGTTGATAGTTTGAATGGTTACATAGCAACAATGCAAACATGAATTTAATAACACAAAATTTACTTTGTGAATAAACCTTTCATTTTGACTTTCCTCCAACCATGTTAATGATCCATACAATATTTTACATATAGTGAACTATATTTTCCTTTCTAAACTGAGATGGCATGAGAATTTCTATAAAGAAATGAATCCTTTAATTATTGACAAACATCTTTTGTTATTTTATTTTTTTTCATCACATCTATTTTCCAATCATTTTTTTTTTTTTTTCTATTTTCAGTTAAAAATGCTTTAGGAGAAATGTTATCTAAAAAAAAAAATAAAACTTCTGTTGTATTTTACTACATTCACCATTTTGAGAGGCTTGAGAATTAATGTGGACCCCCCACCCTCACCCTCTAACCTCCAAATCCTGGCCAGGTGATTGGGTTTTCAATGAGTATAGTTTAAAAAGGGATACTCTTAACCTTTTCCCATCATAAATTAAAAAAACATTTTAGATGCTTCCATCCTTTAAAAACGAAAATACTCTTTATTTGAAAGATACTAATAATTTATATAACTTTTAATATTTTAATGCATACTTCACTGTCAAAAATTTTAGTTTAGTTTTATCTTCATAAAGTGTTCTTGATTCTTATGAAATTCATAGAAAACTTGTGCAGGATGCAATGGTTCATGACTAAATTTTACCCAGCTACTTCTAGTGATTAAAAAAAAAAAAAATTTAGTAAAATTTTTTTTATAAAAAAATGTTTCTCTTAATTTGATTTTTGAAAACATCATTAAAAATAAAGGCTGAGCTTTTTAACTGCAATAAACAAATAATTTTATAATTTAGTGAAAAAAAAAACAAAAAAACTTGAACATTGTTTAAAGCATGACATCTTTTTTCTGCACATTCAATTGAATTAAAGAATTTGTTTGCAAAATATTTTTGTCCTAGCTATGCAAGATGTGAAATGGTTTTTATCTCTTTGCTTATTTTCTTATATGAATCTGACAAGTAAAAAGTATATATACTAGGTAAAATTTCTCATTTATTATGACTTTTTCCCTTCTCTTAGATAATGAAAAATTGTTTTATCAGTTTTATGAATATCAGAAAATGGATTTTAAAACCATAAATTGTTTCAAATATCCTTTAAATGTAAATAAAATATATTTTTGTGGCCCAGTAGATAAAAGCATTTGTTGAATAATCTAAAAAGTGTGAATTCATAACCTAGCCACCACTTTTTTTTATGTGCCATGTTCTGTCACATCTTTCTGCCCCTTGGACCTCTTAATACATTTTGTCTTTGTCTTATTTCTGCCGTCCATTTAAACCCATCAAGTATGTTACATGCTGTTTTTCCCCATCTCTCTTTGCCTTTATCTGCCTTGTGAGTATCAGATTCTCAAAGCCTCCTTCCTCATCACATGTCCCAGAAACTTCAACTGTCTCTTCCTAATGTTAAGTATGTTTCCTTTTTGTTTCCATTATCTCTAAAACCTTGTTTTTGCTCAAGTGCTTGACCCATGGTATCCTCAGCATTCTTCTGTAGAACTACATTTCTGTTGCTTTGAGTCTTTCATTCATCTTTTAAGATTTTCTAGCATTCATTGCCATATAGAAGGACAGATATCACATCAGTCCAGTACTCTTCTTTGTTTCCAACAAAATTTTCTGTCTCTCTCAATACTCTTCTCAACTTTTGGAATGTGCCCTTGGCCGTCTTAATATGCCTCTCAGCATCACATATTTCGTCCTGTTTAGAACACTTCCTGGGTATTTAAATTCCCGTACCTTTTTTATTTTAGTATTCCCAAACTATAATTGGCATTTTGAGCTCCTCTTTTTGCTGATGACCATGCATTCAGTTTTCTTGGTATTATGTCATTAACTAATATCACTAAAGCTTTTCTTAGTGTGTCCTATTTCAAGTTTTTCTTTCCAATTCGTCTCTTGAATTCCCCCCCCCCCCACACACACATACACTGTCCATATATTTTTTTCTTTCAGGTTAGTCAGGAGTCTGTTGTATTGCAAATTGGATGCTGCATTAGGCTTCAATTTCCGAAGTTTCATTTTTACCTGGCCTCAGAAGGGGGAACAAAAACTCAGAGAGTTGAGTTACTCAAGGGAATTAACTGAAACTGAGATATCCAAAAAAGGCATGGCACATGTATTAGAACAATCTCATAATGCAGTGGATATTGGCTCGGAACAAATCAGAGGACCGAGTTGAAATTTCAGTTTTATTTTTAAGCTATTTTTCTTTTTCTTGTTTGAATTTTGAAGAGTAATAAGGCTGATGTTTTCCTTGAAACAAGTGTGTATATTCCTGCTATCCAGATCTGTTTAACTTGTATTCTTTCTTAATTCTGCTTAATGTTGTCAGTAGCTAAAAAAATCCTTCACTCTTGACATTTTCCCACCTTTGGAAAATCATTTAAGGTTTTATATATATATATATATATATATATAAACATAAACAAGGTATTTTTATTATTTCATGTTATTTATAGAGGATAACTGTATTTGAAATAGACACCCTATTGTTTTATTTTAATCAGTGTGTATTGCATCACACTTTAGAAATCTTAAAGAAAATGTGTGCTCCAGTAGTATTTGAACTTGCATCTGTCTTTGTAGAAGAAACCATAGTGCCTTGAACCACGTGAATAGCTCAGTAAGGTCCCATTTTTAACCCTGGAATGCGGTCATGATCAATGAAACAGTGTCGGTATCAGAGACCCCATGACCGTGTTACAGGGTCAAAAATAAAAACGGGGCATCTAATTCAAATACTGGTATTTGCTAAAGATAATGTTTGAAGTAATATTTTCTCAAATATGCACAGTTACTTTGTTTAGGCTTGGATACAAAACTGAGCAAATATAAAGCTTTCAAGAAAATAATCTGAGTGAAGAGGATGTGCATTTCTTAAAAAGGGAAAATAGAACATTACTTGCTGTGATATTTTTTTTTATGGCTGAGTAGTAAAGCACATTGGATCAAATGGTGGCACAAGTTCAATCTCTACTAGAAAATGCATTTCTCTTTACTAAGATTTATCAAATTCTCAGGCCATAGCCAATAGACATAATGTACATTGTTTAATAAATAAAAATGGAGGAGACTGTTTCAAATACAAATATAAAAATGTTATATATATATAATAATGTTTGAAGCAGTAAAAATGTTGGATCGAAAATAAATTCATTAATTCTTTAGAAATTGTTTTGTTTACATTCCATTTTGGATACAAACTGAGAAGACATGAAGCTGGTATGATTTCCTTAAAAAAGGGGAAAAGTGTGTGTGTGTATATATATATATATATATATATATATATATATATAAAGATATTTGCTCTGGAAAATCTCCTTCTCACAGTCATTGCAATAATTTGTTAGGTCTTTAAGTCAAGTGTCAAGGAAGAAAGCATTTTTATTTCTTGATCTAATCTTGCTGAAAAGACTAGGGTAGGTGGCTGCCATCTGGTAAATGTCAAATTCCTTGTCTTCAGTTCACTCCAGTTAGTATGATTCTCAGGACACACACTTATTTGCTTCAAGTTTTCAAATTTAGAATAATTTCTTTTTGGATTAAGGTGGGAGCCTGTCAGTTTTTCTCTCTCTATGCATACAATGCTTCTTTGATGTAAAAAGAAAATTACTTTTAAATCAACCAGTACAGTGCTGCAGAAATACCTCCCACATAATGGTAAGACATTAGTGGCAAAATGAGGTTTTCATCTACTTAAATGTCTTTCCAATAATTACTTTACCTACTGAGGTCATAGCAGCAAAAAAAAAAAACAAAAAAAAAAACAGTTACTCCTCTAATAAACTTTGACAGGGCATATTCATTATAATGCTTAATCATAATTGAAAGTCAATTTTAAATAATTACAAAAAAAAAATTGTACTTGGATTTTTCTTTTATCATGAAATATAAAATTCATATTTATCAATTATTTTACTAATAAAAATTTGAATGACTTCATTTTGTTTATAAAGCATGACAAATACCTCCCACATAAGGGTAAGACATTAGCTAGCTGAAGACATCATTGCCAGTAATATCTTACCATTATGTTGGAGGTATTTCTTCTGTACCCTGTATGATGATTTTCTTAAGATTGTTTGGTATAGCATTTTCTTTTTAGTATTCTAATATAATAAATAATATAATTGACTTTTTTTCTTACTGTAATATCAATCTCATACATTTAACAATGGCGAAAAGAAAATTAACATTAAATACAAGAAAAACAAGAATGGCTGGCCACTTACAAAACAGATAAACTTTGAACTGAAGTTGAGTGAGAAATTCCAGCAAACAATGACACCAAAATTATTGAACGGGTGAAGAGGCTCATCCCTTGTTTCCTGTTTAGGATGTGGTTTCCGGGTTTTCTCTTTTCCAATCATCTCACTTTTTTTCTTTTCTTTTTTCAATTGGAGTAGATAGTTTAGTCTATCGCCCGGTTCACACTCCACCCACGTCTATTGAACAGGTGAAGAGGCTCATCCCTTGTTTCCTGTTTAGGATGCAATTTCCGGTTTTCTCTTTTCCAATCTTTTCACTTCTATGTAGCCCCCTGCACATCAGTGGCGTTGCCGTCTTGCTCGGGGTGATATGATTTAAAAAAATACTATAATATCAATTGGATGTGCGTTGTGGTGCGGTGGATATCGATTCGGAACGAAAAATCTGGTAGCTGAGTTTGAATTCCAGTTGAATTCCTTACATTCACTTACGTGCAAATACCCTTGGGAAAGGTATTAATCCATCTCTTCCCTCCAGTTATGGGTTAAATAATGACAGATTGGGTCCTATAGCTTTGGCTGGCAACCAGTCTACCGCAGAAAGCAATGGAAACCTACTTTGGGATAATCTTCTGCCCAGTCAGTCATATTACTTTCGAGACATGATCGCCCAAGCATGTATCGCGTATGGCACTTAACTGGCTGGCTGAATATCAATCTCCCTGAGTTTGCAGACTTTAAAAATGTTGAGTTGATGGTCTTAGGTAACTGAAATTCTTTTGTAATAATTATGGATGAATGAAAGTCTTTCTCCCCCTCACCAAAAAAAATAAAAAGCCTCTTCTTCAGTACTTTTATATAGAATTTTAGCTGCTTATGCTTAAACTATAAAAATAAATTATCTTGTCCTTTTTTCCTTTTTTATACATATTCTTTCCTCTCATTTCTGTTCACTATTACATGTTTTTTTTTTCTTTTTTTTTCTTCTTGCCACTAGATATGAATAGTTGTGCCAATTCTTTTAATTTTATATTTCCTGGCTTGTCTCTTTAACAGCTTCTTCCCCACCCCCCTGTCATTGACATTTACAAAAGCAGCTTTATCAACAATCATGCCTACTTGAAGGTTGAACAAATCTAATCTATATGAAGCATTCAAAGAACTTGAAAAGGGGATTAGGATAGGCTACTTGACACTAGCTTAAATTGGCCCTGGGCCTAGTCAATTTTTCATTTATGCAATTTACTTCTTTATAAGTTTATAAGAGAATACAACTGTCATAGTCCTTCTGCTCTTTATGGACATCTATACTAATCAAGCAACTGTAGATGACCAATTGGTCAAGTGATAATTTCTATCACATTTTCAGATTAATTTTGGCTAAGGGAAGTAACAAACTGAACACTGGCTTCTCTTGCTCTAATCAAATTGCATTTAAATGGAGATCAGAGAATATCCTGAGGTCTGCAGTTTTACAAGTGATGAAGGCTTTTTTGTTTTGTTTTTTTTCTCACTTTCTCTAAAACTTACATTTGTATTAGTTCAATCAAAATAATTTGTCCGATTACAAATAGCTACACAGTTGATTATTTGGGAAAAATTCTTTAATATATTCTGAGATATGGAATCTGAATGTTACTTTTAAATATTTTTATTAAAAGAAATTATATTTATTCTAGCATTTTGTATTTATTGAAAGTTGTCTTATATTGATTAAATCAATCCAGTTTAGAGACCTTCCTAAGCCAAGAATGATAAATATATTTTCTATCTTTCTACAAAAGTTCAATCCTAACTGATACAATAATTTAACAAGTTTGGTATTTCTCAGCCTTTCTAGCACGTTTTCCTTCTTGGTAAACATTTAGCTTGGAAATATTAAAATACTAATCGGCTCTAGTGTGCATTTCAATCTCTTACCATCTCCTTTTATTATTTGCTATTCTTTGGGTTTTTTGTTTAAAATTTGATTTTTACCTTTCATTTTAAGTATTCAATGTATCTTCTTATTATGGAACAGCTGCTTAGAGTATTATAAATTTTGTAATTAATACAAGTCTGAGCAGGAACTTGTTTTTTTTTAAATCTTATTTTTTCTGCCTTTAAGACTTAACTGTGTGATTGACATAGAAGTATAGTTGAGTACACTTAGTATTAACAAGTTCTGATCTCTTTAAATTGAACTTTTTTTTCTTTTTAGATAAAAGAAAACATTATTTAATATGCTTGCTTGTTGCTTTCTTGAAGCATTTTGACATTCCTAGAAAACTCCTTTTCTATAAGGATTGCATTTTAACTACTGATGTAACAAAAAATATCTACTCTTACTAACCATAGTACAGCACCATTTATCATGGATCCTAAAAATATCTAAATGGTTGTCTTTTGCATAATCAAACATTTTTGGAAGCAAATCTTAGATATGTTTTTTGCTTTACATGAAAAAAAAAGAATCAGAAAAAACCTGAGGGTACTCTTTTAATGATATGTGTCTGTCTAGTTAAAAAAAAAAAAAATTTTGAAAACTTTCAATTTATTCAACTACATAAAGCATGTTTCATTTAGGAGAAATAGAAAAAAAAAATGCAGTATGATTTTAAGTAATTTAGAAATTTTTAACTTAATATATGGTTAGGTAATACAGCATTGGTATGTATGGAAATAGAATAAGCTTGCTTTCTGTTAAAAATCAAGGATAGAGGAAATTGCTTTTTATAGAAATAGATTGGAACACTTTTCTCTCCAATCAATTTGATAATTCTTTTCAGTATAACCATTTTTATAGGTCTTTTATAGTTGTCCTTGGGTTGGTTATAATTCAATTTCTTTCAATAAGTGAGAATGAATGGTTAAAGTTTTTATTTTTTATGTATTTTCAAATTTTTTATTTGCCAAGTGCAAATTGTTACTCTCCATTTTAAGTGGGTGAAATGATTGCCATTTAAAATTTTGGAAATTTAAAAATATAAAACCTTTCATTTTTTTTTTTCTTTCATAATGAAACTTCTAATTTGTTTTGATATTTTTATTTTCCTTTTTTTTTTTTTACTTACTACAAAAAAAAATTCAAAAATTATCAAATTTTATCTCTCTTGCTTAAACCTTTTTCTAAAATATCATTTTAAGAAACCAGTTTTTCTGTAACACAATTTATTAATGGGCTACATTGGGAAATCATGATGCTGGAGATTTCTGTATTGGAAAGAGAATACGGATGAGGAAATATAAAAATAACATCCATTTCATCGCTTTTGGTTTTCTTTTTCTCTTAAGATACAAGTTCAAGAATTTTGTTGACTTTGTCATCATTCAAAATGTTTTTCTTTTGTGTGTGTGTGTGTGTGTCCACAATTTCCAAATTTGGATTCAATTGATAGCCATCTTAAACTAGACATTTTCATTTGGAAAACCATATTTAGTATTTGCAATAGTTGTTGGTTTGTATAATCTTTTTTTCTCTCTTCTTTTTTTTTCTAACTTGTTTCCTATACATGGAAAACTAACTATAAACACTCTTTGATTGTTTAGGATCTTTTTTATTTATTTCTTAATGTATTCTTAGCCTGAAGCTGAAATGAAATTTTATCTTCTAAATACTGGCTAACTTGTTTTTCATTCTGATTTTATGATAACAAAATGGCATTGCTATTTTAGGACCCTCATTGACAAACTAACAACTATTCACTTTATACAATAAAGATAATTCTCAAATATCCTTATGTGAACAATTAAGATTGGCTGAAATTTTCTACTGTCATAATCCAACCATCCCCCACTTTTGCTTAATTAGTAATAGATAAATTATTGTTGGTGAGAAAATTAAGCTGTTTTAAATAGTTGTAAATGCAGTTTAAAATAATCTTATGCTTTGCAATTGAATGTTTTTCAGTAAAAATGGTTGTAAAATTGTATAGGCTCATTGTATTTCAAAGTTTTTTTGTTTTTTTTTGTTCTTGAATCATTTCACCCTAAACAAGATGATAATAATACCACTAGGATGCAAGAGGTTGCTGTGAGTGAATGAGAAGACTAGCAAGGAAAAAAATAAAAGAACAGTTCATGAAGACAGAAGATAGTGATTGACATTGCATTTAAATTTTTGAAGATTGTCACTGACAGAGAAGCAAACATTTGGAAAAGAGTATTATCTGACATGACACAGTGAACCAATTTTCTTAATAGTAGACCTAGCAGTTGATTCAATATAATTCCACTTCATGTCCATGTAAAATGGAAGCCCAAAAAGGGTGCAATAAGTTGATCTCTTGACAACATCAGCCATAATGATGGCAGATAGAAAAGATTTTGTGGTGATTAAATGAAGGGTCTTTTAAATAGAAATTTAAGAGATAACTTTAGATTTAAAAAAAAAAATAAATCGGAGGGTTGGGGGCACCTGAAAGCTTATAGTCAGTTTCAAATAAGTATGTAATTTTTTTTTAATAATGAAAATCAAATTTCCTAGAATAATAGCCATTGCAAGTCTTTTTTTCTTTTTTCTAATATTAAAAAAAGTCTCTTAGGCAATATGCGAAAACTTAAAGTATAAACATTAGTAAATAGTTAATTTGTTATAAACACATGTTCAGTATATCGTCCTGCTGCTACCTTTTTATGTATTTTATATGATTTATACAAATTTAAATTTGTCACTAGCTGATGGTCTATCTCTTTTAAGAATAAAATAATTTATTTTTTGCTAGCACTTCATTACTTCAATGAGGATAGTTTACAAAATTGAAACGTATGACAAAAAAAAATTCCACTGAAAGATTATTGATTACCAGATACAAAACAAAAACGATTTTTGGTCATATAACCTGAAACTTTACTGAAACAACAAAGATTGAGAACATTTTAAATGATTTAAATTATCACTCTACTTTTCCTGGAATTTTAAACAATACGGATTTAATCTTATTTGGTTGTATTTTTTTCTGTCATATTCTTGGGACAGATTTTCAAAGTTTTGATACACTCTATGATAAAAAAAAAACCTGAATTTTTAATTAATACATTTTGCTTAGATGAGGACTGAACTATAAACTAGACTTAAATAGTCAAGGCTTTAACTTCTGAACTTGTTTATACATATACACAGGTACACTCACCTACACAAATTGGGATCTGACAGAATGGGTGGATCAGAAACAAAATAAAAATGTTTATAAATCTAACAAAAAATGAAAGTGAAACATTTATAAAAGTTACTAATTTGTTTATCATATATGAATAAAGACAATTAAAAGGAAAGCTTATGTTAACTAATGCATTTATGAAACGTCAGCTAAGGTAAGTTTTCCTTTTTGTCATATTGTCTTTTGACAGATATATTGTAGTTATATCTAAAATATCATTTATACACCTGCAACATTATCAACATCATATGAGTGGACCCATGATGGCAAAATATTTAATTAACCCTTTGTTGCATATTGGCTACAATTGTAACCAATATGCAACAAAGGGTTAATATGCTGTTTGAAATTACACCAACATATATATTGATGTACCTACTATTGAATATCTTACATTAAGATATGGGGGGGGGGGGCCCAAACCCTTCAGTATGACATGAAGGAAACACACACACACATATTACTCAATGACAATTATTGTAAAAAAAAAAAAAAAAAGGAACTGTTAAAGAGAAAACATGCAGCAAGAGCTTTCATAACTGGTAGTATCCAGACAAAAGTCTTTATTATAATAGTCTGTGTGTGTGTTTTTATATATATATATATATATATATATATAATATTGCTTTGATTAATCAAATTATTTTGTAAAGTAGCTGAAGTTAAAGCTTGCAAGATGCCTTTAGAATATTAGTGACTTGATTTATAGCATTTAGTTGATTGAATCGTAACTTAAATGTATCTTTTTATAAAGTCTGTTTTCCTTATTGTTTGAATGTAGTATTCTCAAAATTTTTATTAGTTGACTCCAACAAGATTAGTAATAAAGAAAACTTTGTCATAGTTAAATGAATAGAAAACTAGAATGAAATGTAATAAGGTAATACTTCTGATCTTTCAGTTTTCTCTTTCCCCACCAGCTCTACATCCTTAGAATTTGTCTGTAAGCCTAGTTGCAATAACAATCACTTAATTCTCACTTACCACTCTCTGGCATCTGTTTATCCTAATTATCTCACTTTGGCAGAGTTTCAGAAAAATTGTTGACAAAAATCTGAATAATTTAAATTATTCTACACTGGTTTGTGTGTGGACATCAAAAGTGATAAAAGGACATGAGTTTGAAAGAGAAAAATGAGGTTTTGAATAACTTGCGTCCTATTTTTGAAAGTACTTCAGTTGTAAGAAACTTTTTTCCTCCGGCAATTGTACATAAACTTCAATTGATAGATTGGTAATATTCATAATTTACCATTGGCTTTTTACATAGTTGTGTGTGAAGAAAAAAAAAGTACTTAATCAGCCAAAGTAGTTTGATTTGAAACCACAATAATGGAATGTCTATTGAGAATCCCTCTCTAGCAATCTGTAGAAACACTTATTGCATAAAATGTCTCTTTTTAAAGTTATAATAAAATTTTGTAACCCCACAGATTACTTAACTGCTAATTGTAACCAAACTAATCCGTCATTAGATGCTTGGAATTGAGTTACAATATGTATTTCTTTCTTTCATATTTATTTATTTATTTTATTTTATTTTTTTTTTGCCTCTTAATTAAAATACAATAAACCTTGTTAAATAACTAAATATTTATAAAAAAAATTTAGTTTTAAAACTGTAATTTTAAATAGTTAATTTTCATTATAAGTATAATATGCATTGTTGTGCAGTGGATATCAGCTTGGAACAACAAATTGGGGAGCCAAGTTCAAATTCCAGTTTAATCTATGGCATTCACTTAGGCACAAATACCCATCTCTTCCCTCCAGTTATGGGTTAAATAATAGGACAGATTGGGTTCTATAGCCTTGGCTAGCAACCAGTCTACTGCAGAAAGTAATGGCAACCTACTGTGGGATAATATTCTGCCCAGTCAGCCATGTTTCTTTAGAGACATGATCACACAAAGCGTGTATCATGTATGGCACTTAACTGACTGATAATGGGGCACTGAATCCTCATAAACATTAATTTTTATTTTGATTACTATTCATGTGGCAAAAAGGATCATTTTGAATAAATCTTTCATACTTTATAAAACTACTAAATTGACAACTAAGTCTCATTTTACTATTGAACTAACTAGATGCAACCATAGGTTCTATTTTAATTTTTCTTTACTCACCTGTGGAACTTTCTTCTGATTTCTTGCTTCTCTACCATCTACAATCTTCAAAAATTTAGATTGCTTTCTTCCTTAAACCTGTTCTTTTTATTGTTCTTTCTCACTTCTCATTAAAATATTCTCATTCTCTTTCACTCCCTATTATCTCTTCCATTTTAGTGGCATTATCATCTTACTTGGGATGAAATGATAAAAAGGAAAAAAAAAATGCACCTTGAATAATAGATGAAAAAAAAAGAATCTGTAGTTTTCCTTCAGTCAGTCAGTTAAGTGCCATACGTGATACATGCTTGGGCGATCATGTCTCGAAAGAGACATGACTGACTGGGCAGAAGATTATCCCGCAGTAGGTTGCCATTGCTTTCTGTGTACTTTTTTTTTCCTTACTTTTTGCAAAAACAAAAATAATTTTTTCAGAAAAATGAATGTACTTATTTCAGTATTGTAATTTTTTTTTTTTATCTGAATAAAACTGAGTTCTGCTCAGTAAAGTGACAGTGAAAATTTCCTGGGTAAGAATCTTCTCGTCAGCACGTAGATGGGTGATCACTTGGGAATATCAAATCCTGTAAGCTTTGTGCAGGTGGTGTAATGGAAAATGGCTTGGAATTAGAAATTGGAGAGCCAAGTTTCAATTTCAGTCATGTTCATTATATGTCGTTGGGTAAGATACGAATCCATCTTTTCTCTCTCTAGCTAAATTAATTAGTACAATTTGTATCAGTAAATCATTATCTCAAAAGAAAAAATGAAAAATATTTTTTGCTCTTAAATAACCTAGGAAAAGTAAAGCCACAAAAGCAAATCAATCCATCAATAAGTCATAGATGAGTTGACAATTTTATTTGTTTCTCTTTTTTTTTTTTATCTGCTGGTGATTGGTTGCCCTAAACAACCGTTTTTAGCCAACATATGGCTGAACTTGAAACTTACATGCCACTCAAAAATTTGTGTTCAACCTACAGACTGTTCTTCAAAGCCTGATGAAGGATTTTAACTCTCAGCAGCAGATTTTCTGAGCTTCACAGAAAAAGTAATGCAGGCACATTGCTCAAATTTATCAGCTATTGTAAATATTACAGTGCTTTACCAATAGTGTTACAAAACCTTAAAATTTGAACACTAGTACAAAGACTAATGATAGACCTACTAAGTAGGCTGAGTACCAGTTAGTGCATGAAAAGTACAGTTGCAATATTTACTCTGGAAACTTTCTCAATACTAGAATTTTTTTTTTTTTTTTTTTTTTTTTTTTTGCAACATGTTGATGCATCTTTATATTGTTTAGTATTGTTGAAGTTATCACTGACTTTTTTGGGCTTACGGCCATATCACACTGAATACACCAGTTCTCGCTCGATCACCAAAGTTAAGCATTATTGAGCCTGGTCAGTACTTAGATGGGTGACCTTGGGAATACCAGGTGCTGTAAGCGTTTAGTGACAGATGTGCATTGTGGTGCAGTGGATATCAGCTCGGAAAGAGAAATTGGTGAGCCAAGTTTGAATTCCAGTTGAATACCCTGCATTCACTTAAGCACTGGTACCCTTGGGAAAGGTATTAATCTGTCCCTTCCCTCCAGTTATGGATTAAATAACAAGGGTAGGACTTAGGGACCCTGCCATTAAAAGCAAATTTCAATGAATCTTGATACTTGAAAAAGAAAAAAGTATTACTAGACACAAAACTTATATAAGAAAACAATAAATTGTTGAAAGAAAAAGGTATTACCAGCAATAAACAAAATTTAGTTGGCAATAAATGACCTGCCAAGGCTGATATGCCATAAAAACAAAATAACCAAACCAACCAACCACTGACTTGTTTGAGATTTACAAATTCTACATTTAGTTCAATTTTGCAAACCAATCAATGAAATTTGACTTATCTGATTTGTTTAAAAAAAATACTTTGACAAAAATCCTACTTTTTTTTTTTTTTTCTCAACTGCACTCTGTACCCTTTTACCTGTTTGCACTTCATCCAAAATTTTAGTTTTGATTAGTCAATGAATGGTTATTTTAGAGGTGTGATAGACTAACAGGCTTATGGAAGTCAGAGAATTTTATATAGACTACTTTATACCATGGACAGAACAAGTGATAAACTCAGTTTTAAGAACAGAAACTTCAAAGAAACTGCTACTAAAAATCAAAAAGAGATTGCTAAAATTTTTGAGATGTATAATTAAGGAAAGAGGGCTTGAAGAATTTAACTGTCTTAAAGCATGAGAAGCAAAGAAAAACAGTAACTTAATAAGAGTGAGTAAATCAGTGGTAAAACAAGGGCTACAATTGAGGGGTGGTAAAAGAGTAAGAGTTACTTAAGCAGCAAAAAACAGTTGGGAAAAACCCTGATCAGCCACATTCTGAAAGAATTTTTGTTGGAAGAGTTAAAGAAAATAGAGAAATACTGTCAAGTATTGATATGCAATGGAATTGTTGGGTAGAATATACTTTCATATAAAATATGTTAGATAAAATACACTTTCTTGTTTGTACCAGTAATTTTTCAGCACCACCTTGTGTGAATAAGATATAATACTCATATGCATACAAAGCACTTAAATAAAGCACTTTGTTTCATAAATTCTTTTCTGGCCTATTAACTTTTGATTCTGATTAATCACAGTGTGTCAATAGTAGCCATTATTGTAAGATCAAAAAATTGGCCTTCAGTTTCTGGTAATCAAATTCCAGTGTAGTGTGTAAAAACAGGTATGAGCAATCTCTTTACTAGACTCCAGTACTTACTCTCCTTGCTTGACTGAAAGGGATCATTACCAACACCCTCTAATGATAGACTTTTAAAAGACAAGACTTTTACAATATAACTTGAGTTAGTATACCATAGCATTTACTGCTTACCTATACAGACTTGTGGAACAAATACCAAAACACTATGTCAGTGACTTCAGTGTGTATCTCTTCCATTGGAATGGAGCAGGTATTCATTGTTCTGCCAAATGACTAGCTACAAGTACATTTACTTGGTTGTAAATTTAGAATGTACAAAATACAATTGCTTCCCTCCCAAACCTGGTCATTTAAGTGTTAAGAAGAATACAGTAGTTTCAAATGTAAAGTGTGGAAATGCTTGTAAATAGCTTTAAGTATAGTCTTTGCTTTGCTATACTTTGATTTCATTCTGTTGTAGTTGGTTGATTGTCTGAACTTTTGGCTAACACTTGGATTAGTTCTTAGTCATTTTCTTTTATGCAGAAAATAAAGATAGTTTGCCTAAACCTGGCTAAAATCTCTGAGGTGTCTTACCAAGAACCTGATGCATGTCTCTCAACTTTCTTTACTTCTGACAAAGTAATTATTGCCCAAGTGAAAAATGGCTTCTAAGAATCTCAACCTATTTTTTGAGAATTAGTATACACTGAAATGTCTGTTACTTTACTAGGCTAATTGTATTTTTGCAATTTGTATTTTGAGATCCCAATTCTCTTATTCCGTTACTTGTCTTGTTTATAGTTTATACTGGGAGTTTTTTAATCATTTCATCCCAAGCAAGGCAATAAAGTCACTAAGATGCAAAGGGTTACCAAGTCAAAAAAATGGGGGTGAATCTAATATGTTTGAGTAATGGGTGAGAGAACAAGTTTGATAGATTTGGTTAGTTACCTTTTGGTAAATAGGAAAGTTTCAGGAATGTATTTGACATGAGATAATGTCTTTCAGTAGGACTTTATCATTTATTCCATTTTCTTCCTTGTATTTAAATTGAAATAATTTCCAAAACATTTGAATAATCAGTTTTACTAAACTCTCAAACCTTAGTATTGAGAAATGTTTGTATCCAAAATTATGTTCTGTTCCTTTGGGATATTTTTACAAAAATGGTTAATTTAAACAAGACTAAAGTAACTGTTGCTCTGCTAATCAAGCTCATAAAAATAATAAAAAGAATTGTGTGTGTGGTATGGGTAAAACACTTTTGTCTGAATTCCTGAAATTAACAATTTGATATTCTGATCATTCAAATTTGGTTGTTATAGTCACATTCTAGCCTTCAAATGCTTGTTTGATAATCTTAGGTTGAATAATCCATAACCAAAACATGAGGACATAAGTTTAAACAGTTCAGTATAAACAAAGGATATTTGTGTAATGTTAGTATCTCTCTCCCCCCCCCCCATTTTTTTTTTTTTTTTTTTTTTATTAGATTGTAAGAATTGTTTTGGCGATAATGAATTACTGCTAAAAGTCCTACACTAATTAACCCGTAACTAGGAGAGAAGTGGTAGATTCCGAAGGGTATTTGTACATAAATGAATATAAACTAATTTGACTGAAATTGAAATTCTGCTCTACAATTTCCAGTTTCAAGCTGTTATCCATTACACCACCCACACATCCAAGCTTACAGTGCCTGGTATTCTCAAGCTGTCACCCATCTAGGTACTGAACAGGTTGGATGTTGCTTAATTTTGGTTGATCATATGAGAACTGGTATTTCAATGTGATATCATTTTTGACTAGTTTTTCCTACCCTTCAATCTATTTTTAAAATTTATTTTTATTTTTTATAAAATTAAAAAGATTTTTTTCTTTACATTTTAATATAATTTGGAATAAAAATAACTTAAAGATAATGACATTGGAGAACACTTCCTAATTATGACAGTTTTGGTAGCTTAATTGGGTAAAGCTAGAACATTATACAAGATATAGCAGAGATTGTTAATTTTCTAAGTGCCACTTAGATGTGGCATAAGGCCAAAAAAAAGTATGGATTCTAGCGAGACAAGCTTGCTAACTATAACAAGTTAGTCGAAGTACCCAAAATACAAGGAAGATTGAGTACTAAGTTTCTCAATTTTTCAGTTAAACAATGGCTAAATGTTATGATTAAAAGCAAACCTAATCACGGCACTTTGATGAAAGCTATCTGCAATTTATGTCACAGTAAGTCTTCTGTTAGTTCATACTTTGGAGGAAAAAACATTCATTTAGTCTCAGTAAATCTTGTCTGCTAAATGTCATTGGTAGGGATGTGCGTTGTGGCGCAGTGGATATCGGCTCGAAATCGGAGAGCCGAATTTGAATTCCAGTTGAATTCCTTGTATTCACTTAGGCCTAAATACCCTTGGGAAAGGTATTAATCTGTCTATTCCTTCCAGTTATGGGTTAAATAACAGGACAGATTGGGTTCTATAGCCTTGGTTGGCAACCAGTCTACTGCAGAAAGCAATGGCAACTTACTGCGGGATAATCTTCTGCCCAGTCAGTCATGTTTTGAGACATGATCGCCCAAGCGTGTATCACGTATGGCACTTAACTGACTGAATCACAGAGTATAATAAGTAACTTTAGATAACTTATAAAATACAACAAAAATAATTTTGGATAAATAAATTTTTAACTTTTTGTTGAGTAGCTATGTTTTGAACATTTGCTCCTCATCCCTTTTCTTGGTATTAGACTCTTCCAGGGTCCCTGAATTCAGTACAAAGGCCAGGTTCTGACTCTTTAGTGAATTAAATCTTATTTGTCAAATACTTTGTTTACAGTTATTTCATCTGTGAGTCCCTTTGAAATGGTCACTCTAGCTGACTTGTATTATATTTTCTTCACTTTTGTTTTGTTTTTCTCTTTCTACCTCCCTCACTGTTTCTCTTCACTCTGTTTTGAATATCTAGTAGGGTAGAACTTATATACATACACACACATACACACCTACACTACCCACTACCCTTTGCCAATTCTCACTTGACATCTGCACAACATTCCCAACTCTCTCTCTCTCTCTCTCTTCTTTCTTGTCTGTCCTCATTGTTAGTATCCCACAACTATTGTTTTACAAATGAAAACCAAAGCAGATAAGTTGAAGGTTAAAGCCCAAGAATGTTTTTTAGTCTCCCTGACATTTTGAATTGGTACTAGGGTCCTTTCCCTCTGCCAACACCATACTTTTTGATTCTTCTCTTCTACGGCCACCTATCTTCACCCTCTACCTACTCTCCTTTTCTCTGACCTGCCATTAACACCTTACCCTGCTCTCTCAGACCCTCTACTTATTAGTCAGTCTCTACTGCCAGCTTATCAGAACTTGCTCAAAAAATCCTTCACCAATTTACTCTTATTGAACATAGATCTGTATTAACATTTTGCTAGCTTTACCAACCAGTTTCATAGCATTTTCTCTTTTTGATTTGTATTTTAGAACCAATACAATATTACAAAGAAGTTATTTAAAATGACTTTTTGGCTGCATTAAAATTTTACATATACATTTTTATTTTTTGCTTAAGAATTATTTCAGTAAATGTGTAGCTAACCAGTTAGGGTTTTTTAGTCTGTTTGCAATTTATTTTAGTGGACTTTAGAAGTTAATTCACAAGATTTGTTCCTAATAGAAATTCATCTCTCTCTCTCTCACTCACTCACTCACTCACACTTCAACACCAAATGATGAGTCTTTCATGCTTGAATTCAATCTCCAGGTTATGTGTTGTGTTTTGGCTCAACTATTTATATATGCAGGTGCCTTATGGGTAGCCAGGTCCATCATATTATTTTAACATTTAATGGGTATATGACATCCGTTATATTTCAGCTTATTTCTGAGGCTATTGAGTAGAAATAATCTTGGATCCAAATGCAGTTATTTGTAGCTATTTTATAGTTTGTTTGTTTTTTTTATACTCGTTATTCATTACTGATTAACAATTTGTTGTTGACTATTGTATGGATATGTATTGTGGTGCATTGGATATCAGCTCAGAACTGGAAATCGGAGGGTCAAGTTTGAATTCCAGGTAAATTTATTGCATTCACTTACATGCAAATACCCTTTGGGTAAGTTTTGAATCCATCACTTCTCTCTCCAGCTATGGGTTAAATAGCAGGACAGATTGGTTTCTTTAGCTTTGGTTGGCAATCTTCTGCCCAATGAACCATGTCTCTTTCGAGACATGATCACATAAGCATGTGTCACATAGGGCACTTAACTGACTGTTGACAAATATTATTACATTTGTGTTTGTGTGTATTCAAAATTCAATTATTATTTAACTTATGTATATTTTTATTTTTACTTAATGCTCTATCCCTGATTTTGAGCATTTTTACCTGTATGTATACTATACGTTAAAACATATATACACATGCGCACATATTATTTGGTTCTGCATAAAGACAATGGGTGCTGTCATTGAAGACTCAATTTGATGTGAAACAGCATCAGCTGTGGTTGAATAAGCCAATATTTGAGTGTTTCTTTTTAACACAGCTGGGTGTCTGATGTCACAGATTTTTCTCTTTCTAACCACAGTCAAGTTAGTTTCTCCTCTGCAGTTCTGATGCCTGTATATGATGTGCAACCTAATGTCAGGTACATCAGCATCAGTTGTCTCTTCACATATATTGTTATATATATATATATATACACACACACACACACACACACCTTGACAAAATTCTGATATTAACAAGAGTATGTGATTGACCACTTGTACAAACTACTCTCATGATAACATACCTGCCCTAGTAGCATCAATCAAAAGTTATATTTACTGTCACTCTTTATGACTGCTATTCTTCATTAGTGTAAATACTATTTGTGTTTGGAAATTATATTTTACCAGAAAGGATATAAAGATATGTTAAGTTCATTTGGTGATTACCAAAAATTTAATCACCTTAATTTTCAAAAGCACTACTCAGCAAGGCAAATTTCAATTCTGCACTTAAAGAAATGTGGGTTTCTCCATAAAAAAGTTTGAAAGACTTTTTAAAATATTTGTCCCATGTTCTGCCTGGTGATGGGGGTGTGGGAATGAAAATTTGTAGGTATTAATTCTGCTGAGTATAGATGTGAAAGAATTCCTCCATTTTGGCAATCTTATTCTTTTTTTTTGGGGTTTAGTTTTGCAGAGCGTACTCTTGCATTGTTATGCTGGATAATAGCAACTTTTTTTTTTTTTGTTTACCAATGCAGAACACTTTTGATGTAATGGTTCATTTTCCTGATGAAGTTACTTGCAATAAATGTCTGCAGTGATTGTCCTTTCATGTTCCAGTAGTTCATAATAGACTCAAAGTTGCTTTCTAATTTTCATATTGGAAATGATTTCTTGTTTTGTGATAAAATAAAACCAATGTTTTCTTTGTTTTTTGTTGTTGTTATTGACATGTAAAGCTCATTTTTCATCACCTGCAACAAATCAATGCAAAAAAAAAAAATTCTGGATAAAACTGCTGTTCTGTTTTCAAGCAAAAGCTCATGAAGAACCCAAATTCCTTCTCTCCAGATTTTCTCAAACTCTAAAATGTATTATGCCACTCTTGTTATCTAGTTTAATTCTAGATATAGTTTCCTACCATTTTAACAGGTTGACTCTGAGTTCATACTCGTAACATTCATGATACTTTCCAAGCAATCTAATATTATTTTTTGTTAGTTTTAGCATTTTATTATCCCGAGTATTATTCCCCCCCTCTCCAGTTTTAACTTACTTGGACTTTTTATAACTAATCTTTGAAATTTATGGGTAGGGTAAGGATTTGATTTTTACATTTAAATCTCCCACAATAAAGGTGTTGAATGTTTTGCTTATGTATTTTGTTTATAGATTCTTTTTTTCTTATACCATGAGCAAAGTTAACCCACTTTCTTTTTTAGAAATTTTGTTTGAAGATGAGTGCGTTACACAAAATTCACAATTTTGCATGTTTGGTTTATTAATTAAATATTGATTATCAACCTGTGCAGTCATTCTAATTATTGTTATAGATTATAATTATAGCAAAACTATTGATTTGAAAACTTGGTTATACAAGCGACATCTTTTGATTACTGGTTTGCTAAATCACTAACAAGTACAATCTGGAACAGTTGTCCTTGTTGAAACAAGCTAAAGACATTTGCTTTCATCATGTATAAGAGGATTCCAATCAGTAAGTTCCAATTTGTATAGAATCTTGAAAGCTGTTTTGTGGTTTTCATAAGCTTGAAAATATTAACACTGGCCTTAACCCCCACCCTCACTTATTCACTATTATAATGGATAAATTAAAAAATACAATTAAAAAAATCAGATAAAACAAAATATGATCTTGAAATGTGCTAACATTTAAGTGTATCAAAGCTCTTTATTATATCAGCAGTATATGAAAAGAAAATCCATCAGCTCAAACACTGAACAAAAAAGAATCCATTTATGATTTCTTGGATTGACTATCATGTGGATTTTCTTTTTATATATTTTTTATTTTTTTTTATTTAGAAAAATAAGTAGTGGCAGTAGAAAGTAGTGAAGATCTACTTAAAAATAAAAAAAATACAGCTAAATGTATTTTTTGCTAAAATGTGTCCTCATTCATAAAAGGTTATTTATTCCTCTAAAAAAATGTCAGAAGCAGCAACTTTCCTTAAATGTTAAGAATAAAAGTTAAATGCCTTAAAGAGATAGAAAAATCATCTTTTGCAATCCATCATTAAACCTATTATTATTTATTTGAGGCATGTTTTTCTACCCTAATTATATAGAAATTGCAACTTTAAAAGCTGTTAGGTACCAGCTTAAATAATCTTTCTAACTTAAGAGATTGAGGTCTTAGAAGATCATTTTATAGCATCTATATTACTTAGACCAATTTAGCAGCTATATAGTCATTTCTTAGGAATAAAGTTGTTTTTAATTTTATCATAAATGTTGGTAAATATCATAAATATTCAACCATGAGGATTTTAATCTACAACCAGATCTCATGTTTTGTTTATGGATTATACTAATCTAAACTTATTTATAAATGGAACTTTGTGTGTGTGTATCCATTACCTATAGACTCTGAAACGGCTGAACCGATTTTCTTGAAAATTTACTCAGTTGTACTATAAGCGTCTGCGAGTGTTCTTAGCTAGGTTTTGTGTCGAGGTACCCCTGATAAATATCAAGAATAGAAAAAATTGGGTTATAGAAGGAGTGGTTCAATTTTAATCAAATTTGATACACTTATGGACAAAGACATAAAAAACGATATTCACAAGTTTCAAGGTTGCAGTTCTTACAATAGTGCAGAAAATTGATAATATCTATATATATATATATATATATATATATATATATAAGGCAAGATGTTTGTGTGTGTCTGTTTATCTGCCTATATGTCTGTATTTTTTCAGCCCTTTTATTTTAGTTTTGGGTTTGGCTCTAAGTAGATATAATTGTAGTTCTTATTCTCAGCCATGATACCATTTACTCAAAGGATTTATTTAGCCTTCAAAATTCAGTTTATGATGAAAAAAAAACTTATTTGATATCGATAGCAGGAAATCAAAATTTGACTTACATCCATTCATTTTTCTTTCAGTCTACAGTTTTGCTTTAACTGGAAACAACTATTGCTTTTTAGTCTTTCGTGCCAGCATCCAAAGAGTCTGAGCTCCAGGACCATGGATTAGTTTTAAAGCTTTCATTACACCCGAGCAACGCTGGGCTATACTGCTTGTTTGAAATAAAATTCTTTAACACTTTAAAGACAAAAAGTCCCAAATAATTATCAATTATCATCTATGCCCATACAAACCAGCTTCATTCACTTTCCCACCACCATAACATAGCCTTCTAGTACATTTCTATAAATATTATCATGGTAACTACTCTGATAAGCCTTCCTTTTTCATAGCTTGACTTTACAAATATAAGTGTAGTAGTATTAAGTTGTTACAAAAATAATGTCCACTCAAAGTGTTTTATTTTGAAAAGCCATTTTAACAGTATTCACAGTATATTTTAGGTGAATTTCACTATACATAATCTGTGCTCTTTAATAATTTTTAATTTATTTTCAGACAGAAAATATTCTTGAAGCATAGAAGCCTGTAATTATGAACATGACAAAACAATCTTTGTTTACTTTTCTTTCATGAGTTCAAACATAGCACAGTGCCACCCAAACTTCTGTCAATATCAACAGACATTTTATCAATGAGGAATAGATCAATGGCAGAGGTTCATAAATTCTCAAGGCTCATATTTTGACTAATTTCAACATTTTCGCAGTCAAAATTTCAAGTATTTTTCTGATTTTCTTTATTTTTGCGACAATCTAATAGATTGGCAGTTAGGTCTCATTAATCTTACAATTGAAATTGTTAGTTGTAACCAGAAGATCTATGCTAATAGTTTCTTCACTTGCACTTCTTGCTTGTAGAACTTGTAGCTTCTTGCTTTCTAGTCAACTTTGCATTTAAATTATTGAAGATCAATTGTCATCTTTTGTCTACTTGAATCATGTACTTTTATTGTGCTCTCTCCTTAATAATTTTTCTCGGATTCTTTAACTCTCAGTAACCCCTTGCATCTTAGTGACTTTATCACCTTGCTTAGGGTAAAATCATTTAAAGAAAAGAAAAAAATTAAACTTTTAAATAAGCAGAAAAATTTTTTTCTTTTTTTCCTTTTTCAATTCTCTTGTCAGTTTTTTTTTTACTTGTTTTACCATAATCTTGTACCTATAAAGTGCAGGTTTTTCATCCAAAATGGTGTCCAAAGTCAGCTGTGTCTTTTACTTTAGTTTAAAACTCTGTCCCATTTTCTCTAGGACTCAAAATAGGCCAAAAAAAAAAAATGGTAAAATGGCTTTGTTTACTTGGGAGATAACTTCTAGCTAATGGCATATTGCAACAATGAAAAATCAATGTTTCATAATATTTCTCTAAGTCCTGTATTGTTCCATATTTTTTTTTCAAATTTCATTGAATTTAGACACCTATGTAAGTTTGTAAATCATCCAAAGATAAAAAAAAAAAGATAAACAATATTTAATTTATGATGATTAAAAAATATATATAGACGTCTAATTTTTTTTTTTAATTACAATTTTGTTAATTTTCTTTGCTTTCTAACATCAGGTGCATTTTATACATAAAAATAAGCTCCTCAAAGCCCCACACCAACTTTGAACTTTTGTGTCTTTTAAACTCTTATACACCCTAGCAATCTACACACAAAGGATTATGGTATATTTTACTGCCTGTAAAGTGCTATGTGATAGGCATGAACAAATTTTTATCTATTATTCCATTATAATTCACTAAATTTCTAAAGTCTTCTAGACTAAAATTAAATTTTTCATCTACATTGGAAATGTGCATAGCTTCAGGCTCAAAAAAAAAGTGTTAATTTTAATTAAAATATAGATGTTAAAAAAGGCATGACCAAATGATCTCAGATTAATTTTTCCATTTAGTATCTCCAAATTTTCTTTTTAAATCTTTTCTTAAAGATTCTTGCTCTTTTGACTGGATTCAAGGCCTTGCACTTTTTTTTTTTTTATCTGAAAAGATAAATTGGATCTAAAAGTGAAATTTCAAATATTTGTAAGAAAGAAGAAAGTCCTCAGTGGCTTTTAGCTGTTTCTTTAAATATTTGAAATTTATTTTATTTTTGAATCCAATTCTCTTAGAAATGAAATGTGTAAAATGCCTTTAAAAACAAAATATGCTTTGCTTAGCAAAGAAATTTTTCTTAGGTGTCAATATTTTTTCTCTTATCATTAATTTAAATTCTACTTACCTTTACTGCATTTGATTAAAACATTAAGTTCATATTGTAAAAGCTACATGTTTTTCTTTTTTTTTATCTAAGGGGATTCAAGTTTTTTCATTTGTCAAAAATACAGTGATTACGAAAAAAATTTCCAAGTTAATACAAGCAAAACAATTTTTTTTTTCTTTTTCACCCCCAATTCTCTTTCAATTTTGATTTGACTTTTTGCATCTATACACAAGTTGAAAATTATTCACCATGAAGCATGAAAATTTCTTGTTAGAATATTGTCCCATTCAAACATTTCTTTTTTGAAAAATGGATAATGCCAGTAAAGAATTTCTTTCCTCTTTTCTTCTGCATATTTTTCTTTTTAGTAAATGTTATCTTCTAATTATCTACTCTATGCTTCTTTTCAAATCCTGTTTAGTTTTTTTTTTTTTTTTAAATAATTTCAGCAATGTATAGTTAGTAGTTCATTTTCACCACCCCTTACTTTTGTATGCTTTATGAATTTGTATTGATTTTAAAATTTGTACTTCACCTGATGTGCATTATGGTGCAATGGATATTGGCTTGAAACGAGAAATCAGAGAGCTGAGTTCAAATTTCAGTTGAATTCATTACATTAATTTGTATGCAAATATCCTTGGAAAAGGTATTAATCCATCGTTTCTCTCTCCAGCTATGGGTTGAATAGCAGGCCAGATTGGGTTCTATAGCCTTGGTTAGCAACCAGTCTACACAGTAATGGCAATCTATTGTGGGAAAATCTTCTCAGTCATGTTTCAAGAGACATGCTCACCCAAGCATGTATGGCACTTAACTGATTGACTTCACCTGAAATACTTAGATGTTAAAATGTTAGCATTTTGATTTCTTGAAGTTTGAACTTTAGCTTCTGTTATGTTCTCTTTCTCTATTATGGTGATTTTGATTTTTTATACATGTAAAATACAGAGTTTTGGCTTACAATCTTGTTTTTTATTTTTTCCAGTCTCTCTCATAACTATCTTCAAATGAAAAGGTATCTTGGTTTTGTTTGTTCATGTTTGAGAGAAATATCAACTCTTCCTTCTCTTGCTCTCTCTTTTTTTTTTTTTTTTTGTTATATATAGTCATCCACAGACAGATCTGTTTCACTGTATATCAGCTCATCAGTACGGTTACTTTCCGATTGCTTTTTAACCCAGGATTGAAACCCAATTGAATTGGCATCAGTCGGCGATTCTACCTCTGGGCTATGGTCGTTCGGTAGAAGGCAGACTTTTAGCATGTATATTTTCATTATACACGCCCAATAGCCAGAGTGCTCTAATTCATTAGTGAATGAGCGATGTGTGCATGTGAGAATAGCTACTGTTTTTCAAAGACTACCATTCTTCCAGAGTGCTCAATCAGTGTGAGAGCGTATAATCTCCAAACTTCATTGTAGTGGATACTACTTATTTGAAATGGATTCCTCCGTTTTATTTAAATAGTGTAAATCTAATATATAAGATTCGAATTCCAGTTGAATTCATTGCATTCACTTATGCACAAATACCCTTGGGAAAGGTATTAATCCGTCTCTTCCCTTCAGTTATGGGTTAAATAACAGGACAGACTGAGTTCTATAGCCTTGGTTGGCAATCAGTCTACTGCAGAAAGCAATGGCAACCTATTGCAGGATAATCTTCTGCCCAGTCAATCATGTCTCTTTTGAGACATGATCGCCCAAGCGTGTATCACGTATGGCACTTAACTGAAAATATATAAGAATGGGGTCTCTATTTCAAATGACAACTATAATACTGTTTGAAGTAACAAAAATGATGGATTTGCCTTGTTTACATTTTGGATAAGAAATTGTGCAGATGTGGACTCTTGAGAAAAATAATCAGTGGAGATGCTGTGCTTTCTTTAAATAGGATAAAAAGAGCCTTCTTTACTGTAAAGTCCTTTGTTGCCAATCAATAAAGCATACCAGATCAAATGGTTGTTTCCCCCAATAAAGAACAGATTCAATCTCTGGAGAACATGTTTTCTTAACTTAAATTTCTCAAATACACAAACTGATAGAAGTAATAAACACTGTTGAATGATAAAATAAGTAAAAATTGGGATTATCTATTTCAAATAAGACACATGTTTGAAGAGGATTAAAAATGGATTAAAAATAAATCCCATTAATTAATATATACAAACACCACCACCTCACTTTCCAGATTTAAAGAATAATTATTTAATACTATCATTTTTTTTTCTTAGGATAATTGTATGAAATTAATGTGCAAAAATTTTATTTTCATTTATAATAGACTAGCAATATAGACCGGCGTTGCTTGGGTGTAATGAAAGCTTTAAAACTAATCCTTGGTCCTGGAGCTCAGACTCTTTGGATGTTTGCATGAAAAACTAAAAAGCAATAGTTGTTTCTAGTTAAAGCAAAACTGTAGACTGAAAGAAAAATGAATGGAAGTAAGTCAAATTTTGATTTCCTGGTATCGATATCAAATAAGTTTTTTTTTCCGTCGTAAACTGAATTTTGAAGGCTAAATAAGTCCTCTGAGTAACTGGTATCATGGCTGAGACTAAGAACTACAATTATACCTACTTAGAGCCAAACCTGAAGCAAAAACTAAAATAAAAGGACTGAAAAAATACATACAGGCAGATAAAAACACACACACACACACACACACACACACACATCTTGCCTTATCTATATATATATATATATATATATATATATATATATATATAATCGATTTTTATGCACTATTGTAAAAACTGCAACCTTGAAATTTCTGGATATCATTTCTTATGTCTTTGTCTATGAGTGTATCAAATTTGATTAAAATCAGACTACTTCTTCTATAACCCGACTTTTCGATATTTATTGGGGGTACCTTGACACAAAACCTAGCTAAGAACACTTGCAGACGCTTATAGTGCAACTTTAAATTTTCAAGAAAATCGTTTCAGCCGTTTCGGAGTCTATAGGTAACGGACACACAAACACATTTACAAAAGTTCCATTTATAAATAAGTTTAGATTCTTTTGTTTATTTCTATTTCACTTGACTGTCAAATTTTATATGCTTTATATTAAGAAAAGTTAAATATTACTTGCATTTATTTTACCACTTTCTTAAAATTCCATAATGCTTTTTACCTCAATCTTTATGTATATGTTGTAAGTTTTCCTTGTTGAAACAGTTCATGAGCAGTACTTACGAGTATATTTAATTTTGGATTATATATCATTTTTCCTTTGAACCTAATTTTTAACTCTTAATGATTGTAGCTATTTGTACTAAAAATGTTACAACTAAGTTAATCTTTTTATATATCTTTAAAAATCCAATATATCCATGGAAATGGGTTTTCTCAGCAATACATTCAAGATGGACCCTTGAATATGTTAATTGAAATCCCAGCTCTAAAACTGACCTATGAGTCCAAATAATGATTTAATTTTGAAACCTGTAGTGCTACGTAAAACACGAGTGGTAATGTGATTAGTCACTTTTTTAAATAAATGTAAACCTGCAAGCATTTATTCCCTAACAGCTTCTGTGGCCATTTTTAGATTTGGTTTTTGTTGCCTTATTTTCTCAGTTTTTTACTATTTCAGTGGTATCATTAAAATTGACCAGACTTTAGTAAAAAAAAAAAAAAAAAAATTTTTTAAATGAATAGTGTTTTTTTTCCCACTCAAGCATCACTGATGAATTGCAGGGGGGTGGCGGGGAATCTTTGAATATATGTATAATTGGTAAAAGCAGTCTTTGGGGTGTAATTTCTATCTGACTTACTAAGATTTGGAATTATTTACATGCAGATTATTGTCCTTGTCTTTACTCTTATCACATTTCAGCTACTTTGCCCTCCCATGAGACAATAGCCAAGTGGATTAAGGCATTGATTCATGAATTTGGTGACTGTAATTGTGAGTTCAATACTCAGGCCAGACAGTATGTACTTAGATTCCTTGAAAATAAGCAGCAATAACTGAGCAGTACTAAGAACTAGCAAAGATATCCATAGGCATACACAGCAGGAGACAAAGATAATCTGCTCCTGGTGATTAAATAAAGAGTTCAGTTCAAAATTTCATGAAGGTTACCTGGATCAACAAGAACTTGAAGGTCATAGGATACAGCAGTTAGAACATAACAATAGTCTATACTTGTAGGTAATGATATAATATAAAAATGGCACAATTCATATGTTTGTTTTTTAACCATAAGCTTTGCTTCTTTTTCTGTCCTGTTTGGTTTTAAATTTTAAAAAGTTTTCTTTATCATAATTGTCAACCTGTAACAGGTACATTTTTCTTAAAGCGTTCATTCATATATAATGATTTGGCAATATAGATAATGATTCTAAAATGGGCAAGTCTCACTCCCAGGAACAATTATAGTGCCTTCATGGAAAGTTAGGATCAGATTCAAACTGTTGTAATACTGAAAAAAAAAATGGATGACCTGAAATACTATTTTTAAAAATAGTGTATAGACTAAAAAGAATGGAAGCAAAGGACCACTGCTAAGAGCAAAGATGATGTACAGTTTTTAAAAATGTCCAGGTAAATACATATATTTGGCAAATTTAGATGATGAAATAAGTTTTCTAGATTTTTTTTTTTTTCTAATCCTGACAAAACCTTTTTGTTAAGGCAAGTTCTGGATCTCAGTATATACTTATAGAAATGTAAAGCATTTGGCATGATACTATTCAAGTATAGGATGTTCAAATTATCAGGTCTAAATATTTTTGTTGATTGATTTTGTCTTCACATTTCTGCTGAAGTTCCATTCGGATCTTTCAGTTTTCAAGTTCCTGCTGTCACATTTAAAGATAATTCAATAATTTGTTAAATACCTCTTCATTTATCTATAATATTTATAAAATAGTTTCATATAGTATTTATTTATTTATTTTGTAAAAGTCTCCTTGTTTACCTTAGCTAGTTGGTTTGCTATTTTCTCTTTTTCTTGTTGTAAGTAATGACAACCGCTTCTGCTCAATCAGAAATTCTTTGTATCTCTTTAAAAGAATTAATGGTATTTAGGTGCTCAATGCACCAAGTCTCATTTGTATTTATGTAATTTAATTCTAGAAAT
The DNA here is from genome assembly GCA_037127315.1 of Ascarosepion bandense. Taxonomy (NCBI): domain Eukaryota; kingdom Metazoa; phylum Mollusca; class Cephalopoda; order Sepiida; family Sepiidae; genus Ascarosepion; species Ascarosepion bandense. The sequence goes on along the minus strand of JBBBDQ010000233.1, from coordinate 9,080,313 downwards.
ATACCGAAAGAAGGGTATTGACTAAAAAAAAAAACATTAAAGTACTAAGTTAGATTGGAAAACAACAATACAAATTATTTTAATGTCAATGAGGATCTATTTGCTACTCATTTTTTATATATCAAAGACAAAAAGTAAAAAAAAAAAATTTGATAATGATTGAGCCAATTATCACAAAACGAATCAAAAACTTTTAATAAATCAATCTTATAAGTAATGTTTCATCTGTCAATATTTCTGAGATTAGGTATTATAACTATTTACACTATTTACAGTGTTAACACTGTTGTCCTCTTTTTCCTTCTTTCTGTCTCCTTCTCTTTCTTTCTGTCTCCTTCTCTTTCTTTCTGTCTCCTTCTCTTTCTTTCTGTCTCCTTCTCTTTCTTTCTGTCTCCTTCTCTTTCTTTCTGTCTCCTTCTCTTTCTTTCTGTCTCCTTCTCTTTCTTTCTGTCTCCTTCTCTTTCTTTCTGTCTCCTTCTCTTTCTTTCTGTCTCCTTCTCTTTCTTTCTGTCTCCTTCTCTTTCTTTCTGTCTCCTTCTCTTTCTTTCTGTCTCCTTCTCTTTCTTTCTGTCTCCTTCTCTTTCTTTCTGTCTTTCAAAATGATTTGGCTGTTGTACACTTCAGGTTTCTTAAGGTGATATTGTTGGAATTTCAAACCCCAGAGCTTACAGCAGCTAAAACACTGGGTATGACAATAAAGATAAGCTCAAACAGTGTAAATCCATGTTTCAGGTCTTTATTTTTTTAAAACTAAATGATGTTTAGTATCTTATTTTTATGTAGTTTCTTTTTAAAAAATGCATTCTAATGATTATTTTGTAAAATTTAATGTCTTTTGGTTTTTTTTATATGTATGCATGTATTGGTTGTAATTAACTCCTGAAGATGACATTTTAGGCTAAAAGTGTCTAGAAATATTTTTTGACTCCTTCACTTGTTAATGATCTTATATAGGTGTTTCTTCTTTCAGCTTATTTCTATAGAGGAAGCACGTGTGTGGGTGAAAGAGTACTGATTTTTTAGTAATAAATTAGAAAGTATTAGAAATAAAACTCTTGAAATAAATCTTATATGAATGGAGTTGTTTACCATCTGATAGATTCTAAGCATTTTGTACATATTAGAATCAGCTGCAAATGCAGTATTTGTTCTATTAATGAGGCCACAAATCCCACATTACCTTCTTTACTTTCTAATTATTTGCTTAGTTTAGCAAATGGGTTTCAAGTTGCTTACATTTCCTCCTGTTCCTAAATAGTCTCCCATTGATGCTTAACATTGATGATCCATGCTTTCAAGTCTGACTTGACGAAAAGCTGTTCCATACTTGCTCTCATATGTGGCAAAATCTATTCTTTATGAACACTACTCTTTCAATAAATTATTAATGCTTTGGTTCAAGAAATTTATTTGTCCATTTTTATCTATTTGTCAGAAATCTGCTTTTCCGTTATATTTTATTGATCTACATTATTGATCAATACTTTATTTTTTAATGATTACTCATGCTTAAAAGCTATTTGTTCAAAACCTTTAAAAGGTAAATGCTGAGGAAATGTTTTTCAAAAATTGTTTGTCCTAAGAAAATAAAAATTCTTTTGCAGTTTTCATTGCTTTTAGGTTTGTCCATAATTTTAACTTTAATATTTTTACTTCCTTTAAAATATTTATATTGATGTTTTAGTAGCCTTCTGAACGTTAATGATTATTGGATTAGGCTGAGCTTTTTTATAAGTTTTTTTTTTTATATTTATTTATTTATTTTTTTTTTATTGTAAACTATTTCTTATGACTGAATTAAGGCTTTAAAAGAAGCTTGAAAAATAACCTCTTCACAACATTTTTTAAAAATTTTTCTCAAATGACTAAAATTATAGTTAGTAAAGTAATTTGGTAGTTGGATGAAGGAAATTGACAGGGACTAAGTATTTTAGTCAATAGCATATCAAATGCTATATTTAGGCATATACAAAAAATATCAAAGATGTGTAATTACCTTAGCTACTTTTTTGTATATGCCTAAATATAGCATTTGATATGCTATTGACTTAAATACTTAGTGTTGCTAAAAAAATTTTCAATTTTGGCACCAATATTTAGAGAACTTAAAATGATTACTTGGTTACTTATTTTAGTGCATCATTTTAATTATTATTGCTACTTGACATAAATAATAGTTACTGCTCTCTTTAGACATGTTATCCATAAAGAATCAAGTGCCATCTATCACTCTTTTCATACATTTACATGAGTAGCAAAGTAATCCTAAGTAACAATGTTAATTGAAAGAAAGGCTGTGTAAATTGTTGCATTCAATTTTTGGCTTCTATTAAAGGGAGATTAAAAAAAAAAAAACACACACACTAGAAACATCCTTGGCTTCTTTTTAAGGGAAAAAAATTGCTATATTGATGGCCTGAGAAATAGTACTGTTTCTTGATTTTAAAACCTTTGGCAACAAAGCACCATAAGAGATTTAAGACACTTGGTTAATATAACTTCATTACAGACAAGTTTCATTTCTTTCATTCTGAAGTTTTTAAGATTTTAATAAAATTATATCTACAGGGATTTTTTTTGTCTAGTTTACATGGTTTACTGTTAGGTTTAAATTTTTTACTATCTAAAATCTGTTTCTTTTTTTTTTCCTCTCTCTCTCTTACATATATATATGAACTTTTTTTCTTCAGTATCCTAATTTTTTGTTTTTCAATGCTATACTGTCTAATACTAAATTGTATACTTTTAAAAATATGTTGTAATGGAAATCTTCAATTTAGTTATACATTGTTGAGCAGCATGTATAATAGTTGCAGTCTCATAAACTGCTGCACAAATTAAAAGCATATAAACTGAGTTCATGTGTTTCATTTTACTTGATATTTTGAATGCCAAGATTCTGGGCAAAAAAAGGAAAAAGAATTAATAATTTTGATAAAAGTTAACCTCTTATGATCAGAAGATTAGGTCAATGGATTTCCAAAATAGTAGTGATTTTTGGAATGCTCATAATCAGTTGTGATGTAAATACTTATTGGCAGTAGTCTTGAGAGAGAAAAAAATAAGGCATTGTGTAGACAGGGCTTATCGATACAAGTAAATGGAAGTCTTTTTGCCAAGTACAAGCCAACAGAAGGGATACTAAATTTCAGATATCTTTTAATCTTTTAGCTAAGGTAAATACACAGCATATGGGGCTCTATAGCCACAGATCAGACTACACATGCTAACCAATGTCTGTTAGTTCAATGAGTCTTGCTTTCTTCTGAATAGAAGATAGCAGGATACATTGTCATGGCATCAGGATCCACTGTGTGGAAAACAAACTGAAAAACTGCGATGGATTTTGGGCAACATTTTGTTGGGAAACATTAGGTTCTCTCATTCAAGATGTGGAAGGTACTTTGTCACACCTATTTACTTTATCATTGAAGACCTTCAAAACCAGAAAGTCTTCTACAATGACAGACTTTTTCTGTAGAGCAAATTGACAATTTCACTGTTGTGCTAGACACTAAATTTTCCAGATCGCAATCCTTTTGAGCACTTGTAGGATGTGCTTGACCAACATTTTTATTCTGAAGAATCTCTACCATTGTTGCAGTTAACATCTTAGCACTAAGGTCCCAGAGTGCCTGCCTAATCAGGTAAGAGATGTTTTGTAAGAATATAGAGTACAAAAACCTTAAGTAAATTATTAGGTTTGAGTTCATTAGTGTATTATATTGAAAATGGTTCTCCATATTAAAACACACAAAAAGTGTATATGAGTACTCTATTTATTTATTTTGCCATATCTTTGGTATACCTGGGATCAGAAGTTTATAACACAAATGATTTCTTTACAGCAATCAACAAGACTTGTGCTGACTGCAGGTGTCATGGTATGCCTTTACCAATGGTGGTGTTGCAACATTGAATGCATCACATTAGCATTTTACAATGCTCCCATCATCTGTTACTATATGGTGATGAAACATGGTCTTTCAGCAAGACCCTCACCTCCCACATCTGTGGCTTCAAGTCTCATGCCTTCAGGACCATGCAGTAGGTGCACTGGTCCTATCTTGTGTCCAATAAAGAAATCACCAACCACATATCTTCTGCACCATTACTTAGCACAATGTTCACTAGTTCAGTCATGCCCTGCAACAACCTGTTGCTGACTCCACCAGAGTCAGCTACCAGTTCAAACCACCATCTGGAGGCAACTTTGCAGCAGACTACATAGCCACTGGAGACATCAGGACCTCCAGCAGATCAATTTTACATTGGAGGATGTTTCAATGCTCTGCCAAGATTGTGAGAATTGGAGGAACAAGGTGGCTCTTCTGAGCTCGATGTCTTTATGGCATGAAATTTAGTAGCAGCTAGATATGAGTTACTTAATGTAAGCCAGATGAAAAACCTGAAAATGTTTTTACAATTTTCATATAAATCTTATTTTCATTTTGATATTCTTTTTCTAACTATCTACTCAGTTTAATATGGTTCAATGTCTTATTATAGGCTACTTAGATTTTTTTAATTTTGAGCTCTTACTTCAGATTTCATTAGCTCAAATTTCCCTTTGAGTTTTCTCCTCCACAAAAAGGTAATTTTCTTTCCCATGATTATATAGGATTACAGATTTTCAGGTTTATATTGCTAATGTAGGGATTGGGAATTTGTTTTTGATATCATTTAGGTCATTAGTCTGATCCCTTTAAATCAATGATGAAAATTTTAGAATTCATTCTGATGATAAAACCCTTTTCTATAAGACTTTTTTCTTTGTAGTAACATTCTGAATCAAACCTTGTCAAAAGTTTTAATGAGCAATTGAAAAATTATAAACCACTGAGTCAGTCTTTGATAAGTATCGAGCATTATTATATTGAAAAATTATTACCTTAATCTTATGGTGGTCACTTTATTAGTAGAAATTCTGTTAAATTTGGTATACATTAAATTAAGTAATTTTACATTTATATATATCAAATCCAATACTCAGTTTTGGGTTCCGTTTGATGATTGCCATTGCATGAAACTGAGTAATGCGTTTGGTATTATATTTAGTCCATGTCAATTTTGACATGGAGCCCTCAGCTTTATATTTTAAGCCTTATATATATATATATATATATATATATATATAAATCAAATTTTATGAACTAACCATTATTAGTTTGTTTTTTTTTGTTTTTTTTTTCCTTTTTCTTTTTTTTTTTTTTTTTTTCCTTTTTCTTTTTTATGCTTAAATGCACTTAATGACTTATCCCACAACCTCAATATTTAATTTATGGCCAGAATCAAGATATCAAAATTGGATGTTGGTAATGTCAAAAAAAAAATTTGCTTGTGGTAGGATAGTCTGGAACAGTTGCTTTTCATATCAAGAAATAGTAAAATAATATTTTCTTAGCTTTTTCCCCCTCACCTTCCTAGCTAAGAATCTCTCTCTCTCTCAAAGGTGCTTGATGAGCTGAGCTGAACTGTTAGCAAATATTTATTAGGGATAATTTGAAATTCTCTGGGGGGGGGTATTCTTACCTGCCCCCTTTTCAGATGTAAAAATACACACACACACACACACACACACACACACACGTATATCTGTAGATAAATTGTTAATCTATTGGCAGAATCTGTGTTGATCAAAAACATCTTATGCAGAGAACACAGAAAAACATTCTCTTGGTTCTGGTGTTTGTAAGAGTGATGGGTGCTGTGCATTGAGGCATTGATTCACCTTATACCATATTTGTTTAGTCTGTATGAACGCTTGTCTTCCTTTTCTCAATTAATCTCTCTTAAGATTGGTGTTAATTGACTCAAAATCACTAACCATCTGTTCTCTTATTTGCTCAGGCATTTCACATACCCATGGCTGCATGATATAGCCTGACCCCTTGAACTATTTCACTTGTCAGTATTTTCCCCTATTTCTCTTTTACCTGATTTGGCATTTCTCAATATTTGTCTTCTACTTGGAATCAGATTCCCATCTTCTTGTTCAAGTTTAAGTTTAACCATTCATTTGGTTTTAATGTGTTTTTTTTGTATCTTGTTTCATATCTTCTTTCTAAGGGTTTATATTTTATGCAAATGGATTTTATATATTTTCTTTAAAAGATTATTTGAAAGGGACTAACTGGATAAATTTTTAAAGAAAGTATTTTCAGCATTATTTTGGTTATATTTCAGCTAATTTATTCTCCAGCCTTCTTTGGTTGTATCAGTAACCTTTGAGGTAGAGGTAAAAAATAAACTAATTTAAACTTTTTTCTTCTTTCTCCTCCCCTTCTCTTTTTCTCCCCCCTTCTCATGCACTATTAAATTAGTGAAAAGATCTCATTTTAGAGTTGAAATAGCTAAATGTAACTAAGTTCTATACTGACAGTTATTTTTTTCTAACATTTAGGTTCACTTATCATCTGGTACATACTCCTCCCCAGCCTTTTGAACAGGAATAGAGGTTTATCCTTTGTTTCCTGTTTAGGATTGAGTTTCTGGTTCCTTCTAAAGTATTTTACTTTCACTTCCAGTAGTCTCTTGCATCTTAGCAGCAGTAATGCCTTGCTTGGGGTGAATTGATCTAATATATAAATATATAGCATTTTGGAAGTTTATTTGGCCTCTTGCTTTACAGTCAACTTTGAGCTTCAAAGATTTAAATGCAATGTCAATAGTTATTTTTTCTCTTAATTACTGTTCTTTTTCTCTCCTATGCTCTCACACTCAGATACCTCTTGCATCTTTGTGGCTTTATTGCCTTTTTTGAGGTGGGGAATGATTTAAAATCTAATATCAGTTATTTTCCTCTAATGCTCTCAATATTGGATTGAATCTTGTTCTTTGCTTAGTCTGGCTAAAAACTGGTGCTCACTGAAAGTCTAATTCTTGATAACAGAAATAATAATCTGTGGAAACCAGCTTGCTAAGCATCATTCAGTTCTCAGTATTAAATTAAGTTAGTATACATATTGATGTATTTACCACAAATCAAACTGAACTTTAGGGCATAGTAGCAGTATACAGCTGAATGACCGACAGATGTTAACTGATCTATATTTATTGATCACCTAATGCACTTTGTTTGTTTCACCTTTCTCTTTTTTATTTATTTTTTTATTTATTTATTTATTTTTTTTTTTTGTGAGGCTTTACTCAAAGGATTCTCATTTCTTCCTTTCCAGTTGCATTTAGACCCTAATTTGTTTTAATATCTTGAAAAGCAGACCCAGCCTAGTTGAACTGGGATTCACTCTCCCCTGCAGACACAGCTGTTGGGTCATGTCAGGCCAGGTCATGTTGATCATGAGCCAGTCAAAGGCAGAGCAACTTGCACATCTTGAGAGAGAGGAGGGAGAAATTAGAAGCTTTTTTGTTTTAAGCATAAAACTTTTTCATTTTTTTATTTTTTTTATTTATACATAAAACAAAAAAAAATAGCCCTCTATTATCATCCACATTGTAAATTAATAAATAAACTAAAAAAAAAAAATTGATATTTTCACAATTTTGTATCAAATGTAGATGTCCCAAAACGTGCTTTAGTTTTTACTAACTGAAGAGAATCAATTGGTGTTCTCAGAAATTTTTCCTGTTATTTAAATTATTAACCAATTGTTTGTAGCTCTATATCATTTGTGTTCATTTATGGTTGTCTTGACAGTATACTTTTTTTTATGCACTTTTGGGTTATGTATGTGCACCATTGAGTCTGCACGCTCAGAATATAGGATTCAATTTTATATGTGCAAGTCTTTAACAGTTACCAGTCTGTATTGTTGCTGATAGTATTCATCAGTCTCTTTCTACTGTCTAAAGCTAATGCATGACTCATTTCTGAGTTTTACTCCTGTCACCAACACTGTGACACAGCTGCCTTCTTGCCTATTGTTAGAAAAGGGCTGATTTGCCTTGCAGCAATCAAATCCACCCTCCCCCACATCTTTGCTGGACTCTGCTCCTTTCAGCTTCTCTTTCAGTCACCTTTTAATTCTATTGCATTTCTCACTCCCCTGTTTTCCATAATAATTTTCACCTTATCTTTGCCTCTAAAATTTCATGTGACCACCATTGTTTGAATGTCATTGTCAGCTTTTACCTCTTTTTTTCTCTCTCTCTCTCTTCACAACCCCCACCCCACCATGGATCAAATAATCTTCAATTCCTTTCTTCAGGCAGAGGGGGATGTTCTGAGTCCAACTCTCTGTATACATACCCTTTTTTTCATCTTTTCTTTTGTATCTCTTCCCTGTCTTCTCGCTGGTTATTCTTCTCCCAAATTATACCAGAAACTTTTTGTATTTTCGATTAATATGATCTTTCTTGCTATATTCTTTAATCAAACATTGGCTTATTTGTCTTTAAATATATTAATGTCTAAATAATTAACCCTTGTTTGAGCGCGCACTAGGAAATTTTTTTTTTTTCTTATAACCTTCCAGAATTTCTTGTGAATGTTATAGAGAATTTTTTATAATTAACCATAATATATATTTTGAACTGTTGGTTTTCTCTAAAGTCATTAATGATTTAATTTATACTGAAAAATATATCTTTTCTCTCTTTAGAATTTCATAAATAAATTGATGAATTATCCTGTATTACTAATTAGTCATCTTTGCATTCACTTAACTTCAATGTCTGAAAAAACAGTGAAAAGTATACATATTAAACCTTCGCAAATTTTGATTTTTTTTTTTTTTTTTTTTTTTTTTTTTTTTTTTTTGCTGTCTGTTTGCGCACACACACACACACATATATATATATATATATATATATTATAAATTATATTTTAGAACATCTGACTTTCAGTGTCTCATCAGGTGGTGTGGAAAGGAATGGAAGGCCTCTTTTTTATATTTGGGAGTTGTGTGTGGGATGTTGGTGAGGGGTATCAAGGGAATAAGTCTTTTAAATTGTCCTTAGAATTTTGAAGAAAGTTCATGAAAGTGTGTTTTATGACCAACTAAGCTAGCCTTTATTCTTTGGTTTTATTAGAGGGGGAGAATAAGGAGGTGTAAAGGATGGGAAAGGATGGGAGTGGACCTTAGAATATTCTTCTATTTAAGCACAGTTTTATAATTAATCTAATTTTGTATATTTAACCTTAATTTTGAATTTAGGAAATTACTTTTTTCTATAAAACTTTAAATTTGATTATAGTTTGTGGTGTGTAATAGGTAAAATTTGATATAAGAGGGTTGTTAGTACTAAAAAGGTTTATCGCCTCTAGGAAGGGGTCCTAATTTTGGCTTGTGCATCATTTTTTTCAGCATGGTTGCAAGGTTAGTTTTTTTTTAATGTGTTTGCAGTTTACTGTGGTTTCATGCCCTGGTTTAAAAGCTTGTCACTATTTATATATTTAATGATTTCAATTTTTTCTTGAAGACAAAGGAAACATGGTTTCTTTACTGAATTAGCTGTTCTTGCTCGTTTGAGGATTTTTCCATTTAACTTTAGGTGTTTTATTTTCATTTTTTAACTTCAAAAGTGTTTGTAAAGAGATGTCATGTTTTGTTTTTCTTTGTTATTGAAGGATGAGAGGTGATTATAAAAGTGCCTTTTAAATACGTTCATGGTGTTTCCAATATACATTTTTTCATCTTTGGGATTCTCCATGGATGAAATATAACACACACGTGTGTGTGTTATATATATATATATATATATATATATATATATAACGAAAAAATTTTGGCAGGGTTATGTAATTTCACAGGATAAAACTAATTAACCTTATCCTAGGAATAGAATCTTAGTCTTGCAAGAATAAGTGACAAATAAGGTAAAGTCCATCAGGGTTCTGGTCTGGAACTGTAAGTGAATTTTGTAACTTTCATGTCATTTTTCACTTGGTAGAAAATATCTTTTAAAAGATCTGTTCTCCTGAATTCAAACAACTTTGTTATATTGTGTATTTTTGTTCTGTTAGGATTTAACAATTTTGTTGTAATATTACCTTTTGGATTTTAATTGTTTTTTTTTGTCTTTATTTCAGACATCCTTCAAAAATACAAGAAAACTTTCAAATCCTTATGTACTGCGTGGTATGTATTTTATTTTACTTTATAGTAATATCTGTCTTATTTTACAGAGGAAACAGGTTATATTTTTTGACTTTTTGTCTCTGTCACTCTTTTATGAACCCTTTAAAAATTTCTGAGTGAACTCTTAATTTTTTTTTTTTTTTATGAATTGTTATGTAACATTTTTGTGTCTTTTGCCTAAAAAAAACCAAAACATCAATAAATAAAACATTTTCATTTAGATATGGAAAAAGACATTGTAGTGTAATGGATATTGGCTCAGAATGAGAAGTCAGAGGCAAGTTCAAATTCAAGTTGAATTCCTTGCATTCTTAGGCATAAATATCCTTAGAAAATCAATCTCTTCCTCCTCCAGCTATGGGTTAGATAGCTGGACAGATTAGGTTCTATCGCCTTGGTTTGCAACCACTCTACTGCAGAAAGTGGCAGTGTACTATGGGAAAAATCTTCTGCCTAGTCAGTCATGGATCAAGAGATATTATTGGCCAAAGTGTGTATTGCATACAGCACGTAACTGACTGGATCTATAGTGTATGAAGGTTCTATAAGCATTTCCTGGCCACACATTTTATTGCTTAATTTATATAAATTCAATTTTCTAAGAAATATAAATGGAATCCAAAAAGTTACTTAAAAAAGAAAAAAAAAAAACTTTCCTAAAATTTAATTGAAAATAAGGACCCCAATAAAATATTAGAGAAAGACTTCAATATTTCTTAATCAACCCCAGCCTCTTTTTTAATCTTTTTTCCTTAATTATCTTAAATTGTGCTTTGAAACCTTCAGGTAAGTAAGGTGTCTTTCAAGAAAATGACATATTTATAATGTTTGACTATTGCATAATTTACAAGCTCAAGAAATAAATACTGACTTGTCATATCTCACTGAATTTCTTTTGCTTGTTGAATTAATGCTAATAAACCTCATCTCCTTTGCACAAGAACAATATTGGAGACATTGTATTCACAATTACATAAACAGAAAAAAAATAACCAATCTATAAAATGTACTGATGTTTGTACGCAAATTTTTTTTTTTAAATAAAATGTATTTCTGTTTGCTGAATTAAAATGGCAATAAATGATAAACAAAGAAATTCAACTTGTCTATTTGCTTATTTAAATAAATGTTTCGTGTAAAAGAAAATTAAACACTCTTTGCAAGAAAAAAGCATATTCTTGAAAATCTTTGATATCAATTCTCAATGAGTAATCAACAAAATGTTTTCTACTTAATATAAATTGTAACCTAAAACATCTTTCTAAGACGTTGTTTGCTGCCAGAATGAAGCAACGCACAGCATCCGCTAAGTTCGGCGCCAAAGACTACTGGCGACTCTGTAAAAGAGTACTTAACAAGATCAAGTCCACAATACCCCCACTAATCAATAATTATGAGGCCCTCACCTCCTCAGCGGACAAGGCTGAATACTTTGCCTGCAGATTCTCGAACAATTCAAGTCTGGACTCGTCTGGGGTTTTTACACCCAACTTCTCACCTAGAACTGAGGCTTAACTGAATGACGTCCACATTACACCCTCGCTTACCTCTAAGATAATCTCAAAACTTGACCCTCACAAAGTGAGCGGAGGGGACGGAATCCCAATCATAGTCTTAAAGAAATGTGCCCCTGAACTCTCCTCTGTTCTTTCTAAGCTCTACAACTTCTGCCTATCTGCTTCCTGCTTTCCTGCCTGTTGGAAATCTTCCTCTGTAGTTCCTATATTCAAAAACACTGGAGAACCCTCGGACCCCGCAAATTTCCACCCTATCAGCCTTCTTCCGATCTTTGGCAAAGTGTTCGAGGCCATTATCAATGCCGAGGTGGTTCAGCATCTCACAGCACACAGGCTCCTCTCGGACAAGCAGTATGTTTTCCGCTTCCTCAGATCTACTGCTGATATGCTAACAACCATCACTGAGTATATATGCCAGGCACTCGACAGGAATGGCAAAGCCCGAACCATCGCCTTGGATATCTCTAAAGCGTTCGACAGTTTGGCATGCTGGCCTTCTATGCAAACTGCGGAGCTATGGTATAACTGGACATTTGTTTGAACTAATCCAGTCATTCCTCTCTAACCGCACATTGAAGGTGGTATTAAACGGACATGCCTCCCAGAACTACCATACGCACGCGGGTGTCCCTCAAGGCTCTATCCTAGGTCCTACGCTCTTTCTGATCTACATTAATGATCTCCCTGATACCATAAGATCCCAAGTAGGTTTGTACGCCAATGACACCACAGTTTACTCTCACCTCGACCAAAAATCTGGTGTGGGTGACAAAGCTAACCTTGCAGCCGAGCTTGAAAAGGACCTCCAATCCGTCGTGGACTGAGGCAAGAAATGGCTCATAAATTTTAATGCTTCTAAAACAAAGCTACTATCAATTAACCATCATAGACAATCGCACCTACCTCCCATTAGCATGGTCCAGGCTTGCTTCCCAGAGAGTAAAACACTACGCCTCCTTGGTCTCACACTTTTAGCGGACCTCAAGTGGAATGACTATATCGAATCCATTGCTAAATCCGCTGCTATGAAAGTCAGTTCTCTGTGCAGGGCCCGAAAGTTTTTTTTCTGTCTGAAGCTATCCTGCACATATATAAATCTACCATCTGCTGTGCATTGAATACTGCTGCCATATCTGGTCGGGTGCTCCTGCTATTCTCCTTGGGCTTCTCTACAAGGTACAGTGGAGGGTCTGTAATGTGATCGATACCAACTTGGCAGACCGCCTGCAGTCTCTCTCTCACCGGCTCAATGTGGCTTCCCTGTGTCTCTTCTATAAATACTTTCACGGCTTCTGCTCCGATGAACTTAGATCACTAGTGCCCCCTAGGTTCGAATTTGCATGAGATACTAGATTAGCAACTAGATCCCACCCTTTTACAGTGAAACCGATAAAATGCAACTGCAACTTCTACTCCAATAGTTTCTTTTCTCGCACTTCCTGACTGTGGAATTCCCTTCCACATGACTGCTTCCCCAATGGTTACAATCTCCAGGAGTTTAAATGTAAGGTCAATAGACACCTCCTAACACACTAACTCACTTCCATTCTTTCAAACACTCTTCCCATCCACCCAACCCCCAGCCTCCGTATCCATACCCATCTATCACCCTACTTCTGACATTTCCTATATCTAACCTCTCTTTCTCTTTACCTCCCCCTATGTAGCCCCATGCACAATAGTGGCAGTGGAATGCCTTGCTTGGGGTGAAATGATTTAAAAAAAAAAAAATATATTATAGATCCTAAAATGTGAAAAAAAGCAAAACCAATATTATCAAATAAATCTCCAGAATTAGTTAAGCATTAAATCCCAAAGTTTAAATGTGTATTTATTTACACACTTTAATAAATTTTTTTTCTTGGTTTATGCTGAAATTTTCAAATTAATCAAATTTTAGTGACTAGTATTGTGACCATATTCTGTTGCTGCTAATATAAGATGGTTTTAAAAGTTTGATGATTTATTTATATTATTTGTATAGTCAAAAGAGAAAATTAATGCAGTATATGAAAAATAGTATTCAAATATGCTTACAATGAGATGGTAATTGACTTGTCACAGAGCTACTTATCGTTGTTTCTCTATATTATACTGTATATGTATTGTGTGTGTATATATATATATATATATATATATATATGTGTGTGTGTGTGTGTGTGTTATAACTTTTTTTTTTTTTCCGTAAAATAATTGATTTCCTGTATAATAAATTAATGTAAATAAATAATTCCTTCAATAAATTTTTGTTAATGATACTACTATTTTTAAGCATAGTAGTACTATGACTTTCTGGATCCTTCTAGAACTTGTTTTTGCGTATTTGTAAGTTTGTATTTGATGCTGTCTATAAACTGTTAAATATATCAGAACTAACCACTTACATCATTAACAAATTGAAAAATAAAGCAACTGCCTTTTTTTTTTTTTTCTTTTTTAACACCCATATTACATGTATGGTAAAACCAAATTTTCAGTTTGTGGTGTAATCTATTTCAAGAACTAAAACTTTTTTTTCCCTTTACTTTTTAATAGAAGTGCATAGGTTTATGATGCAGGAACATAGGTTTGTGACTTTTTTGTAACCTTATACACACACACACACACACACACGCACACACACGCATGCACACACAGTGGGGCGGATAAATTGAGATATATCTGAATAATGTTAAACAAATGAAAATGAATGACAAAGTGGAAAAAACTGTAATAGATTTCATCCTCTAAGTCCTTCTACGGAATGGAACTCATAATACAATTTTTTGTTTTGTCATTCAACAAATGGCTGGTTGCTCATATCTGAGTATGCCTGTCTATTAGGGTGGCTAATAAGTCCCTGTTGCACCCACTTGCTCTGGACATTTTTGTTTTGTTCAACACTCACAAAGACCACCTGTAGTTTATGCTACAACTATGGGAAAGATCACATTATCTGGCATGATCTAACAGTCTAAACAAGACTGTTGGTCACTATGAATCATGACTTTGTTCTGGAACAGCCATCAATGGCTCCTAAATAGTTACATCTACCCAATTTCACTCCTAGGGCTTAGATTTTATCTGTTGTATGATTCTCAGGCATTTTCCAAATGTGTGGCATGCTGGGATTCTCTCTCCAGACTGATAATATCGAGTGGTTACCTTTCTGAGAAATCAATCATGGTGAAATCTGAACCTGGATCTCATGGTGGGAAGGCAAACATTGTAACCACTCTACCATGTGCTTAAATAAATATATATATATATATATATATATATATAATACTTTAGAACATGTCCAAACTACAATCTACTACAAAACCACATTTTGTTTCAACACTGAAAGAACAATGTCTCATCATTTTGTATCAGGTCGTAAACGTAACATTTACTACCTGATGAGACGTTGTTCTTTCAATGTTGAAACAAAATGTACAGTTTTGTAGTAGATTGTAGTTTAAACATGTTCTAAAGTATAATTTATAATAAATACTCATTGCTCTATTTCTATATTGAGCACTGTTTTAAATTGATGTTTTGAACATTGTATATATTTCCTTCGTTCCTTATTCATTTGGAGATATATATATATATGTGTGTGTGTGTGTGTGTGTGTGTGCGCACACTTGCATTTGGATTCTATTGGGCATACTTGAAAAATGAAAAATATCCAGGTACCTGTGGATGATGTAGCTTAAGCTTTTCACTCCAGCACACAAAACTTCTCCAATACATTCACATGTCATATATAATAACAATAATATCTATACTAGAATTAAGCCAACACACACACACACACACACACACCCATATATCGTCAAACTTCCTGATCACATGATTGTTTTCCTCAACCATAGAATTGACACCAATATTAATGACCTACATCTAACCAATAGTCAACATATACCAGTGCCATCAACTTCTGCAAGACCAAGTCGACATTTGGTGCACACATAAAGGCACATACTTCATTTTCCACTCACTACCATCTTCAAGGTATTAAACACATGAAGACTACCAAAAAGACATTAAAATGTCTGCTAGAATCCACACACACACACACACACAACAAAAACATTTAAGATGTACTTGACTTATGGGGGAAAAAAAAATCACAAATGTATTCAAACATTCTCTTCCACTAATAATTTCCCAAAATTTCTGCTGTAGCTTAAATAAAAACAAAGCATGTTAAATTTCGCAAATGGTTCTTATTTGCTTTGTAATTAGGCACTTACACTGATTTGCTAAAAAGTCTGTATATGATGATGAAAAAAAATGTCTCACACTTAATAAGTTTTATCAAAAACTTTATTATTAATAGAAAGGTCAAAATGATATTTTATTCTAAATCCTTTTTTAGAACATTTGAAATTAGATTAGTATGAGGAACTTTAGCATCATTTTGTGGTTGCTTTTTTTTTTTTGTTTGTTTGTTTGTTTGTTTGTTTTTTATCTGTTACCTCCAAGGTCATTAAATTTTGACTCACTTAATATTTATATTAGTTAAAAGCAGAACTCCTTGGAGAATTTAAATTCTCAATTTCTCCTTATAAAACCGGACCACCACTTACAGAAAATTTTTAAAAAATGCAATAAAACATATACAAATCAGTATTGCTTTATGAAAGGAGTTACAGTGTATATAAGAATTATGAATAGAAGCATTAATACTGAACAGAAAGAGAAAACAGTGATCAGGTGGACAGTAGATATTAACTAAAATTGCATTTAAATTTTTGCAGATTAAAGTTGGCTGGAAAGCATGGTGCCATGAGAGAGTTCTATGGGCGAGAAGTGCTGGGGGGGCTGTTAGCATAAAACATATAACTACATCTAGTCAGCTAAACTATAAACTAACGAGATCTTGACACCAGTCTAATATTGCGCTTAAATTCATAAATTCTAGGTATCAAAGTAGAGAGCTCATTCAAACAATTACCGTGAAACTAGTTATAAAAAAGACACAGGCAACATTACAGCAGTGGGTAAGTTAATAAGCTGAGCCATCAGATCAGGACCTATAATATTGCTGATTCTTCTTTAAATCTTATCAAAGAGCTCAAGATAAATAGCAGGTGCATCAGACCCTGTGTGGCAGCAATGTTCTAAGCATGGATGAATGGTAGACTTATAGATATGTAAGATACATTCTGGAGAGATAAATTCTTTTCTGACACACTGAACTGATTTTCCTAGCAGCTGACTTAGCAATGGATTTAATATAGTCTTTCCACTCCATCTTAAATGAGAATGATAGCCTAAGAAGGCACAGCAAGTCACTTTTCTGGAGGTTAGCATCAGTCATGCTGATGGAAGGCAGAAAGGGGGTCTATCAGATGATTAATAGAAAGAAGTTTAGTTTTGAAGGCATTAAAAATAAGCTTTTCTTTTACCCCAGTTAATGACTGGCCTGAGGTCATTTTAGATATCAGCTGTCATTTTGACTTTGTGTGACTGATCAGTTTTACTATCAGGGCAGGAGTAAATGGTTGTGTCATCAACATAGATGCCATGTTGAGAGCTGATGTCATCAGAATAGTCATTAATGAAAATTTAAAATGGCATAAAATCAAGGATGGAGCCCTGGGGGAAACCTGCATTAATGTGAAAGAATTTATACAGTGGCCATTGAGGATAACTTTAATTTTAGGAAAGCTTTTAATTGCTTTCATGAATAACAAGTAATGAGCACCTTTTATCTTAAGATAATAAAATTTTCAATGAATGATGAATTTTTACAAGTATTGTTTTCATTTTTTTTATTTTTTTTATTTATAGTTATTTTTTTAATTATAATAATTTATAAAGTTTTAAATCTTAAAATTCTGTCTTTGACCCAGTTAAGTCATATTGTTAAGTAAAAACTATATTTACTAATCATAAATGAAAAATTTTATTACAATTGACCAACCACCAATATTTAAAAAAAATAATTTTTTTTGTATGTGTGTAAATGTGCTAATTCTTTTTAAATTTGCATATCTATACACAACATTCTAAAAAAAAAAAAAAAAAGTGTGATAACTATAGTAAAATAAACATCAACAAAACATTAGATTACAGAGAATATTTCACTAAACTTTTAAGATTACTGGGTAGTTAAAAACCATATACAAGAATGGTAAATCTTACATTTTCTAAAGTAATTTTTACAGATATATCCACTATTAAACAATTTTAGAAAAACTTCCATCTGTCAGTCAACCTGCCAACACTTTAAACAAACAATTACCACCATATTAAAAATTGAATTTCTGTGATATTTTAGACTTAAAGTAATATTTGCTTTAAATTAGATTAATTATACTTTAAATGAGTTAATATTTCTCAGTTTCAGGAGAGTATATTCAATTTTTGAAAGATGTTTTTTTTTTTTTAATAAAGAGTATTAAATTGTGATGACATAATGTGAAAATCAGCAGTTTCAAAATAAAAACTCCTTCCAGTCAATTTAAATTAATTTTGAAATACAAAAAAATACATTTTGCTTATTGGAAATAAATGCTTCAAGAAAATTTGTTTTTATTTTTAAAAATTTATTTTAAGTCTTGGTCATCATGTTTTTTGAAAATAAATATATATATACACACACACACACACACTTGATCTCTTTAAGTCTGCAATTATCTTGATAAGCAAGAAATAGATCATTATTCTCTTAAACATAAATATGTATTTATTGACTAAAATGTAAACTTTACACCTACTAACTTTTTGGGTGTCATTCTCAGTTGGTAACCCTCCAGAAGTTTCAGATCATAACCTTTATTCAATCCATAATGGTAGCTCGATTCAATTCTGCCATGTATGCTAGATATTCTCATACTTAATTCATCCATGTAATATCACGTGTCTCTTCTCCTGAACTAGAGTATTTAAGTCATATGCTGCCTGGTTCTCTGGACAAACAATGATTGTCTTGAAATATAATGAACACAAAACAAGCATATATAAAAATATAAATTTATATTTTTATTCTTCATTGATGACGGTTTGTGGAGTAGGAAGGTAACTGGAGAGATATCGCGTATCAGGAGTTGTTAACTAGCAGCAGGATTTCTTCTATATACCACCCTCTGCCTCCCTCTTCCCCTCCCTCTGTGTTCTGTTTTCAGCCCAAAACCCCCAGACTGATATAACCCCAAATTTCTACACCTTTCTACTTTTTCAGGTTGTTGTCGAATTGACATCATCTATATCCAGATACAACTATCAGTCATCTTTGCCAGTTATCACCTTTCAAATTGGTTGTTGTCTGTGTTTTCTGTCTTTTGATGTCAATCATGTTTTTGTCAGTTGTTGCCTGTACTTCTGTCTTTTATGTTGTGCCCCAGCGGCACCATCCACACTGGATTATATTTTTTGTGGATCAAGATAATCTGTTACATTTGATCTTCTATTTTCTTTTTTTCACTGTCCAACTCATGACCACCAATTACTTCAATTCACTTAACCAACACTTTATCCACTAGACTGCCACTTTCCTGACAATTTTAGACTTTGTGTTACATTATCCACAACTTTCAGAAAATTATTTCAGTATTTCTTTCCAGATCAACTAATGTTTTAAGTTTATCATCATCAGTCTCTTGACTTTTTCAATCACCGGGGAACCCCGGGGTAGAAGAAACATTCTCCTCTGTTGGCAGTGGCTCTCAGGAGTTTTGGTATTGTTTTATCTGTACAGTCTTTGATGTCATCTGACCAGCTTTTGCGTTATCATCCTCCACTTGCATCCACCTTTCATGATGGTCTCGCAGAGGCTTTTATGCTTTATGCTGTGTGATATGGCTGAACCATGAAATCTTTCAACACTTAATTGTGGTGAGAAGAGATTTGTTGACCCATAAGACATTTGATCTTGTTCCATACATAGTCATTAATTTTGTGATCCAAGTAGAAGATGCAGAGGGGCTTTCTCCAACATTTGTTCTCAAATGCCTGGATCCTATTTTTTTGCTTCAACCAGTAGTATCCAAGTCTCTCACCTGTAGAAGAGAATAGGTATGACTATCAATTTGTAGTGCTTGAACGCCTTTGGAAAATTCTTACAAATTAGATTAATAAACAGTAAAAAAAAAAAATTACCATAGAAATAGTCTTTAAAAGAAATCTGTAAGCATATTAACATTGTCTACAAATTCTGGTGGAAACTATTGTGGCTAGCTAATTAATGCTAACGTTAATTGGAAGGTTTCATTAACAATTCTTACCTGCTGCTTCTGTTTCAGTAGAAATATCTGAAGGTTAAGGTGATTTGGGGGGATTCAAATTTCCACCTGAGAATTTTTTATTTTATTTAAATTTTTGAAGTTATTTTTATGAAAATGGTTTAAGCCAATTCTCAATGTTACCCTATTTAAGAACAGAAAGAGACATTGAATTATGATTACTTCCAACCAGCATGACTTAGAATTATTACTTCTGCACAATATAACTTAGATCTTTGTTTTAGCAACAAACCCCTTGAAATTGGATAATGAATAGTCTAAAAGCACTTGAGACAATAATTTCTACAGAGAGTTTCTACACTTTTTTAATCTCCTATTAAAGGAAGTGTGAGAAGATTAGAAAAACTGAATAACAAAAACATCTTATAAAATTTTCCTTTTCATACTTTGAATTTATATTTGAACTTTTTTTTAGGTAACTCCACTCATTTTTCTACACCTAAATTTAAATTGAAATTTTAAAAATAAGTTATCTTCAAGCTTTAAAATTAGCTTTAATTGAAAGTCAAGAGATTAAATTTAGTAATTCCAGTAAACAAAATACACTGGCATATTTTAAATCAAAATTATATTGATTGGAATCTAAAATTTTTCAGATTAAAAAAAAATTAAAAGTACCGCCATTTTTTTGATTGATCAACACATTTCTAAACAGTAGCCACATTCCTGTTTTAAAAATCTGGCAAAAATAAAATATACATCGCTGACACGTTATTGAAGTCAATTTTTTTAAATTAAAACTTACCTTTATCTGATCTCAAACATTGTGCTTGCTTACTCTCTGAAATATTCCCTGTAATTTGATATCAGATTAGGTAGTCCGAGCATGACAGATTATCTCAAGTGTTGAAAGATTTAATGACAAGCGGAAGGGGTCCCAAAGGCGACAAAAATATATGAATCTAATTTATTATGTAAGAGAAGACAATCCTTGAATCATATGACCGTTTAATGCTAAATATCCCCCCCCACCCCATACAAATAAAATATAGGCAATCAAAATGCACACAATTAAAATGTTTTTATTTTGAAAATTGATGGGGTCAGTTATTTGTATTAAGCTTTTAAATTTTCAATTAGTAATTGTAGTCTTCATGCATTAATTACATACTCTAGCGCCAGCCCATTAGAGGAAGAAATTTAACAATAATTTTAAAACTTTTTACATATAATTTTTATATATAATTAAAAAAAATGAAAAAAAAAAATGAAAATAACTATTGTAAAAATTAATTATTCATTGAATTTTTTTTTCTTTTCAGACTATATGCTTAATTTATATTGTTCATAAAAGCAATCAGAAGTTTATCTACATAAAAATTGGCATAGTTATTGCATTTTTCGCAATTCGGACCTACTTTTTAGAAAGACGGGACTATTGAAGAAAAAAAATAAACGGTGAATCAGCATTCCCCAATGACTCCTGAATTTTTTTATATTAGTTTTAGAGTGGCCTATAGTCGAATTGTTACCAATTTCTGGAATTTAATTGGTTGGGTGGGTAACATACTTAAAAAAAAATATATATTTTTATCAATATTTTCTAAAAATAATGCAATCAAAAGTGATTTCATTCCATTATAAATAAGTCCTGAAGTTTTCATCAAAACCCAACCATTATTTGATTTATGCAAGAATTTTCAAATTAATGTGTCTTTCACAGCCAAAAAAAGTGCATTGCGTAACAATTACGTTTTCTTCTTAATTAAATGGCGACAATTTGGATATTGCACAAATTGCCGCTATTTAATTAAGTAATGAAAAAAAAAAAACTTTCTACAACAATTTCGAACATGTTAGAAATAATTAAAAAAATTTTTTAAATATTTAAAAAATGCTTTGTTCTATCCTCTTAATGGTAATATAAACTTTTTGCCGATAGAACTTTGTTTTTATTTAGTTTGGGACCTTTTCCCTTCTTACTATGCTGTTTTTTCAGCGATTTTGTGGAGGTACCTATTTTTAATTTATTTTTCTTTAAGTAATTCAATAAAAGAGAAACTAAGTTTTTAAAAAAGTGGAAACTTGCCAATGCAATATAAAAACTGATTTTAAAATTTGAAAGAAATTTTAACACTAACTTTTCTTTCCCATTTTGGTGAGCCTATTTAGAATAATCAGGAACATTTTGCTGGTGTGTCTTATCAACATTTTACAAGGAAAATGGTTTTAATATGCAGAAATATTTTAATTTAGATGCTATTTATTATCGTACTGTATAATTTTAAGCATATAAACTAAAATGATAAAACTAGATCAGATTATATACTTTGTCCCGAGTTTTAACTGATGCAGAAATTTATTTGATTATAAAAGCTGAAATATTTTAATAAATGAAATTTAATTGAAAGACACTTAGTTTATAGTAGTGCATTGAAATGTCAAATTAAATATTTGTTTTCTTGATTCTTCTATCACACAAGCTTTATACCTCAGATATTTTCTGATTTATTTTCATAAACAACCATTAGGATTTTTTTTCTATCAACTTGATTTTCTCATAAATTACCTCATTTTTCCAATTTGTTTTTTCTATATCAGAAATAAGAATATCCAAAGAAAATATTTAATCAAGCCTCTTTTTTTCAGAGTTGGTCTTTGGAAAACTAAATGTGGCCATATTTTGATATTCCTTTCAACCAATTTGGTTTAATATGGCTATAATTCTTAAACTATGGCCGCTGCTGTAAATGAGTGGGAACAGTTTGTTTAAAGTATCTATATAATTTCAATGAAGGAATCTTTTGAAGCAAGTTTGCATTTTATGTAACAATCTGAATTGGGAAGGAATTTTTTTTTTTTCCTTTTTTAAAAGAATAGCATTTTTCTAACATTGTTCTGAACATCTTTATTTAATATTTGTAATTAAAAGTATAATAGAATTATTTTCCATGAAAGATATACCAGTCATCCTAAATTGATAGGAACTTTTTTTTTTTTTTTTTTACTGTAGCCATCTAATTTGGCTTTATAAAACTTATCTACTGTAGCCTAAGTGATGTTAGAAAAAAATTTTTATGTATGAAAAGCAGCAAGTCAAAATATAAATTTCTCTGACCCATTTTCAAAAAAGTCTTCATTGAATTATCTTGATAGGAAAAGGAAGTTATCTGGTCATTTTTATCAGAAACTAGCAGTAAATACCTGGCATTGCACAGGATGGGAAGAATATGAATTCCCATGAGCAATTAATGTTTTTTTTTTATACAACCCACGTCTGCAAACAATACAGGAGATAACTTTTGTATTTTGCGAAAGAGTTATTTTCCATGTAAAAGTTACTGTGTTGAACTTATCTTGAACACGAACCATACCTGAAAATAAATTAAAACAAAAATTAAACTGAAGAGCCACACGCAGTTTTTTCTTTGTTGTGCAGAATAATAAATTCACAATAGGTGTATAAGTTTTGAAGCAAATCGGATGAAAAACGTCAAAGTGTATGTAAATAGAAATCCGTGAGATATATGCACACACACACAAACACACATCCCTTCAGTTTTATTTATATAGATAGATTTTCAGTATTTTTTATTCCCCCTCCCCCCATAACAATTTATTAATTTTATTTTAAAAAAAATGCTGTCAACTTGACAAAACCATAAATTTTAATAGTGATCATGAACATATTTTTATCAATATCTTGCTAATTAAAATAATCAACTCTTATGGTTGTTTAACCTCATTTTTTTTATTTATTTATTTACATAATTTCAAACTGGAGATTGCAGTAGACAATCTGAGCTTGGTACAGCAACATTTTATGGTTGCAGTATATATTCAACCGAATCAGATAGAACCATTTCCAATATGTTGAAAAATCAATCTAGGTCTTGTAAAAGTAGTGAATGGAGGATTTAAAGACTTGTTTTTAGACCAGGATTGGTCAAAGTGCATTTACTGACTAATGTCAAGAGTTTCTGCAGTCAACTCTTATATAATCAGCTGCTCTAGTCACCATCTATGGCTGGTAGTATTCACCAGTTTAAGGATGCTATTATTTACCTACCTACATGGATGCATGTGCTGCAGTCAGCTGTATTCTTTTGGAATCAATAATAAAACATGAGGAGCAACTGAAGAAATAGTATTCTGCGAGTAGCAATTTACACTACTACTTAATAAATTAGTCTTCTTTTGTCTACTTTTTTATTCAATAATATTACTGCTGCAGTTACTGCTATTACTACTACTACTAGTGCTATCTTATTTTATTATTCAAGTGTTATGTTAATATCCATATTCACCTCATTTCAGCATGATATAATAAAAGCCAAAACATGACCAATTAAATTTTTTTAACCATTTTTTAAAGAAATCTCTAATGTGTGTAAAAAGTAAAAAAAAAAAAATTTATTTTTATTTTTTTACTTTTTCAATTATTACTAATTGTACATATTTGTAAATAATTCAATTATCTGCTCTAGTCTACCTTTGTCTAATTCCACATTAATTACATATAGATTTACGTAGACATACAACTTATTTTCCAGCTCCTTTATAATTCAAGAAGCTAGATTAATAACGTGTGCGTTCCATCTTTCTGATGTATACTACATTCAATAAACTTCATGAAATTTCAAATGGAACTTTTGCTCAGTATTTTATTCTGATTCTTATTTTATTGCTTTAAGGATTGAACTCTCAACATCTCTTAGCTACCAACCATTAATCTAATTATATTCATGCTTTTGTGAGAAAGGGGTTACAATAAGAAAGATAAGGATGTTAGCAAAGGGAGAAAATACTGAAATAAAAACTCTTTGTTCACTCTTCATTTAATGTTATATCACTACTGGATTAAAGGAAAAAGACATTTGTCGACCCAAACACTAATAAGTGTAAATGAATTCAAATCCAGGGCAAAAATTAAAACTAGATTCTTTCATTTGAATTGATATCTGGAAAGAAAAACAAAATGACATTCACTTCCTTAATGTGTGATGCCATTTGTAAGGATGAGATTTTTTTTTTACCAAATACAAGGCCCGAGAGCCAATCATTGTAGAGAATGAGGTTGTTGCATGAACATAAGAGAAATAAGTGATAAGGATATGTAAGTCTGATAACAACCCTAGACTTGAAAAAGTTAAGATTGCAATGATCAAGAAAGTAAATGCCTGTTCCACAAGAGTAGAGGTTCTTAGAAAGAAGCTGTCCAAGTAGAACCTTCTTAGTAAGGGAATATAAAGCATATGGTTCATCTTCGTGTGTGTTACATCATAGTTCTTAGCTGTAACTGGTGGAATTGAGGAATATAAGTATTTGCCAAGGATAAAGTAATGAGGGTGGCTTGTAATGTTTCATCTGTGAAAACGAATTGTAGGGTGGAAGATAATTCAACATTTACAAGGCCACATAGATGCTTTTGAGCTCTATCAAGACTGGAAAGTGAGAACTGGGTGGCTCCAGCTCACACATGGCAGCATTACTCCATTTTTATCTTGATCTGTCTCTTGTAAAGAGAGATCATAGCAGGAAAAGTCACATACTTGCTGGAGCAATACAAAAACCCGGTCATTGTTTTCTGTGCATTCAAA
>JBBBDQ010000233.1:8810000-9050000 GCA_037127315.1 Ascarosepion bandense | reverse complement strand
AAAAGTAATCTATAGGTCAAGGCATGGCTGTTACAGTTCCCCAAAATAACAGTTTACAAAAGTGTTGTGGAGAGCTTTGATCACTTATGTTATTAAGTAACGGGGGGGGGGGGGTTGAAATCATAAATCAAAATATCTAAATGCAATAGCTTTGAACTATATTGGTATATAAACTTTGAATATATATATATATATATATAGTTGCATGGTTTGACCATTTAAATAACTTGATATTTGAATTGAAGAGAAAAATCATTAGTAATATTGATAAATTCATACATACAACTGAATGAAAAAATAAATTGATTTAATTTTACCACTATAAGTCAGTATTTAAAGGAGATGATTTTACTGATTTCTGTAATACTTCATTTACAAAAATGAGAAACTAGTTTTAGATGGCACTATTTTGTTAAGTACTTTTAAACCTTCTGTGCTATTTTGAGAAAGTAGCAAGTCTTCTTTTCAATGCTATAAATAAGAAAACTTCCTCTTTCAGCTTATGATGGTGGAATTAACTTAAGCAAAAAATAATTTTAATAAATCTTCAATAACTAATTTCAGTTTTTGGGATTTGTTTGCATCCCCCCCCCCCCAAAAAAAAAATCTTCACAGGAATTAACACCTACTGTTGAGGTTTTAGTTTTTGTTTGTTTTTGTGATAGGCCAAATTATTTGTGTAATTTCTTTTCAGTATCTAAACGTACAAATGGTTGATAAGCCATGAAAAAACAAATCATTCAAAATCAAACCTGCAGTATGTAGACCAGCCTAGTCTTATCTGTTGATAAATACTTTTTTTTCTTTTTCTTTTTTTTTCCACAAATTGTTAATCTATAAATCTTTTTTCTATGAATTGAATTTTTATCTACAGTAGAAGTCAAAATCCTGTTTAATAATTTAAGTTTTGTCTGTTAAGCATGTATTATCATTAATGGTGAGATTAGCCATTTCTATACAAGAACTTTTCAACATTATTTAACCAAACCATGTTACTATGAGTTGATATTATAGAATCTTTCTTTGAAAACAGTCTTTTATGGATGTAAGTCAAATTTTGATTTCCTGGTATCGATATCTGCAGTACACTTTCATTGATTGTTCTAGCATTGATGAGTTTCTTTCCTAACCTTTAATTTGAGGTAGTGTGTAAATAAATTACTGCAATAAATTTGTTTTCATTATATACTCTTTAACAAACAAAAAAGTCAATTTTTATAAAGCAAAATTTTCTTTCACATTTTATCAGAACTTAAACATCTTTGTTTTTGTATGCTACCTTGCTAATAATCAATCCTTACAGTTTTATCTTTATCTTCTGAAAAAAGTATGAAGGAAAGTTAACAAAGTCACACTTTCAAAATATACATTTTTTTCTTTTTCATAGATCAACTTCTTTTTTCCCTTCTAAATTTAAAATCTATATATTTAACTCCCCTCTCACATATGACAAGATTTTAACATTCTTGTTAAACCATCTAGCGTAACAGTAAACTGTTCTATATATATATATATATATATATATATATATATATAGTCAGTTTGGTGATTATATTGCTTGGCATAGCCTAGAGTGAAGTCAACAGTCAGGATGGAGGGTTCCACTGATACAATCTACAGCCATGTTTCCTTGGAACTTATTCTCACTAATGAAACACGGAAGGAATGAGACTTAAGTAGAACTTACTTCTCACCAATGGAACAGAGAAGGAATGGGGCTTAAGTGGAACTTAGTAGACTGGAGATGTCGGATAAATTTAAGTTTTTTGCGAAATCTATTTGCCTTATAAGTACATCAGCTGTGGTATGACCTAAGGAGGGATAAACACTGTTTGGTTTACTTGCCTCTACACTTTTTAGATTTCACCCCAGATAAATGGTAAAGAAGCTGGTCAGGTGATTTTATATATGTACCTGACTTGCAAATTTTTATAATTAAAAGTTGAATAATTGAGGCTGGGATAGTAGCAAAGGTTAATGATCCCAGAATCTACTTTTACCTTGAAAATGCTAATTCAGTTTGTGTGGTAAGGTCTTTCAAAAATTGTACATAGCACACTAATATGTCAGGTACCCCTGTCCTCACTATTCTTCTGAAATACATTTAGACTGACAAGAAAATAATTTTAAATGCCAGTCCAAAGAGTGCCAAAACATCATTTGGAGAGGACCCTTTGCCTGTATGACTTTCACTCTTCAACTATCTTGAACATAAAATGAACCCATTGCCATCAAATTTGAGGGCGGAGGGTGTTTGGCAACCAGGCCACACATATTTTCTCTTATAAAGCAAAAAGAATTGTTATTTACAGGCAGCTGAACACCAAGTCTTTACTCTTCATATGCTCTTGATGACCATCTGTTCAACTTGTCTGGGTCCTAATGTTATTAAGTAATGTGACCCTGATTATTCTAAGCAGTCAACTGGAACATACAAGTTCTTAAAATAGTGATCTTTATCCTTACAAACTTTGAGCTTGGCTATTAATTTCTTCTTTTTTTTTTTTTTTTTTTTTTTTTTTTTCTTTATGAAAATAGCTTTATCCAGTATTTTACCCCATTATTTATTGTTTTGTTTTTTTTAATGGTGGGGGGTGATACTGGTGGTTACTTTAGCCATTAAATGCTGGTGATAATTTATGGTTAAATCAGTTAGATTAACAGATTGATTACTTTGAAACTTGTCCAAGAAAAAAAAAAACATTGCTTATAGATTTTAGCAGAGTCTAGGACTTAAAATGTTTTAAAATTATGCCTAAAGTGATTGTGATGATGGACAAACATTAGATATTAATTTGAATATAAAAAATAGTAATAAGACATTCATTTTTTAATATAACAATAGAAAAAAAACTTTGTCACTTGTAACCATTTTCTTGAGGCTAGTTTATTTAAGGCATAAATATATTGATGTCGCAATATAACTTTAGATAGATATTCTAGAGGACAAGATCTTGAAAATAAATGAATTCTGTTTCCCTTGTGGCAAATTCATACAGATGACAGTAAATGGAATACCCTGAGGTAAAAAGTAAAGGAAGTTTTTACTTTGGTCTACATTTCTATGATTCTGTGCAGTTTTAAAAATATGGAAGTAGGAAACTGATAAACAATGAAATGAGAGAAAAAAAATTTTTAAAAATATTTTATATTTAATGACAGTTTTTTTCCTTATCCATATACTCATTTCCCTTTCTCATATGTAATATTTATCAATACCACACTCTCATTCTGTGAGTGTATGTTTTTGTCTGTCCCACTCATCATTCTGTGTGTGTCTCACTTTGTGTGTGTGCTCTCGCCTTACTTGGTTTGTAGGTGGGGGGGGGGGCATGCTCTCTCTCTCTCTCTCTCTCTCTCTCTCTCTCTCTCTGTTTCCGTGCGCTCGCGCCTCCCCCTCTGTGTGAGAGCATTTATTTTCTTGAATCAATGCATCTTTTTATATCTAAAACTGTAAAAGGCAAAAGATTAGAAATAGCCTATTTCCTTCAAGTTTCAAAGCCTCTACGAACAGTTAACCATATTCTATCACTGTCAACAAAGTGTGTGTACCCATTTTAGTCTGGTTCACAATTGTATTTTATCCCTCCAGCTGTTTTGAACCCACCCACTCAACAACTCAAGATTACCTAGGAGGAGTGACTCTGTGTGTATAAAATAAAAAAAATAAAAACATTATTTAGACGTTGCAAGTCATTAACGTAGGGAACTTCTCAAATTCAGTGTATTTGTAGTAGTTAAATTTTTTGTTTGAAAAAAAAAAAAAAAGGAGGGGTTACTTCACGTTTTATTCAAATTATCATTTCTTCCCTCGTTCCCGTTTCTCATTCTGAAACTGAAAGTATTTCATTGTCATGCGGACATTTTTTTTAAATTGTGATAGATTTACTAAGCTCTTATGTGGCATAAGACCAAGACTAAAGAGCACCGAGTGAAGTTAGAACTCTGTACTACTCAATCAATTGTAATTGATCTCTCGAGCCTGACAAGCTTGCTAACCATTTTTTAGTACACCACGTCTGGGATGGTATTCGATTTTGGATTTGCTGGCCTCTAATATTTATCCTCTCACCATCTCTGTCACTGTATGTCATATTTTTAAATAAATATTTGTTGTTTTAAAAAGAACACAGGCTGTGTAGGTAATTTTTTTTTTTTTTTTTTTTTTTTTTTTAAACCATCAGATTCAGATGAAACTTTGGTTCTTTTTCTTCTTCCTTACTGTCCCCTCTTCTTATTTGTTTTTGAAACCTGTTACTTTGTTGCGTTTACTGCACTTTTTTGTCACTGCGATAAAAAAAAAAAAAGGTGGAGTAGCTATAGACGCGTTGTCATGACCAAGGACGCATTTCAAAAGCCAACCAAAGTAGTGAGAGACAGGAAAATTTCATTGTAAACAGAAAAGTGCTGGATTGCTGTGATATCTGCCCTTCTGTGTGACAGCGAATGTTGGACAATCTCATCAAGGATGAAAGACAGGCTTGAGGTAGCAGAAATGTGGTTCTACAGAAGGATGCTGAGGAGACCATAGAGACTGATCACGTGAGCAACGATGAAGTGTTGGAGAGGATGCAAACGAGAAGAAAACTCATACTTAACAGTAACACCAGGAAGAGACAGATGAGGTTTCTGGGATACGTAATGAGAAAGGAGGGTCTTAGAATCTAATACTCACAGGACTGATAGAGAAGGTAAGGGAAAGCAGCTCGAGAAATATTTGACAGGCCTGAGCAAATGGATGGCGGAGTGGGGTTTGGGAGAAATACCAAGAAAAAATATTGAGCGACAAGCAAGAGACAGATCCAGGTGGAAGTCCATGATTTTTACTACATCCCGAAAGGGATACGGCATATGAAGAGGTGCTTACTTTTTGGTTGGTTGATACAACTCTAGCTAGTTACTAGTTTTTTAGCTGTTGTCCAAGTAGAGTCGTAGCAGGAAAGAAATTAAAATATTTCTTCCAATCATTGTTTCTGACTGATCTCTCTTGTCGTTTGTTTTACCAACTAGTTGCCTTTTTTTTTTCTCTCGTTGTTTCCTACATTTAATTTTCCTTTCGTTTGCCTCGCCTCTCTGGGTTTCTCACTTTGTTTGTTTTGTAGTAGTAGTAGAAAGGAAGGAAGGAAGGCAGGCCCCTCCCATCTGTTTTACTGGATAACTGATGCGAGGAGGACAGACACACTTACACGAGCACACACGCCCGCTTGCACGCTTTGCCGCTCCACCAGTCTATGAGACGACTGGCGCACATCTCTTTCCCTCCTCTCGAGGGACAAACCAGCTTTTCGTTAGGAATTACTGATCGTTCTCAACAAGGTGTCAAAACAATAATAGCACAACAGACCACTTACAAGACAGCAACTGTTGGAGAAATATACTTATAAAAAATCCTCTGAAAGGATTGTATCCGTTTTTTTTTCTTTTCTTTTTTTTTTCTTTACGTTCTACCAAAAAAAAAAAGGGTTATTTATTTTTTATTCGTTCCGATAGCATGATTTGGTGATCTATTCTATTTCAATCATTTATTTTTATTTTTTATTTATTTTTAATTTTTTCTTTTCATAACAGGAAAAAAAAAGAAGTTCGTTTACCTTACAACTGGATTAAAACAAATATAATTCAATAATGGTCGGATTGACCTAATATTTTTTATTTAAATTTCCTTTTCTCTCCAAACTGTCATTTCTTTCGCCCGAATCGTATCATCTTCAGCTGTGTTTGCCCAAGCGAAGAATCGGTGTCCACTAAACAGTAAACATCACGGGTGCATCTTGGTGTTAAATGGAAGTGCACGCAGATAGATTTTGGACTTGTGTGTATATCACACACGCTTCCTTACGGATCCTACCACACATCATACACAGCACTAACAGTATAACCAGCTTTTGATATTCATAAAATTAGGTTTTATTAGTTTTTTAAATTTTATTTTTAAATTCTCTGGTTAGACTACTCCACTTCATTTCTCTTTGCATTGGACAAGTAACACTGTCATTGGTGAGTTTGATTTTTAAAATTATTTGTTTTCTATTCCGTTCATATTTCTGTCAACGAGAAGGCGACATGACTGATAAAAATAATCAGATTTTCATTTTGTACATATTTTCCATTTAAAAATGTGTGTGTATCATGCAACGTACACCGAATTTTCCGGCCTGTAATTTTTTTAACTCACCGTTATTCATCCCCCTGTATCCGCCCTAACTGTACAATTCGTTTTCTCCTGCGATAGTCCTCCAGTCTGTAATGCTTGTGTACTGGATAATGTTTTGTTTAGTCTTTTATTTGTTATATTTTTATATAAGCCTGAGACGTAGACCTTTTTTTTTTTTTTTTTAAGTGAACGTAATACGCTTATTTGTCGATCAAAAATGCACACAAGTTGCCAATATCATGTCCGTTGTCACTAATTGTCTACATTTTTCAAGGTCTTTAAATTTTACAATGAACGTACATAATTCTTCCCTATCTTAAAGAAAATTTCATTTTTCTATTTTTTTTTTTTTTTTTTTTTAATTTAACAAGAACATTTAAACGATTTAAAATGGTGAATTTTTTTAAGTGCGGCTTAGATGTAGCACAAGTATGGGGCACCCAGTGAGGATCAAATGGCAGTATATTATTGTACAATGTACACGAATTTAGTCAGAAAGACTCGTCCAAGATTTTTTACATGGTAGATCTGTCATCACTATAATAATGACTTCATGAAAATAAAATTTATTTCCTTTTTGTAATTTTTACTTATGATTTTTAAGTTTCAAATTTGTATAATTAAAAATTTGACACAGTTTTTAGTAGTACAAATTAGTAATTTTTATTGGTATTACCTGTTATTGTGTGTGAGAGTGTAATGTGTAGATATTTTTGGTCAAAATATGTCTGGTTTCTATAAAAATATAATTTTCTTTTTCCCCAAAAAAATCAGCTGATGAAAATCCTGTAAGCTTAAAATTGTCTTCATGCATAGAAAACCTGAAGGAAATAAGCTATCTTCATCGATTAATTAAAATGACTACCCTAAGAAAAGATCTTCTTGATACTTGTTAAATTCAAATTTTTTAAATATTATTGAAATCTTTGCGTTTTCATAAATAACAACTTAGTTATGTTATAATTCTGAAAAAAAAAAGTTAGGTCATAATCCTGAAATTTACAATATAATTATTATAAATCATGGCTAGTTTCAGTTGAATACCAAAGTTCATCATTTAACACAGTTTCAGTTTTTTTTTGTTTTTTTGTTTTTCTCTATTAACAAATTTTATTCTAAAATACTACACTTAAATACTTGATCAAAGTGGTGAGGGAGCAATACTTTGTTCCTTAATAGTCCATTCATAAATAATGTAAGTTTTTTTTTGGGGGGGGGGGGGGGTACTATATAAAATGTAGGACAAGTAGTATTTATTTATTTTTTTTTTATTTTAAATTTCTGTGTTATTCTGTTATTATTTTAAAAAAATTCTCTAATTATTGGCTTCAATTTTTTATCTTTGGGAGTATTTTTCTTTTTTTTTCTCAATCATTTGTACTTGATGAAGTAAGATAGAATATATTCTTGCCTTTTCTTAGCTTAGTCTTTAGCTCTAATGTATTGTCTGAAACTAAACTTCAGTAACACTGAAAGGTTAGCCTTAAACAATTCAAATCTAATTTAAAAATGGAAAAAAAAAAGGTAGCGAAGATTTAAAATAGTCTCTTTTTTGTTACTCTGTGAATTGTCCCTCACATACACATACTAGCTGGTTTAATTTTGATCTAACTAAGCCAAACACGTCAGATGAACCTGCCAGACCATGTTGATGACCTTCTTTTTTTTTAAATAATAAATAAATATTCACTTTTTATTACTATTGAATTTGGGTTGTGGCAGGGGACCTTTTTTGAAGAAAAAAAATCATATGGGACCTCCAATCTTTCTGGCTCAAATCTAAAGTCTTGCACTGGCTGCTTCTTCACAAGGTAGTTCTTTTTGTCCCTGAACTTACATTAAAAGATTAATCCCTTTTTTCTCATTCAATACCCTTTTCTTCTCCCAACTCCTGAGTTTGCCACTTTTATTTATTTTCTTAATTTTTTTATTGAATAGCTTATTGTCTTTTTTACTCTTTCTTCTCTTTCTATTTCTCATGTTTTTGCTTGACTTATATGAATGTTCTGTTAGCTTTACATTTATGACAGCAAATTGCTTACCAACAGATAAATCTATTAATTTTTTTTTATACTCTGTGTGTGTGTACGTACTCATTTTGGTGGACTTGTCTATTCAATATAAAATAATGATAGTTTCAGCTGAGAATTTAAACAATGTCATTGTGTAAGCTTTTATTTTTATTTCCTATCAGGGAACATTTTATTTAAAAATGACTTTTAATAAGCTATCTTCATTCTTCACATGCACACACTCTAGCCAAATAGAGGCTGGTTGGACCAGCACATAGTAATTCAAAAAAGTGCTCAATGCACACCCAACACAAATGAACTGAATATGCAGAGCTAACGATATGTTAAAAAACAGAACACCCTGTTCCTTAACATACACACATATATATGTGTGTGTGTGTGTATATATATATATATATATATATAATCTTTACACACACACACACACTGTATTGATGCATGAGACTGACAGTCACCATGCAGTGTTAATCTTTATATGCCCTCTTTCTATATCTATACATACTTCCTTACCAATATTAAATACTCTTCCCTTAAAAAATGTAGCAAATTTATTCATATGTAATGTGTGCATTTGTAGAATGTCTACTAGTGTGCAAAACAAAAGTGAAGAGGATGAGGCAAAGCGGAAAAGCTTTTAAACAACTGATTTGCAGTAACTGGTTTATACCGTTTTTTTTTTTTTTTTTTTTAATTTAATTGAGCGTTCAAAAAAAAAATAACTTCCCATTACATGGGTATTCTTAAAAAAAAAAAAAAGTATAAATCATTTACTGCAAATTGCCTGAAGAGTCCACATGGTAGAAATCCAAGACGCATAATAACCCGTTTACAAATGAAAAATATTCAAAATTTCTACAATTGTATTGGGCACTTTTTAATACAACTGTCTACTGGTCTAATTTCATTATAACCAAAAATTAATTTATATACACACACACACACACACACACACACACACACACACCTTGTTTAGACTGTTGTCCTCATCTTCATTGCTATATTCACAACATTTCAGACAAGCGTAGAAATGAATACAATATGGGAACCAGTAATACAGAGCACTAGAGAAAATTGTAATATGTGTTCTGGTGAAAAATGGTTAGTGAGACATTGTTTATAAATCCCCAAAAATCAATGCAGCTGTCCTCAAGGACAATGACCCCATCAGTTGAATCCAGTGACTTGACCCAAAAAGTTGTGAATTCTATACTCAATACTACAGCAGAGGTGAACAAAACCTTGGAGAGTTAAAGGGAGGTAACTGATACTGAGACATCTGGAAGAGTCATGGCATGTAGAACTAGAACAATAAAAATTACTGTTGCTTGTACAAGTCAAAATATCATGAATATGGCAACAACAACCCAAACAATAAATATATATATATATATATATATATGCTGCATCTGCTCTGTATTTAAGACGTTGCATCAATGGTTAACAAAAGTAAAAAGAATACAATTTTGAATGCTTTTTTTTTTTTTCCTTCATTCTTTCTCACGGGAATTTATTAACACAAGATTTTTATGTCAATCTTGCTTTATGCTAGTCTAAATTTAGATTAATATCTATATGTAATTATTTCTGGTTCATTTTAGGTGCTTGTTTATATAGTTAGTGTTTATATAGTTTTAACTTTTTAATGTTTTAAATTACAAATAGTAATACATAAGTTTTCTCCCTTGGTTGAACTATTTAGGAGTTAGTTCCCTTATACTTAATTTTGGAGTGCATTTTTATTTTACTTTTTTTCTTTCCAATTTCGATTCAGTTTTAAATTTATGAATTTATTTCAGTATTTTTATATGAAATTCCTGTTTCCTTTTTTTTTTTCCTTGTATCCTGTATTTTGGAGGTGATTTACTAAGCAATCAACATTTACTTTTTCTGATGTGCTCATAATTATGAAGTTAGTTATTTTAAGCTCTTTAGATTTAATAATAATGTTAGCTGGCAATTCTGATAACTGGTGATAAGTGATGCTTAAGAATATCCTAATAATCATAAAACCACCCTTACATTTTTTTCATTTTCATTGTTTCTTTTATTCTATACGCATCACTATCATTTTGGCTTTGTATAGCTGCTTAGGATTTTTAGTATAAGACCATGTTTTTAGGAGCTTCTAGTAATGAGTTACCATGTTAAACTCAGGAGACACTGCTTGTAACTATTACCTATTATGGTATAATAAAATCCTGAATGAGGCTCAGGTTCATCTATTTTAATAAATGTGAAATGAAGAGTCTGTAGACAATAGATATTTGGTGGGAAAGGAGGGGTAATCTTTGTGTTGCATAAGTACTCGAGATCTGTATGCTTTTACGTAGGTCATATAAATGCTGTAAGTATATAAGTGCGTGTGCACAAACTATTCCTTTAAATAATCTGCTGCAGATTGTGACCATACCTTGAATGTTGGTTAAGTTTCTGGGGAAAAGGCAATGCAGTATTGGTACAAACCAATCTGTAAATCTTATAGCAAAATTAAGAAACAAGTGCACAATCTTTAATCACAAATTCTGAAAAAAATATTTTTCTTTACATTTGGTTAAAGATTACCTATTATTACTGTTAAATATAACCTAATATCACACACTTGTAGATAAACCTGTAGATTTGTACAAAATAATAATTCTACTGAATATTCTAATCATGGACAGAAGCATATCATGTCAGATTTACTTTTTGGATTGAAGTAATAATGTAAGATAGGAATCCAGAATGAGGTAGTATATAATTAATTTTTATTTATTTTGCAAATTGCAATTTGTGGATTTTGATCAGAGGTTAGTAACTGATAACTGAAGACATCACTGAGTATCATTTATTCATTGTGAACAAAATAAATGGTCGTTGCTAAAGTAATATGGCAAGAATTTTTTTGTGGTTAGGGTATGTTTTTCATACTTTGTCCTAATATAGAGTTGGGTTTTAAGGTTTTACTCTATTGCTTTTCTTTTTTTTCAGTAAATGAAATTCATTGCTTTTGAGGAGGTGAATTACTTCTACAAAAAAAATGTTTTTCTTTATCTTCAAATTGTACTGCTCTATTTTTCATCTTATAACAAAAAATTATTCTTGTCTGGATTTAGATTTTAACAAAATATTTAAGCTCCACCCACTTGCATCAAATAATTTCTTCATTTCCTAGCAAGCTCAATAATGTTATGCAAATATTGATTAATGTTTCAGTTCTGAACAATCAAATTTCCATTTAAATTTTCTTTAATTTCTGAGTTTTCAGTCACCCATGGTTTTTGTTTTCGTATTTTATACTTAAAATTTTGGTTTTTATTTTATTTTTAAATTTTGATTTTTTTTTTTTTTTTTTTTTTTTTTTACTTCAAAAGCCCAGATTTTTAAGAATGAGCATATAAAAAAAGACTTTTTGTTCAGTTGGAAATGTGGATAATTTAGAACTTCAGCTTCAACTAAGAACAGTGATTGTTTTTCTGTCTCTTAAAAGGAATTATATATTTAAAATAGAAATTTCAGGTACAAAATTGTTTTTAAGAAAATGAGAATTTTATTTACTGATTAATATTAAGCAATTATTAAATGTAGTGATTTGGTTTATTTTTCTTTCAGATCTTAGTATGTAGTGAAGTTTATGGTTTTGAAACAAAATATATAGATATTTTTTTTTTTTATCATTCATTGTGTTCTCAGTCTTTGTCACATTTCAGCTTTTCTACTCCCCAGCCTTTAAACCAAACTTTGTTCAATCCACATGGTTAGATCATTTTGTTTTACATGTTAAAGTAGATCTTGTATCAGTCATTTTTTTTTCTTGTGATGTCTTGTCTTTTCCAATGGAGCAGAATATATAATTGTTTTTGATTTTGTGTGTGTTACCCAACACAAGGATTGAATCTAATATGTAACTCAATTCATATTTTTTTTTAAAGATAAATTGTTTTTCATTTTCTGTCTGACTGATGATTTTCAAATCCATAATGAAGGTTCTGTGATGTAATAAACAAAAATGACTATGAAAACTGATTAATATGTGAGTAGCAAATATGATCAGCTATAGATTATCTGCTGATGATTAATTGGTGCAAACTGTATACCAATAAATCAATGAACTGCTTTTGAATATACAGGTAAAATTAGCTTTGATATTTTTTTTTTTAAAACACTATTAGCTATTAGGAATTGCTTAAATGAATGTTTATTTTGATAATACAGACATTTTAATGTTTATTTTGATAATACAGACATTTTAATGTTTATTTTGATAATACAGACATTTTAATGTTTATTTTGATAATACAGACATAATGAAATTTTTTTTCATATAAATCTAAGTATCTTTGCTATCATTCAAAGTATTATGAAATGTGACTATAGCATTTTGAAAAATTAAATTTTAATATTTTTCTGATCTTCAGAAACATTCATTATACATGTTTTATATACCATAAACCTTTGTGTAAAGATCACTAGGGAGTATAAGATGCAGTTTAAAAAAAAAAAAACAATTCTAGGGGGTGAGGAATTTTTTGTATAAAATGTACCTGATTTTAGAGAAAAGAAAATAACCAAAATTGTGAAAAAGGAAAAGTTAAAAAAAAAAAAAATGGATATTTCGTTTACTTTTGTGATTCATAAACATTACAAAAATATGATAATGTCTCTTAGAGTATAAGACACTAAACCACAAATATACATTGGGCAAATAAATCTAAATACAATTGAATAAAATTTAACTTGTTTGTCAGATGAAAATTAAAATCAAGCCATTTAGGGTATTTCTTTCAAAATTATTTGTGTAGTCTTGAAAAGGTCTGTTTGTGAGGAATTAGGGTTAATTTTTTTGTGCTTATGGACATTCAAGACCTGTGAGTGAAAGATTGTCCTGGTTGAACCCTTCAAACTCTGATTTTGTTTGTTTTCAAGTCCTGTAAAAATAGATGTGATTTCTAAATTAAAGTATAAGATGCAGTAGACTTTTTGAATGAAAAGAAATCTGCCTCTAATGCACACAGAATTACAGTATTTGATTTTTTTTTTTTTTTTTTTTTTTTTTTTTTTTTTTTTTTTTTAAACTATCAAAATAATTATTTTAAATGCAAATAGAATTAAATATAAATAAATGAAGATATCTTTGTTCAGTTTAGGACCAGTATTAGCTTTTGAGAATCACAGTAGTATTTTTATAGAAACTACTTTCCACTTCATAAATTGAGGAATCTTACTGTTTTTAGCTCCACTATTGATATTTTGAAACCTTTTCATTCTGCACATTAAGATTAGGTGGAAATCATCTTCCTGTCTTCTTAGCTGATGAATAAAAAAGTGATAAATGTAATTAGTGTTCACCAATTTAATGCAGGGCAGTATGAACTTTGAAAACTTGCAGAGAGGAAAGTCATATATATATATATATATATATATATATATGTGTGTGTGTGTGTGCAGACAGATCTGTTTCACTGTATCACAGCTCATCAGTACGGTTAGACTCTGATTGCTTTTAACCCAGGATTGAAACCCTCCGAATTGGCGTCAGTCGGCAATTCTACCTCTGGGCTATGGATGTTCGGTAGAAGAAGGCAGACTTTTTAGCATGTATATTGTTATTTTGCCCGCCCAATAGCCAGAGTGCTCTAATCCATTACTGAATGAGCGATGCATATATATATATATATATATATATATATATATAATGTGTGTGTGAGGGAGAGTTTCATAAAAAAATAGATAATATACTGTGGGTAGGTTTTTATTTAATTTTTTCATGTGTTTTCTGGGTGTAAATTATATAAAAATTGTCCAAATGTTTTGTATGTTTGACTGCTTTAAGTTATACTTTTAGCTGTTATCAAGGATGAATTTTATTAACTGAATGTATGGCTTGTTTTATGTATGAATCTGGAGTAGATAGATCTATCTATCACCCAGTTCACACTCCACCCATGTCTATTGGACAGGTTAAGAGGCTCATCCCTTGTTCCCTGTTTAGGATGTGGTTTCCGGCTTTCTCTTTTCCAATCTTTTCACTATTACGTAGCCCCCTGCACATCAGTGGTGTTACCGCCTTGCTCGGGGTGATATGATTAAAAAAAAAAAATCTAGAGAGATTAAAAATTAATTAAAAAAAAAAATTAACGACAATACCTTCTTACAAAATTTTAATGAAACTTGTGTAAAAGGCTTGCTACCTGGATACACCATTTTATGTTACACACACACACACACGTGGAAAAATTTTGTGGCACGTTTGATCCTTTAGGACATCATTCAATTAAATTTGTGATGTTGGTGCAACTATGCATGCATACAAACAAGGGATGCTGGGAATTTTTTTTTTTTTTAATCTAGCTGACTTTATTTAGTTTTTTTTTTCTAATCACTTTTGTTATTAGATATCCCACACTGTGATAAAAGTACTACCAGGAATGGTAAAGTGTTGTAAGAGATAGGGTGCAAATTTACTGTAAATGGCTTTGTGATGAAGACACTCTCTAGACATTTTTCTCATAGTGTATTGCTTTCTCCTTTAGTCAAAGTAGCATTTTTTTTTTTTGTCAAAATTGTGGCCAGTCTTGTTAACACATTTGATGTATTGTTTTGTAAAATGTCTCTTTTGTTTCATTTGGACTCCTTGAGGTTTCTCTTATATATTTTTTGTGACAATTATTACAGGGGATTGAGTACATTCCTACTACTAACAAAAGTGCTGAAGGGGGGGATAAGAATCTAAATTAAATTGGCTAGACCAAAAAAATCAAAATTTAGAATTCACAGCATTCCTCGTTCATGTGCTGTCATCAACATAACAAATTTAGTCCAATGAAGACCTAAAGAATGAAATGCGTCACAAAAGATTTTCACTCACATACATTTTTCCACTGTGTGTGCGTATATATATATATATAATGTGTGTGTGTGTAAACAAAAATAAACTAACAAATTATTCTTTTTAGCAAATTCTGAAATAAAATAGCCAGGTTTCATTATATTTGTATTGAACTACTTACATGAAAGACTGCCTAGACTACTTACACTTTAAATGTATTTACAAAGTACAGTCTGTGAAATAAATCTCCGGTGCTAAGGTATTTAACATGACTCTCCTCTAAGTGTATGGAAAAAAGGCATTTATGACCATTTTAGTTTCTCTCTCTCTTAATTTAGAGCCACCCACACTTGTTGGTATTTATATTTGCTAAGTTTTGTATATGAATTTACTTGTGACACCATTTCCTGCTGATATATTTTTTTTGTTTGGTTTAATGCAGCAGAGAGAGATGTTAGTGGTATTATTAGTTGTGCTTTATTGTAATCTGCAATGTGAGCTTATGTAAAAAAAAAAATATTTTTAATACTATCATGTACTTGTAAAATCCGGGGAATAGAAAAATTGGCTGACGGTTGGGGAAAAAGAAAAATATAATTTTTCTTCTTTTTTGTGTTCGAAACAAATTGTTTGGGGCCAGTTAAAATTTTGTAATATGTAAGTAGCCATAACAAAATGTCAGGATTTACTTGATGAGGTCAGGTAGGATGAGATCCTCAATATAATATAGTTTCATGCCTATTTAAGCCAGTAAGTTTTTTTTTGTTTTGTAGGAGAAATGCAAAAAAAAAAAATTTCCCAAAACTTGCTTTGTTTATGTACATGAATAATTGGTAGAGGAAATTTCAATTTGCTTAAACCAGTTTTGAGAATGTCTAAAATTTAAACTAAAAATGAGTCAGCTTTTGAGATAATGAGACCTATATTTATAAAACCCCTATAAGTTATGAAGAATTGTAGACTCTTATCTGATTAAAACAAAAAGATAAACTGAAATATATGCTACTTAGAGCAGGAGCTATGTTAACTTCACTTGTGTGATTGTATCATCGTTACTTATCTTTCAACTCTTTTTTTTAATTTCTACTCATGAGTAACTGAGTGGTTCGACAATTAGCGTTCTGGCTATAGGACCACTGTTTGAATTTTTTCACTACAGTCTGTTCTTGATAATGTCTGCCTGAGAGCTATATCACCGATAGGCTGAAACCTTACAAATGAAATTGGCTTGACAAAATTGTTTAGAAGCTATTGATGGTTGTACTAGTACAAAGTCACAAGCCATTGTAACTGAGGGTTCAAGCATACCGACTTTGTTCAAGTGTTGATCATGCCAGATTATGCTGTCTCTGCCAGAAACTATAAACTAAAGTCTACTCAGCAAAGCAACAGGAATTGGTTGTCCATCCTAGTAAACCCCATAGTTCCTGAAACTGATAAATGTCCACAGTTAATTCCACAAAATCAACTTTTAAATTTGTTGCTATTTTAAATGCATACAAAATTACCAAACTGTCTAAATCCTTAGGTTGACTTTTTAAATCATAATTTTTAATTTCATAATTTCAAAAAAAAAAAAATTTAAGTTTATATTGGGTTCTCTGATTGCGTATTTATTTATTTTTTCTGTTTAACAATTCAAACTATTCTGTAGATGATTGCTAGTAAATGGATATAGCAATATCAGATAATGAAAAGTACTCGAACTATTGCTGTTTCTTTTTTTAAATAGATTCCTAATAAAAATGAGGTATCCAAATTTTGTTGCATTTCACATTACTTGAATTCATTACAAATGTTTTGATTAAACTAATTTCATCTCAGCTTATCATTTTTTCCAAATATTAGTCTTGAATTTGTTGTAAAGAGAAAAATGTCATAAGGATAAATATTATGAACATTGCCCATGTAGATAGGTCAATCAGTTAAGTGCCATACATGATACACGCTTGGGCAATCATGTCTCGAAAGAGACATGACTGACTGGGCAGAAGATTATCCCGCAGTAGATTGCCATGCTTTCTGCGGTAGACTGGTTGCCATCCAAGGCTATAGAACCCAATCTGTCCTATTATTTAACCCATAACTGGAGGGAAGAGACGGATTAATACCTTTCCCAAGGGTATTTGTGCGTAAGTGAATGCAAGGAATTCGATTGGAATTCGAACTCGGCTCCCTGATTTCTCGTTCCAAGCCAATATCCATTGCACCACAATGCACATCCACAGGTATTAGGCTAATTATTTTTTTATGAAAGTTTTGAAATAAAACAAACTCAAGAATTACAAATATATTTATTTTCTTTAGAGTGATGAGTGAGTCCTTTGGTATATGGCATAAAAAGTTTGTTAATAAGACAGATATTGATAGCAGTCTGGAGAAATATCCATTTTGGTAGTTTAAAGTAAGAGCATGGTATGAGTAGTAGTAATGTGAGAAATTAGATTGATGTCCTTCTAATGGGTTCTTTTTGGTTCTAAAATAGTAAATGCCAGTAGCCAAGGATCCCTTAACTTCTTCACATGTTATGCATGGCTGCATTCTTTTGTTCTGTCCTCTCCTATTAACATTCTGGCACAATCTCTGCTTCTCCACATCCCATCTGATGGTAGCCCTGAGGTATCAGGTTTTATACCCCTTCTGAATAGCCTCAGTTTATGGCAGGAACTTTGGTTTCCTATAACATAAAGTTTTTCTGTCAATTTTTTGATAGGCTAAATTATTTTATTTTTTGGCATTCCTTTCTTTTTTTTTTTTTTTTTTTTTTTCCATATATAACAAGTTATGCATCTACCCTTCCTTATTTTTCTTAGTTTTCAGTCATAAAGGTTCTGTTCCTGCAAAATTCTAATGTTTTTCAGCCAGGTTCAGTCTTTTCTTGTTAGTTGAGAGAAGTATAGGGAGAAATTCAGAAAGATAAGGGTTTTTAAATGAAAACACAAATACCATATTTTAATTTGACCATTTATATTTTTATTGCAGGTGTTATGCATGGAGCCTTTGATTTTTGGTATTTTTTAGTCACAAATAAATAGGCTTCCTGTATTTTTCAGCCAGGTTAAGTTGTTTTCTTTTCCTCTTTTTATTTAAGGATTGTCTTAGT
Source organism: Ascarosepion bandense (assembly GCA_037127315.1). Classification (NCBI taxonomy): domain Eukaryota; kingdom Metazoa; phylum Mollusca; class Cephalopoda; order Sepiida; family Sepiidae; genus Ascarosepion; species Ascarosepion bandense. Next base: position 9,031,902 of record JBBBDQ010000233.1, on the reverse strand, counting down.
TGAGATGAAAGTATATAGAGAGACGGAAGAAGAGATAGTAAGAGAAGAGGGTTTTAAAGGAAAGTGCAAATGCATTATTTTAATGATTTTTATTTTTTGTTTGTATATTTTTATCAGGATTGAGGATTATAAATTCTTACTGTCAAGTGAAGTCATTTTCCTGTGTAGAAATGATATAAAATTTGCTATTATTTCTCTCTAACAGTATAAGGGTGATTGTCTGAGCCTCTGTTCATAAGATGCATGAGTATCTTTGTCTTGGGATATTCTAACAAGAGAAAAAAAATTCTTGAAAATGATTCCTTCAGTTGTGTATGTGTCAAAAAGAAAACTGTTTCAGCCCAATTTACTTCAAAAGATGTCTGGACAGTTGAATTTATTTTTGTTGCTTATGCCAGCAAATTGTTTATTATAAACTCTTATTTTGGGTGTTTTTTTTCTTTTTCTTTTTTTTTTCTTTGCTGTATTGCTTCTGTAGGATTTTAGTTAGAAATTTCTTTTGGCTTTTAAAAATCTCTTCAGGATATTATTATATCTTTGATATTCCAATTTTGTAAAACAAGTATTTTTTTTTTTTTTTTTAAACTATGTATTGGTTAATGGTATAAGTGGCCACTATGGAGATGAAAAAAATCTAATGTTAAAAAAATAAAAAATGACAATTATAGGTATAATAGCAATTTTTTTTTTTTGCATGAAATAGTCCTAGTGTAGAGTTAGGTTGTCTCTCCTCTATCTACCCCTCTCTCTCTCTCTCTCTCTATATATATATATATATATATATATATATATATATATATATAATCAATCAATCAATCACAAAAAAAAAAAACACCCCACCTACTCCACAATATTTTCATTCTCAGTTACTGGCACTCTCCCTCTCTCAGTAAATGAAAACATTAAAAATATAGACATACATATGTGTGTGTGTGTGTATATATATATATATATATATATATATATATAACTCGCAATATATACAGAGCGCAATGGGTAATTTGTTGCTGTCTTATTTTTAATATATAGTAGTATAGTAGGGTCAGTTGGGCACTGTCTGTGAGAAGGGGCACCATAACACAATTCATTCCACCAGAAATTTGGAAACTGCATGCTGTATTGCTTGACATTCATGCCAGAACACTAATACAAATATTTCATAGCATTTGGATGTCAATGTGAGGACAGTGCTGAGGATTTTATGACCCCGAAAGATTTATCAAGAGTGAGGAAAACCAAATATCTTGTCACTATCATAGTGTTTGGAGTGATCACTAGTGATGGCAATGTTATGTCTCCATTTATCTTCCCACAGAGACACGGTCTCAACATGGTGGCCTACATCAAGTGCTTTTAGGAGGTAGTGCTGACCTGGGTCAAGAGGGTGGTTGCTGAAAGACCTTATGTCTGGCAACAGAACTGCACCATGCCACACAAGCAGGAGAGCCCAGTCATGGCTTTTAGAAAATTTCTGCAATTTTCTGCAACATCACTCATTGCATCCAGCCACCTAACTCTGCAGACTGCAACCCCTTTGATGTGTGAGGCGCAGTTGTGTGAGAGACCAACAAAACTCCTTGTAGCACCAGAGATGAATTTTTTTTTTTTTAATCATATCACCCCAAGCAAGGCAGGCCACTGCCACTATAGCACAGGGGGTTACATAGAGTGATTGGGTATAGGAAATGTCAGAAGGAGGGTGATAGACAAGTTAGGAGGTACATAGGGCGAGTGTTGGAGAGAATGGGTGCGAGTTAGTGTGTTAGGTGTCTATTGACCTTACATTTAAACTCCTGGAGGTTGTAGCCATCAGGGAAGCAAGCATGTGGAAGGGAATTCCACAGGCGGGAAGTGCAAGAAAAGAAGCTTTTGGAGTAAAAATTGCGGTTACATTTCATTGGTTTCACTGTAAAAGGGTGGGACCTAGTTGCCAATCTAGTATCTCATGCAAATTCACACCTAGGGGACACCAGTGATTTAAGTCCATCCGAGCAAAAGCTGTGAAAGTACTTATAGTTATAGAAGAGGCACAAGGAAGCCACGTCACTCCGGTGAGAGAGTGACTGCAGGCGGTCAGCTAAGTCGGTATCGATCACATTACAGATTCTCCGCTGTATTCAAGGCAAGGATTATGGGAATATTCACGAACTTAAGGTGACCATCCAGAAAAGTTGCAGGAGATTCCAGTCATCAGGAAGCTGTGGTTGAAGCCAGTGGCAGTTTTTATTGAATAAATTTACTCTTTTGTATTTCAATATGTTTTTGTGTAATTTTGGTAACTATATCTATTAAAATGTCGGCAATTTATCCATCACTGTGTGTGTGTGTGTGTGTGTGTGTGTGTTTACTTGTGATAATGTTTAGCACCAAGGTTGTTCAGGGGTTTTACTGATAAAATGTATTTTGGTAAGCAGTGTTTTTTTGTTTTGTTTTTTTCTTTTTTTGTAAACTTCTTGATATCGGGGTGTTAAGTACAAAGGTTTTTGTTTTTTTTTAACAGTAGATTCATATTAACCTCGATGTTTTGTGAGAGCACTTTGGAATCGGCATGAATCTCATTTGTTAAAGGGGCTTATGTGTGAATGTATTTTCTTTTTCATGTCATTTTTAGTCGGTTGTGCACAAATTTTACTGTACTTGATCAAGTCCTTACAAGTGGGTAATGATAACTGATTAACTAATTCCTTACCATCATACATATAAATACATACAAAATTATAAACAAACATACATAGTGAAAATAAGCACATATATACAAATTATATTCATGCTCAATATAATATTTATGCATACATTTTCTGATATCCATAAATCTAGCATACCTTAAAACTATTTTTATCACACACATGCACACCCTCCACATCTTCCTGTTCTTTGTAGCTCTTAAGTTTTGTCTGTTATTTCTCCCAAACCCTGATTTGCCATCCACTTGCTCAAAGCCTTTAAGTATATTACATATTGCTTTCCCATATCCTTCCATCCACCTTGTGAGTATTTGTTATATTTTCGTAAAAAAGCTATAGGAGGCACTCTCTTACAGGCTGATAGGCCTGTAGCATTCTTTTCCCGATCATTAAACCCATCTGAAATACGACTACACATAGTTGAAAAAGAGGCTTACGCGATAGTTGAATGTGTCCGAAAATGGAGGGACCTCCTTATTGGGAAGCACTTTACTATCATAACAGACCAGCAAGCCGTATCTTTTATGTATAAGCCAGCTAACCGAGGAAAAATTAAAAATAAAATCATTCTGTGGAAAATGGAGCTTCTCCCGTTCTCGTACGATATAAAACACCGTCCCGGAAGTGAAAACACCATTGCCGATGCTTTGTCGAGAGTGTGTGGTGCTGCTGCTTCCTCCTTGGAGGAGCTAAGGACCATACACAGTTCATTAATACACCCTGGTGTTCAACGTTTTTGGCACTTTATACAATCACAAAATATGCCATACTCAATTGATGAAGTTCGGCGCGTGACATCCGAGTGTACAACTTGTGCAAAAATAAAACCTCAATTTTCCAGCCCTACTAATAATACGCTAATCCGCTCTACTGCTCCCTTTCAGCGCCTCTCCGTAGACTTCAAAGGGCCTGTCCCGGCATCATCGAAAGGATGTCGTTACCTATTTACTATCGTCGATGAGTACAATCGATTTCCCTTTGCATTCCCGTGCCGTAATTGTTCTTCGCAAACTACAATCAAGTGCTTGACGAATATTTTTTCTATTTTTGGACTCCCCACTTTCATCCATTCTGATAGAGGAACGTCATTTGTGTCCGAGGAGTTCAGAAATTTCCTGACGAGACTTGGGGTTGGGTGCAGTAACACCACTGCATACAACCCAAGAGGCAACGGTCAGTGCGAGCGTTACAACGGCATTATTTGGCACTCAATATTATTGGCCTTGGAATCTAAACGGTTACCCCTTAGTGCTTGGCAGGACGTTCTGCTCGATGTTTTAAATTCTATTCGTTCCCTACTATGCACTAGTACAAATGTGACTCCCCACGAACGCTTGTTCAAATTTGAAAGGCGCTCTTCTACCGGTACTGCCTTACCTGTTTGGCTCTGCGAACCTGGAAGGGTACTGCTGAAACGGTTTGGCAACAGGAGCAAGTATGACCCGATCGTAGAGGTGGTGGAACTCCTCGAGGCCAACCCTACTCATGCAAGAATACGGCATGATGACGGCCAGGAGGATTCAGTGGCGCTAAGACATTTGGCTCGCTTTCCACGCTCTGATGAACATCAGGGTCCTGCTGAGAATACTCGACCCGACCTTGCAAATGCAGACCCGGCCCATTTGATTGAAACAAGTTCAGTTGACACTACACTTAACACGGAGGAAATAGAGAATCAGCCTTCCCAAAGATCTGCCAGTCCTTCGAATAGTGAACTGCCCCCACGGCGGTCTAGCAGGATTCGTAGACCAGTTCAGCGACTGGACTTATAAATAAAATAATATATACACCTTGCAATCTCTCTTACTAGTGGGGGGAGATTGTTATATTTTTGTAAAAATTTCTATTGCACGTGATTTTGCACACGTTCCTTTTCCTTTAAAAAGGCTGAGTTCTTTTCTTTCTTCGGCATTTTGTTTACCTGCTCTTGCGTTTACTGCATGCTCTTGTGTTGCGTTTACTACTTGCCTTTGCCTTTGCTATTGGCTGTGAACTTAGTTCGGTAAAGCCTAGTAAAGAGGTTTTGTTCTGTCTTCAGTTACGTTAAAACACCACAACAGTATTAGATTTTCCAAGCATTCATTCCTCATTACATGTCCCAGGAATTTCAACTGCTATTGTCAAATCAAAAATGTCACTAGTGGAAAAATTCAGGGATTTATTTTATTTTTTTTTTTTTTTTTTTTTTTTTACTTAAAGACCTTGAATAATTCTTGCTTCATTTTTCAAAATGTTTACCTCAGACATTTTAATTCACTTTTTTTTTATATATAGTAATTTTGAATTCTCTATTTTTTGGAATGATAATTTTTTTTTTTTTTTTTTTAATTTTTTTTTTTTTTTTTTAAGTAAAGATTCCATATTTTTCCTTCACCATAGTAAGATTTTTTTTTTCTCCACTATTTTACACATAATGTTTGCTTGGGCTCCACTATATTTTATTTACCATTAATATTTTAAGAGAGCTGTATTATTCCCTGTGCCTCTTCTACAAGTACTTTCATGGCTTCTGCTCGGAAGAACTTAGATCATTGGTGCCGCCTAAGCACGAATTTACACAAGATACTAGATTAGCAACTAGGTCCCACCCTTTTACAGTTAAACAGATAAGATGTAATTTCTACTCCAACAGCTTTTCTTGCGCAGCCTGTGGAATTCCCTTCCACATGTCTGCTTTCCTGACAGCTACAATCTCCAGGTGTTTAAATGTAGGGTCAATATACACCTCCTATCACACTAACTTCCAATTATTCTCCCAACACTCATCTACCCAACCCTCATCCTTGGTATTCTTACCCGCCTATCACCCACCCTCTGACATTTCCTATATTTAACCATCCTTTCTCCACTCTATGTAGCCCCCTTCGCAGTAGTGGCAGTGAAAAAAAAAAAATTGTGATTTTTATAAGTAAATGAATTGTCCCACTATTAATCAAATTTTACAATGGTCAGTTTTCAGTTTGTGCCTGGATATTGCCATGTGCATAAAACTCACTTATACCTAATGGTGAGGAACAAATGCCTCTTTGTGTGTGTGTGTACACATGCACACACATATATAGTGTGTGTGACTAGAAAGACAAGGGGAAAAACTATTCTTTTTGTTTTTTTTATTCATTTGGTTCCTTTACTGATACTCTATCTGAAAATAATTTACACACGCACATTTTTTTGTCTCCAATGACATTAGTTTGAAATAAACTGTTAGATTCATTTGTCAATTTTTTTTTTCTTGAGTATTCATTAATTCTGATATTTTGCTTTTGTCTTTGTTATCTGAAAAGAACTTGCATATGTCTAGATTAACAGTATAGCGGGGCAAAATGGTTGAATCTCTTGCCAAAAGGCTGTAAATTGTTTCAACCTTAAAAGCACTTCTAACTTTCCATTTATTATTGACCTTTCGAGTGTATCTACAGTTTTTATACTATTTGGATGAGAAACTATTCAGACAATTTTAATTCCTCTAAAATCTTACAGTAGGCTAACTTTAACCAAAGTTTGAGATTTTTTTTTTTCTTTTTCTTACAATTTTAAATCCTAATCTAAATTATTTTAAATTCTGCTATTGAAATTACATAGGAAAAAGTAAAATATTTTAAATATCTTCTTCTATGGACATTTTTTTTTTCTTTAAATTTATGCTAATAGCATGAATTTTTTTTTCTTTTTGTCCCATTTTTTCCCCTACTAATCTTTTCCTGAAATGTAATTAAAGTTTGCTGTCTTTTGGGGAAAGACAATTCTATCTCATGACAGGCAGTTAATGAGTATTATTTTCTTTCCTTTCTCATCTTATCATTGGTAAATGAGCTGGCAAATCTGCTGCTCCCTTTTTTGCTTTGTCTTGTTCTTGTAGGGAAGGTCAATTTCAGAGGATATCTTTCATAAGCCTTGTTCCTTTAGGACATAGGCGATCATGGCCTTCCACATCTTCTTTCTAGTTCTTAATAAGTTTTGTCACTGTTATTTCTTCCAAGCCCTGTTTTGCCATCTACTTGCTCAAGCCCATTAAGTATATTACGTATTGCTTTCCCTTATCTCTCTATCCACCCTGTGAGTATCAGATTTTCCAAGCACTATTTCCTCATTACATGTCCCAAGAATTTCAGCTGCCTCTTCCCCTTGCAAAATCAAAGATGCAATTTGTAGAAAAATTCAGACTTTTTATTATTTTTTTTTATCTTCTTAAAGACCTTAAATAATTCTTGCTGTAGAAGTATCAGTCAGTCAGTCAGTTAAGTGCCATACATGATACACGCTTGGGCGATCACGTCTCGAAAGAGACATGACTGACTGGGCAGAAGATTATCCCGCAGTAGGTTGCCATTGCTTTCTGTGGTAGACTGGTTGCCGACCAAGGCTATAGAACCCAATCTGTCCTGTTATTTAACCCATAACTGGAAGGAAGAGATGGATTAATACCTTTCCCCAAGGGTATTTGTGCGTAAGTGAATGCAATGAATTCAACTGGAATTCAAACTCGGCTCCCCGATTTCTTGTTCCGAGCAGATATCCAATGCATCACAACGCACATCACACTGCATTAAAAATCAACAATGTCTAATATCCTTACTTTGTTGCCTTAAAGGACTATTACAAATGTCAATATGTTGCACAAGTTCATATTCATAAGATTGTCAAACAAGTTTGTGGATGAAATAGAAATTTTAAGTATTTCTAAAAAAAAAAACAAAAAAAAACTGCATTTTATACTTTCCAGTAATTTTAATATAAGAAAATCTAAAAATTGAATTTTAAATATTCCTCTCTTCATAACAGTATTTATTATTTTATGTATTTAAATGTTCTAATAAATAAATATTATTCTGCTCTGCAATATGTTCATATGACGCAATGGATTGTTAAATCTGTAAGGTGATCCAGAAACATTTATTTCCCAACTTTCATTTCTTTTTCCTTCCTTTGCTTTTTGTTTTCTAATTTGTCATAAAACAAAAATGGAGCATTTCTTTTGAACAACTTATGAAAAGAAATAAATGATACTTTCTATTGCTTGGAGATGTTATAAAAATTATAATTTAAGTGACAGTGCATACAAAATATACATGAAGAAAAACTTCCACAGATCTTGTCAAAGAAAAAAATATTTTTCAAGTTGGTATTTAATTACAAAAATGGCTCAATTTCATCATTGAAATTTTAGAAAGTAAATCAGAAAAGGATTTTTGTTAATCAGCCACTGATTTATAATGAAAATTTTAAAAAATTAAATCATCTGTCCAATGAGAAAACTATAAAATTGTGTATGCTTTTTGGTCTTTTTATAATTTTGACATTAAATTTTGTAAGATCTGAAGAAAGAACAAAATATTAAAAATTGAACATTTTAAAGGATTTTATTTACTTATTAAGCATGTATTTTTTGTATTTTAAAGTATTATTTCATTTTTCTGTTTTCCTCTCATCTCTCTCTTTCTTTACAACCAATTAAACAAAATTGCTTGAACAAAAAACTTAGACAAATTTATACCTCTTCTATGGATTAAATGGTAGAGCAGATTGGGTTCTTCATTCTTAGCTGGTGACCAGCCTTGGAGACTAGACAACTCTAAACTTTAAGACAGTATATTGTCTTGGTGAAGCACATATTATGCAGCTAATTAAAGGATTGTGGAATCCACGTCTTTATTATATCATCTGCAGTTGATCTGATATTTTTATTGTACTTAATTCTGCTTTTGTTTTGTTTAATGTATCTCTCCACCATTGCTTAGTAATTGTTACAAAAACTTGTTTAAAAAAAATATTCATTAAGCGTAAACTAATTATACATTTTTTACAAGGAAAAAAATATTCAGAAGTTTTAAACTCGGTTTCATTTTTGCTCATTTTTTTTTTTAATATTTTATTTATTAATAATTTTTTTACCATTCAACTAAGCATTTATTCTGCAATCTTATTACATGTTCTCTATCACCTGCCTGATTATTTCAGGTGTTTTTTTAGTCAAACACATAAGACACCGCAAAAAAATAGTCTTTTTGTCAAAGCTAAAATAATCAAATTTTCAAAAGTTGTTTATAACCCACAGAAACATTAATGTGCCTAAATGTGAATCTTCATAAACTTCTTACCTTTCATTATATTGAATTTAAAGTGTCCAAAAGCATTTCCATTTAATTTATTGCTAAAAGATTACTAAGTTTGTTGATTATCTTATTTGATAAGTTTTTTTTTGTTTTTTTTTTTGTGATAAATGAAATGGAAATGCTTCTGTTGTATCCTGCTTTAATGTTTGCGACACAAAGAAACCAAAAAATCTATATATCTTCAATTTTGCTATGTTAAGCTGTTTTATTTTACTTTACTTGTAGTATCCTATCTGGACTAGGAAACAATTTGAGGATTTAAAGTCAGAAAGGAAACTTTTTTCAAACTAGGACAGTTACATAAGGCCTAGTGTGGTATCTCTGCAAAAAATTGTTGAATTATTAATCCCAAATTCTTATTTTGTATCCATTGATTTTTATATTATCAAATGTCATTTAACATCTCTTGTTTTAAATTTATTTTAAATTGTTTTGAAACTTGAAGTTTTATGTATTGATTGTTTTTTATATTTTATTTTTTTTCCAGCAGTAATTGACTGATTTTTAGAAGCACATCATTCTGGATAAAAATGAAGGCTACAGTATTCTTTGTCCTATTAAGTTTGTTTCTAAGCTGGTTAGAGACTACAGAAGCCCAGCGAGAGGGTATGTATAAGTTTGCTTTCTTGAAAAATCTCTTAACTGTTTTCTGTTTTTCTTGTAGAAAATGTATGCAAAAATAAATAAATCTTACTTTCTTGCAGATTTCTTTCTTTCATACAAATATGTTTGATCTTAGTGATTTACTAATATTTATGAATTATTCAATTTAAATTAAGGAGACAGAAAAATGTTTTTTCATCATTAGGCTACAGACTTATTGATGTATCTACAAAGAAACACTCTTGACATGATTTGATGAAGATTTTGCAATCAACTAGTATTCTTCTTTATCTGTCATGTTCCTTAAGGACGTAGGCCATCATGGACTTCCACTTGCCCCTATCCCTTGTTGCTCTCAACACTTTTCCTCTTGGTATCTATAACAAACCCTTCTCTGCCATCTACCTGCTCAAGCCCATCAGGTATGTCCTGTGCTGCTTTCCTCTCTCTTTCCTTCTATCCATCTTGTGAGTATTAGATTCTCCAAACCATCCTTCCTCATTACGTGTCCCAGAAACCTCATCTGTCTATGCTTGATGCTAAGTATGAGATTCCTTTTCTTTTCATTTGTATCCTCTCCTAAATTAAACTTTGTTGTTGCTCACATGTTCGGTCCACGGTATCCTCAGTATTCTTCTGCAGAACCACATTTCTGCTACTTCAAGTCTCTCTTCCTCAATCTTTAAGGAGATCATCCAGAAAGGAGGACAGATATCACATAACATTCCAGTACTCTTTTATTTCCAACAATAACTTCCTGTCTCTCAATTCTCTGCTTAGCTTTTGAAATATGTCCTTGGCCATGCCAATGTGTCTTTGGATTAGCAATTCTAAAAATAAATTTGTCTGTAGATTTTTTTTTCTTAATGTAAAAATTTTTTAATTGGAACATCAGGAAATATTACATATTGATTGACTCAGCATAATGTTTGCATCTTAGTTTTATTCGGTTATCAGTTATAGTTGATAAATTTCAAGCAATTTAAAAGTAAACCCTTTATTCAATTTACAGAGGTACATTATTTTCATTCTGATGCCCATAGCATGCAATAACTTGAATAACTTAATTTATCCACCTGATATTGCATATTTCTTCAATTAAACCAGAGGATCTAATTTAATACTACCAAGCCCTTGAACTTATGACCACCAGTAGAACATATAGTTTTAGTGCAGTGTTTTTCAAACTTGGTTTTATTGTGACCCCCAGCAAGAACCACATTTTGCATTACAACCCATTATACCTACATCTGGGTTGTAATGCAAAATGTGGTTCTTGCTGTGGGTCACAGTACAACCCATTATACCTACATCTGGAAACTACAAGACCTCCTACAGAAGGTAGCGGTAGTGAGTTACAAAAAAGGTCTACAAATAAACCTTAAGAAAACTGAATGCATGGTCATCAGCAAAAGGTGCAACCCAAAATGCCAAATACAGGTGGGGAATACCAGAATAAAACAGGTGCAAAAATTTAAATACCTAAGAAGTGTTCTAACAGGAGATGGAAAGTGCAACACAGAGATCCGAAGACAAATTGGCATGGCAAAGGTCGCGTTCCAGAAGCTGAGTAAAGTGCTGACACACAGAAGAATTTCACTAGAAACAAAGAGTGCTGGATTGCTATGTGATGTCAGTTCTTCAATATCATCGAAAACAAGGACAAAACTGGAAGCAGCGGAAATGTGGTTCTACAGAAGGATGCTGCGGATATCGTGGACCGAGCATGCAAGCAACGAGGAGGTGTTGAAAAGAATGGCAACGAAAAGGAAATTAATACTGAGCATCAGGAAGAGACAACTGAAGTTTCTGGGACACACAATGAGGAAGGAAAGCCTGGAGAACCTGATACTGACTGGCCAGATAGAAGGCAAGAGAGACAGAGGAAGGCAGCAGATAACATATTTGTAGGACCTGATCAGGTGGATGACAGAACGGGGGTTGCCAGGAGTAACAGGAGCAAGCATACTGGGAGCCACAAGGGATAGGGAGACATGGAGAACCATGATCGTCTACGTCCTGAAAGGACAGGGCACATAGAAGAATAATAATACCTACATCTAATAAATCAGACAAACTCTGTTCACTAGGTTTGTTTGTTTAGCATTGACAATTTATATGTATATTATGATCTTCACACATTGCAATTGCATGTGTCTTATTGGTATTATTTATTTGTATAAATATAAAATTACTTTTAGAAAAACAATTTTAAAGGAAGTTTTGACACAAAGGTAAAGTTAATATTTTTTTTTAAAATGTCATTTAACAAGATGGATGTGCTTGTTTGTTTATAAGCAAATGATTCCAATTGGGAACACAGGAAGACAATTATACACGCATATCAGGGGCACTGTTGAGCCTGTTTCTGTCCTTTATAAATTCAGTTAATGTGAAAAGCTCAGTTGACACAAGTTGTAAAAGGCAACATCTTTATAGCTAAGTTTTGGCTTAAGGCCTCTTTAGAGCTGTTTACATTCTGCACTTTACTCTCACTTGCATATGTTTTTTTTTGTTTTTTTTTTTTGTTTTTTTTTGTTTTGTTTTTTTTGTTTTTTTTTGTTTTTTTTTTTGTTTTTTTTTCTGTTTTGCTACAATCCATTTTATTTATCTTGCAACCCACTGTAGGGTCAGGACCCACGTTTTAAAAAACCCTAGTCTAATTGATAAGTATTGATTAAGTGGATGTAGTTATTTGCTATAGTCACAATATTTCAACTAAGACATCTAGTCAGAGTAAATAGTGTAAAACAAAACTTTCTATTTCTCATTTTGTCTAAATAAATTTTACTTTAAATGCACTTGAATCAACTACTATTTTTCTGTTTAGGAAACTGTGCTTGTCTTTTGTTTCTTATTTCCAAATTGATAAAAGAAATAAAATCATGTAAAAATAGAACAAATCTGCAAATCACCTAAAAGAATTGTAAAAGACAAAATTATTGGGTAGTCCAGAAAGTTCAAGCCTATTTTTGAGGGAAATTAAAACACAAAACAAAATTATGTCATTAAATATTTATTCAACTAAATATGAACCATTCTGTTGCACAACCTTTAACTAAGGTGTTTTTTATATCATCTAAAGAATTAACACTTTTGCCATTGAGATTATTTTACAAGGACTTGAATAAATGAAAATCTAAAGAAGCAATGTCTAGTGAATGTGGTGAGTAGAGTAACACATCCCAGCCAAGCTGTGACAATTTTTGCCGGGTTGCCAAAGAAACATGATACCTAACTTTATCTTCATGGAAAACAACTCCTTTCCTGTTTTTGCCATTTCTGGGTATTTTTCTTGAATTGCTATTTTTAATTTGTCCAGTTGTGGGCAATGCCTTTCACAATTAACTGACTGTTTACTTGGCAGAATCTCGTAGTACAGGGATTCCTTTCCAATCCCACTAGATGTGCAGCATGACTTAAGATAAAGACCTGCTTTTAGGGTGGCTAAAGTTGGCTTATGTTGCATACCCCAGGATCTTTCTTACTGAACATTGTTGTAAATGATCCATTTCTCATCACAATTTGCTTCCAAAAGGGTCTTTTCTCTCAGGTGATGTGGTACTCAAACATTATAGCAATTTGAGTACCCAAGTCTTGATGGTGAAGCTTTACTAAATGATCATGGATGGTGAATCTTGATAAATTTAGTGTTTCTGCCAATTCCTGTATTGTATAATGTGGGTTATTCCCAGTCAGTGTCATGATTTGGTCATCAACTTTAGTTGTTCTGTCTGAGCACTCTTCATCAATAAAGCTACAGTCATCAACTCTACAAAGAAATTAAAAGGTTCAAAATTATATAAACAACAAAAAATAAGTTGTAGAGAGCCATAATTACCTACCTCTTGAGGTAACTTGAAATAAAAGAATTTTGTTACACAACTCAGTGAGGAGTTATCTTTTAGGTTAAGATATCGATGTTGCTCATTTATAAATAACTTGATTTGTTCTTAGTTTTTAATGTTATCCAGGATTAAGAAAACTTTGAATTTGCCTTTTTTCTTCTTTAATGCTTTTAAATAGAAAAAAATTTTGTTTTGCATCACAACAGTTTTTTTATTTTATTTTTATTTTATTTTTTTTTAAGATCTAACCTATTTTTGTGGTCTGCAAGAAATAAAATCTCATTATTTTTACATTTTCAGTAATTATTTTCCCAGATTTTCTCTTTCAGCCTCTGATCACTTAATATTTTCCAACATTTAAAAAAATATATTGTGTACTTATTATGCATGTGTACACATATGGTACACAAAATTTAGAATTTGAGCTTTTTATTGTGACAAGTGATTGTTCAGATTGCAAAGTTTTTAAAAATTACTACTTTCATAGATAAATAGTTGGGTAACTTTTTATAAAACTTCATGTTTCTGGGCTTATGCTGGAGTTCTTTACAAAAACCTTTTTGTATAGTGTGTGGTCTGAATTAGATTAAAAAAACTTTTTAATATGAAAAGCACTTCCAAAAATTTATTTGCGTTTGTTCAGAATTTTAATTTTCTTGCCTTTCTAAAGCTTTATATTAAAACATTTTTGTATTTTTTTCCCTTCATAGACAAAGAAATAGGTATGTATTAAAAAATTTGAAGCATAAAAACTTTCTTTTCTTTGAAGGTAGCATGCAGGTGTTTACTTTCTTACAGTGCCATCTTAGTTTTGCATTTTAAAATGTAGTGCCATTGCTTTAATTTTTATTTTTTCCTTTTTAAGTTTTTGATTTTTCAGCTTGAGATTTTATTGGTTAGTTTAGAAAATAATGGCTGTCTGATATCAGATTTATGGAAATTTATCAAGTTTTAATGTCTCAGGAAAAAGTTATTTCCTCATGTTTTGATGTATGTGTCCAAAACGCATTACTAACATCTAACACTAAAATTTTATTTTAATTTTGTTACTTCAAATTAGCACTCACTCATAAATTATCACAATTCTCTAATTTAGTTTTGTTTTTGAAGAATTAGAATTTAACTCCACTCTGTGTTATGTACTGCCTCTGCTGTTGCTAGAAACCACAATCATCTTGATGGCTAATGACAAACATGTGTGTGTGTATATATATATATATATATATATATATATATATATATAGTCATCTGCAGACAGAGCTGTTTTGCTGTATCACAGCTCATCAGCACAGTCAGACTCCGATTGCCCTTAACCCAGGACGAAAACCCAACCGAAATGGCGTCAGTCGGTGATTCTACCCCCAGGCCATGGACGCACGGTAGAAGAAGGCAGACTTTTTAGTGCGTATATTATCATTATACACGCCCACTAGCTAGAGTGCTCTAATTCTTTTTACTGAATGAGCGATGCGTACATGCCAGAGTAGCTACTGTTTTTCAAAGTCTTCCATTCTTCCAGAGTGCTCAATCAGAGTGTGAGCGTAAAAATCTAAGCTTATATATATATATTATTAGATTTTTATTCTTTTGACTCTGTTGTATGGAGGAGGAGGGTAGCCAGGGAGGCACATGCAGGTGTTGTTGGGAGTTCTGTCTGTCTGTCATCTGCTGCCTTTTGGCTCTGTTCTCTGTTCCTTTTGCTTTTGGTCAGAAAAACCACAAACTTATATAATCCAAAATTTCTACGCAATTGCCTTTTCGATTGTTTATTTAATTTCATCTGTAAATTAACTTTTGCCGGCCATTGCCTTTGATACTACACCCTGCCACCATCAACAGGTAGATTATATTCTTATCAAATATATTTTGTCGGCTCTGTTTGTGTTTTTTGCTTTCGACATCGACCACACTGCTGTTTTTGATGTCAATCATATTTCTGTCAGGTCACAGAATATGTTACATATGATGAACCTTCTCTTTTTTAAATGCCTTTTACTTTATTATCCTTTAGTTCATATAAAAAGTAGATTTTGTGAATACAAAAAGGCTTTGATATATGGCCTATACATATTAAAAGGCCAGAAAGTTTTGCTCATATCCTGGGGTGGGCATTAAAGCTTAGATGAAAAATTTACTCATTTATTTCATTAATTTAAGAAAGTTAAAAATGTTAATACTGGTTATTATTTTCTGAATAAATCACTTAAAATATTTCTGTATTAATTTGGGTTATATAAGGCAACTATGAGAATACTGAAGAACAAAATTGAAATTATTAATAATTTTCTCTTGTATTTTCATAATGTTAGAAGTAACAAAATAGTGGATTAAAAATAAATCCATTAATTCTTTATTTATTACTTCAAACATTGTTATAGTGGACACTTATTTGAAATTGTAATAGACATAGTATACACTGTTTAACCAATAAAAATAAGTGTTCACTATAATAAAATTTGAGATATATATATATATATATATATATATATATATATATTTTTTTTTTTTTAAATTAATAGTTTACATTGCAACATGGAAATTTCTATATTTTGAGATTTTTTACCTCGTCATCAGGCAATGTTGGCTCATTTTTGTGAAAATGATTTTCATTTGATTATAAGAAACAATACATTTGTTATATATATATATATATATATATATATATGATAAATGAAAAGTGAAAAAAAAATCTTAAAGATGGTTGGTGGAGAAAAGCTAATCTTTTCTCTGATGAAAGACATTTGATAAAAACAAAACACTTTCCACTTTGTCTTCTCATCTTCACTTTTGTTTTGGATATTATTAGACATCCAGCACACATACATATATCTTTTAAATAATAAATTTCTTGCTCAGGGCTGTAGCCATTGCATCTTTCGTAGCATTTAACCTAGTGTTGGACCTGTTTCTGGCATTTAACCCTGTGTACGTGACATCCTGATTTTGTAATGACTAACTTAGTTTTGCCTTGCTAATACTGTAAAATGCTTAACAATTGCATCAGTTCTTATAAAAACATTTGTTGTTTAATTTGTACTGAATTTTTTACTGTAAGGCAGTAAAGCTGCTAAGACACATGGGTTACTGGGTGTGGAAGAATTAGGAATCAGAAACACTGCTAAGGAGTGGAAAAACAAATGAAGAGAATTCAGTGATTGAAAGTGCATTTAAATTTCTGAAAGTTGACTGGAAAGCTTGGATCTGGAAGAGTTTCACAAGTAAAAAAGTGAGAACAGAAACTATTAGCATAGAAGTTATGATTACATCTAAGCAATTCACCTATAAATTGGTAAAACCCCATTACCAGTCTAGTACTGCTCTTCATGAAGATTAGTTACCATAGCGAAGAGCAGCAATTACCATGAAAGTATATAGAGTAAAGGCAAAGGGAGGCAACTTTACAGCAGTGGGAAAGTGCCTGTAACCAAGATACAAGAACAGAAATACAAGAAATACTGCTGATTTCTCTTTTGGTTTCAACAAGGATCTTAATATATAAGAAAACTTTTTGCTTTAATAGTAATTTTTTTTTTTAATTTATATGTTTGCATGACTTTTTAAAAATTCTGTGCAGTATTTGATAATGAATTTACAATGGCATTTTAATTTAAATTTCTAACTTAAAAAACATAAAATGCAGTATATATAAAGGGGGAGATGCTGAAAATTTCTTGCCTAACACATTTCCAAATCATCAAATATTTTTTATAAACCTATTTGGTTATGCCAATAGCTTTTCAACACTTTTTCAGGCATATGCACATGCATGCATATATGTATATACTGACAATAAAAATGCAATATCCTTAAGAATGGTGTCAGTTTTGAGTTAGGATACATTGTCAAGTAGTTAGAATGTTACCATTCTACTTGTCATATTTATACAGAGAATTGAAAAGTTCTTGCAGCCAACTCACTTCCTAAAATCATTATTCTGAATTTGACCATTTAAAATATCTATTTTAGAAAGGAGAGGCAAGAACCTTTCAGTGCCCCCATTATATATTTCCAGTTTTAGAAAAACAAGTAAATTTCATATTAAAAGTAATTCAGTAAATTTCCTTTTTTTTCTTTTTTTTTCTTTCCTCTTTTCTTATTTCTGTATTTTTCTCTTCCCTTTTGTCTCTCGACCCCTTTCTTGTACAGGTTTTCAAATGATACTTCCAATTTTGTGTACTTTCTACCCTAACATTTCTTGGGATTCACTTAATAAAAATGTTGGCACAATGGAGCTGGGACATTTCAAGTGCTTTTTATTTTCCACATCAAAATGGTTGCTTTTCTTTCTTTTTCTTCCTCCTCCTTTCAAATATCATATGTATTTGTAGAAAAGAACACTCAAAAACTGGAAAGAACATGAAAAACAAAACTGACTTTGACAATGTGATAAAAAAACTAAAAGGATAATAAGCAAGTAAAGTGGATTGATTAGCGAGAAAATATTTTTAAAAGCTGCTGTCGTAAATGTAGCAATATCAGATAAAGACATAAAAAAAATGATTTGTCAACAGTAAATTTGAATAATGAATGTAGAGCTACATTGGATGAACCAGATGGTTGAGCTAGACATTTAGTCCTTTCTGGAAATAGTCAACTAAGATGACTTAGAAGGCAAAAGTAGGGGAGGCAGAGTAATTTAGGGATAATGGGCTCATATGCAGTAAAATTGAAGATTGTATCAGTTTTTAGGCAAGTCATTTATTTATATATATATATATATATATATATATATATATATATATGTATATATACACACACATACACAGGTCACAATGTCAAAGCATATTCATGCAAGACTGACTATTGCTCACCTTACCAAACAGCTTTCAAATATACCAAATTTATGGAATCCCCTCCTCCTCAGCCTCTCCAAATTATCCAGGAGAAAAATTAAAGTTTCTCTTTAAAAGAATAAAAGTTAATAATCAAACAAAAAAGATCTTTGGGTGGGCAGCTGTAGCAAGTAATGTTAAAATTGAAAAAGTAGAAATATATAAACCAGAACAATAGGTAAAATATATTGTGTTAATTGGGTATGTTTTTCTGGCATCTATCTTTTTATAGGTTTATTTATAAGTAAATATTCATATTGTGATTGCATAATAAAAACTGGCATCCACAAAACAAGTTATGAATATTTTCAATAGTGATAGCTAATTTTTACAGAGACTTACATATGTAAATATATTTAAAGAATTTTACCAATTATGGTTAGCTAACTGGACCAAGACCTGAAGAAATGCGTTCTGGGGTACTCTTAGTTATCTGAAAGAGTTCTTGGGGTCAAACCGAAGGGAAAGCCCCTTTCAACATAGCTGTTACAGTATGTATGCACAGACAGCGCAAAGTACTAACAAGAAAATAAAATCTTTCTACTCTATACTGGACAATACCAAGGCTCAATGTAAAATACAAGAAATTAGAATTATCATGGGAGATTTGAATGCCGAAGTAGGTAAGAAGAGGGAAGGTGTAAAAGTTGGCAGCTTCAAACTAGGAAACTGCAAAGAAAATGGGTTCAATGATGCACATTGAATGACAAGGTAAAAACCAACACCTGGTTTCAAGAACACCTAAGACAATTATCGACATGGAGAAGCTCAGTAGTCAGTACGAAAAACCAGATCGACTATAGAACTATAAACAGGAGATTCAGGAATGCAGTTGTTTACTACAAAACTTATCCAAGTGCCGACTGCGGAAGTGACCACCTCTCGGTTCTATGTAAACTAAATTTCGAAGATTAAAGAAGCCTGGTGCAGCATCTAGACTGCAATACAACACTTGTGAATATATACGGATACAACACTTGTGAATATATACGGATACAACACTTGTGAATATATACGGATACAACACTTGTGAATATATACGGATACAACACTTGTGAATATATACGGATACAACACTTGTGAATATATACGGATACAACACTTGTGAATATATACGGATACAACACTTGTGAATATATACGGATACAACACTTGTGAATATATACGGATACAACACTTGTGAATATATACGGATACAACACTTGTGAATATATACGGATACAACACTTGTGAATATATACGGATACAACACTTGTGAATATATACGGATACAACACTTGTGAATATATACGGATACAACACTTGTGAATATATACGGATATTTGTGGGGAAAAAAAATTACAAGGGACAAATTGAAAATGGAAACTCAAAATGGGACACATTAAAAGAAACGTTAGTGACATCAGCAAATGATATAAAGAAAATCAGAAGGAAAAAATTATCACAGATGAGATTCTCAACATGATGCAAAAAAGACAGAAAATAATGCCAAGACATGGAACGGAATACAGGAAACTACGCAAGGAAATAAGGAGCAAATGCAGACAGGTTAAAGGAGAATGACTCCACAAGTGTGCAGAAATAGATTGAGCATGACCAATAAAAAGACATGCCTAAGAGAACTAACAGAACAAAAGACATGCTCATCAACAGGATGTATAAAAATCCAAGGATGGCATGCTCATATTAGAGAAAGAGAAAATACATCAGCGATGGGACGAATATATCTGAGCTCTCTTTCGAGAGCAATCAACAATACACCGAAATACTGACAGACCAAAAACATTAAAAATGAACTGGAAGCTGTCCTGGCCAAATTGAATTGAAACGAAGCAGCAGGACCGCACGGTATTGTAATAAAGACGCTTGGGGAATCTGATACTCGCAGGACATATAGAGGAAAGGGAGACTGGGGAAAGCAATGCATGACATACTTGTTGGGCTTGAGCAAATGGGTGACAAGGCAGTTTGGAAGAGTTAACAAGAGAAAGGGTGTTTAGAGCTTCAAGGGATAGGGAGATGTAGAAGGCTAGGATCGCCTATATCTCCTGAAGGAACACAGCACGTAGAAGAAGAATATCAGTTTTATGAACACACTAATCTGCCTAATAAAATGTCATAGTGAACATGTGAAAAAATTTCCTGTGACTTCTCTCCTCCTTTGGAACTGGTAAAGTAGAACTTTTTTGTTCCTGTAAAGAGCAAAAAACAGAAACTGTTCCGATATATCTGAAAAGAAGTTGTGTACTTAGTGTTTTGTGCGTTGTGGTCCAATGGATATTGGCTCAGAATGAGAAATCGGGGAGCTGAGTTCGAATTCATTGCATTCACTTATGCGCAAATATCCTTGGGAAAGGTATTGATCCGTCTCTTCCTTCCAGTTATGGGTTAAATAACAGGACAGATTGGGTTCTATAGCCTTGGCTGGCAACCAGTCTACCGCAGAAAGCAATGGCAACCTACTGCAGGATAATCTTCTGCCCAGTCAGTCATGTCTCTTTCGAGACATGATCGCCCAAGCGTGTTTCATGTAGGGCACTTAACTGACTGACTTAGTGTGTTGTGGTGTAATGGATATCAGCTCTGAATGAGAAATCTGAGAGCCAAATTCATTTCATTCACTTACACACAAATAACCTTAGGAAAGGTATTAATCCGTCTCTTCTCCCTCAAGCTATGGGTTGAATAGCAGGACATTGGGTTCCATAGCCTTGGTTGACAACCAGTCTACCATAGAATGTAATGGCAACCTACTACAGGAAAATTTTCTGCCTAGTCAGTCATGGGTCAAAAGAGGCATGATCACCCAAGTGTGTATCACGTACAGCACTAAACTGTGGTTAGTGTAAAAGGATCTATTCCTTTGCTTTGAGTATTTTGGAGAAAAAGGTACAGACATTTCTGTTAGACAAAGAAAAAGGTTGCTCTTTTAATAACCTCATATTATTTTAATAAAAGGTGTAAAGTTTTTACTTTTATTTAAAAAAAGATACTTTTTGCAATGTGGCATTGAACAGTCTGACATTTGAATGTCTTATTTCTCAAATCATCAAATAAAAAAAATGAATTATAACCTGTGACTTTAGGTCAGTTTTAAGTTTGTGTTTTTTTTTTTTTTTTAAGTCTGCAATCAGTGAGGCCTACATGAATCTTCTTTTTATTTGGTTGAAATATTCATGAGTCTATATATTGCCAATCATCACAGTCCTGCATCAAAGTCATAAGGGAGGCATTCTGTGTCATAATATAGATGGTCAATGTAGGTGATTGCTGAACAACCAACTCGTCTTGCGCCATAGCTAGGTGTCTCAGTCAGTCAGTTAAGTGCCATACGTGATAAACGCCTGGGCGATCATGTCTCGAAAGAGACACGACTGACTGGGCAGATGATTATCACGCAGTAGGTTGCCATTGCTTTCTACGGTAGACTGGTTGCCGACCAAGGCTATAGAACCTAATCTGTCCTGCTATTTAACCCATAACTGGAGGGAAGAGACGGATTAATACCTTTCCCAAGGGTATTTGTGTGTAAGTGAATGCAAGGGATTCAACTGAAATTCGAACTCGGCTCTCTGATTTCTCGTTCCAAGCCAATATCCACTGCACCACAACACACATAACTCATAAGTTCTTGTTTTGTTCGACACCAGTGTCCTGCAAAGCATGTTAATTGCTCCATCTTGTCAGATGATTGCTGTCTCTTCTTCATCTCCATTCAGATTAGCTTCCACTTCTCTACTTGAATATCCATGGCTTGCAGGTGACTCTTGAGACCTGCATTCGACTTCACTGGTTTCTTGCATATACAATATAAGAACTTAATCATTTTGGTTGGATTACATAGCTCTGGATGCTTTCTCCTTCTCATGTATCACCATGCGTCTCTTCAAGCTGGACACAGATTTACAGATGACGCAAGTATTGCTTGTTGGATGCAGATGCAAGTTTGTGTGGCTTATGTCACGGGCTTTCAGGTGGTTCATGTAGCCTGCATTTGACAGTAGGACACACCCACAGCATCATGTTTCCAATTTGACATGCTCCTATCAAGTAACTCTTTGGTGATACCCTTGCTAATTTCTTGTTTCAGCTGAACATGTTGAAGGTGTTCAACCTTGAAGACACAATATCTATCACTGACAGTATCACCATTCTGCTCTTCAGCTCTATTCCTTGCATCAACCTCTCAGTTCTCAATATCCAGGCACATGCTTTCAAGTTATTTCTGACACAGTCCTTGAGTTTTTTCCTTGGCTTGTGTTGCAGTTGCTTTCCTCCTAATAACTTTCCATAGAGAAGCCATTTGGGAAGTCTAGTATCCACTGTTCTCATGACATGCCAGCCCAGTGCATCTGATTCAGCCTTATCACAGCTTAATGTTTCACTCTTTTTGAAGGACTGCAGTGTTTGGTGTATGTGACTGCCATTTGACACTGAGCATACATCTTAGGCATTTCTGATGGGATATTCTCCAGCCATTTGATATGTCTTCTCTCTTCAGAGGAGTACAGCTACGATGACAGGACACAAGTTTTGTAGATATCAGCTTTGGTCTTAACGCTAATAATCCTATCTGCTCGGACTTGCTTCCAGCTTTCCAAATGCAACACTTGCCTTCTGAATGTGTGGGAAAATCTCAGCATCCAGAGCACCATCTCTCAATGTTGTACTTCCGAGGCAAGGAAAAGTGCTGATGACTTTTCAGTATTGTGCCATTTACTACAAATGATGATTTGATGTAAGGCATACTTGGAGGAGAGATGAACATCATCACCTTGGTCTTCTTAATGATTATTTTCAGGCCAAAAGCATCGCAAGATAAAGAGAATCAGTCTACATTGAGCTGCAGATCATCCACTGTGTGTGGGTGTGTGGCACAATGTCAGCATTGTTTGTATACAGCAGGCCACTTATCAAAGCTTTAAAATTGAAGACTTTGCATGTGGTTTGAAACTTGATAGATACTCAAGCATCATATTCTTTGAAGGCATGTAACAAAAGAACAGCAAAATAGATGGAAAACAGTGTTGGAGCATGGATATCACCGTGTTTTACTCTATTGTCAACAGCAATCTCCTTTGACAACACCCCATAGTTGTTTCACCAAGTTAACAAATGTGGAATGACAACCAACTTTATCCAGTATCCTCCACAGTGCATCCTGATTCACAGTATCAGATGCTTTGGTCAAATCAACAAATATCTGATACAAAGAAGCTCTGTTCAAAGCACTCTTTTCTAGTAGCTGTCTAACGGAGAACACGTGCCCATAGTGCCTCTACCAGCCCTGAAACCACTTTGTACTTTTGAAATAACTGTTGGACAGATGAAGTGAATTAGTCTGTTCAACAAAAGCCTAGCAAGAACTCCAACCTTATACCATGGTAGTCATCACAAACTGATTTTGAACACAGAGAGAGACAAGGATTCCGTCAATTCAGTCATATGGTATAGAGTTGTCTTCCCAGAATAACGGAATGAACTTCCAAATAGCTGATACAACATTCTCTTCACAAAAGTTCCTCTGTAATACCATCAACTCCAGGTGTTTTGCCAATGTTGACTTGTTTGATAAATTTCTTTACTTTGTCAAAGTTGATATTGTTCATCAGATTGCTGAAGTTTCAGGAAGACACCATTATGATGTCCTCACACATCAGGGTCAAACTTCAATCTGCTGTTGTGTCCCAATTTTAATATATTGTGTCCTGGTATAAATATATAAACAGTCACTCACAGCAAAAAAAAGATAACAACCACCAAACAGAAAAAAAAACAATCACACACACAGCCTACAAATATAAACACACAAAAGAACATACACTTAACTATGACCTAAAACTTTTTTAAGAGGTCACATATACTAATACAGTAAGATAACAGTCCAACAAAATGACGAATCCAATGAAAGCAATTAAGCATAATGGATAATGGCTTACAGTTGAAAATCAAAGCAGACTTCCAATTCTGTTCATTATATTCACTTGGGCATAAATACTCTTCGAAAAGTCACCTCTTCTTCTCCACTCACAGCTGTAAGTCAATTAGTAGGATTTGTATGAGTAAATTATTATTAAGCATTTCTTACAATTCAAAACTTTCCTGGCTTTAAATAACCTGAAGAATGGTTGATAATCCATAAAAAACAAATGAATCAATCACAATCTCCTGACTCCATTAACCTTGTAATGTTCTTCTCTTTTATTATTTTGGGTGGGGAGTTTACAAACACAAATGTGATCTAGATTAAAAGCATTTAACAAACAATTGTGATTTAAGACTATTTTTATGCTATTTCAAAATACTTTGTCCTCTTGTAAATAGGGCTTATAGCATGTTTTTATAGCTTTATTTATAATTTTTTTTTTTTTAAATACTGTTTAACACTACAGAGATGTTTTATTGCATGAAGTCCATATTGCATGGGTGTATGGGTATATCTCTCCTATCCATGTCTTTTGGTTACCTTGTAATATACTAATTTCTTGTTTCTGTTTTCCTTCCCCTCTTCTTCAGTGCGCATACCACCTATGATCGCATCCATCTTCCCAAAAAAATATTACATGCCTATAATTTCTGGATGGAAAAAAGTTATCTACAAATGTGACCAGTTTAGTGGAATACCAAAACCGAAGTATGTTGTTTTTTTTTTTTCAAAACTTATTTCAGTCACTCCAATGTATTTTCAGAACCAAATTTGTAATTCTCTTGGTTAATTCTTGAGCAAAACATACCACTTGATATTAAAATTTGAAAATTTAAGCTTAAGGAATGTCATCATTATGTGTAATGTAAAATAATAAATGAAACTCCGTATGAGTGGATATTTTAAAATAAGTTTTAAAAAAGCAGTTGTGCCAACCAAGGCATATAACAATTATAGAAAACTGAACTTTCAAAATCCCTGTTTTGTGAGTTGACCTTTTTTAAAATGTCTTGTTTTCCCAATAATTCAGTTATTTACAATCTCCAATTTAATGTTATAGATAAATCTGCCATAGCTTATTTGTATCTCTCTTTAACTGTCCCAGTCTCTTCATATTTATCTAAAATTATTAATTTAAAGTTGTTTTTTTTTGTTTTTTTTGTTTTTTTTTTTTACTGACTATACAACTTTTCTTCAGGCAGTGCAAAATAATCTTATGCAGTTAGTCTCTTTACCTTGATGTTTTGATGTCTAAGTAACTTTTGGAAGTTGGCATTAATTTTTCTCTCTCTCTCACTATCTTTTCACAGAATATCTTGGCAGTATTTTGTAAATGGAAATAACGAGCCTTGGATTAATGGTCAGATGAGAACAGCTTTAAATGGAACTCAGTTGGAGCTCAGAAACATTAATCCTAATGAGCAATTTCAATGTCTAGCAAGAAATATATATGGCACTGCACTTTCAACCAAAATTCAAATCTACCAAGCAGGTAAGTTTTGGGTTGGGATATTTTAGATACAGGTAAGATAACACTTATACAAACATTCCAAACTGTTGAGAATTTACAGCAATTAGAATGGATGTATGTGTTCTGTCTGTCTGAGCAATATGAATAAAGACAAAAAGAAAATCTTATCTTAGCTTTTCAGAATTTTTAAATTTAAAAGCACTTATACATGAGGCTAACTGAAAATCAAGGTAAATTATGGTAGATGTCCAGTGTTGTAATTTAATATCTAACAGGCTAAACTGAGAAAATCTTGGATTTTTTTATGTCATTATTATTTATATTTTAGTTGGGGATTAATTTATGTATTATATATTTTATAACGATAGGTTATGGATTTAACATTTTTATTTTTTATAGTCATGTTAGAAAAGGAGTATTTCTTTCAAAACGAGATATTTGAAAAAATCTGAAGAGCTGATTTATATTTCACTAACATTTGATGGTCCCTCAAGAATTTTCTAAATTACATTGTCATTTAATAAGTGTGGTATTCTTTAGATTAAAATTGTAGTTGAATTTATTTCTATGTAGGCCTAATGCATTTGATAAATTGCAGTGTTTCAGATCTTTTTGTGGTCATAAATGTTTATTAATTTTTGCAAGTTTCCTAATGTATTGTAAGGAAGAATTCTGACAGTTTATTTCATGCTTTAAAAGTATTAGATATTTTTTGTTCCGATTTAAATATTTTTTGTTCTGATTATATGAATAATAATTTTGGATGTGGTTGTAATTGATTTAAAAAATACTGAAAAATTAACAACATTCTTATGTTTGTCTTGATAAAGTCCATCAGAGGACAGCACATCAGCTAATGAGCTTAGATAATGTTAATGTACCAATACAAATATAACACCAGCTAAGTGAAAATTTTTATTTGTATAATATAAAAGTCATCTGCAGACAGTTCTGTTTTGCTGTATCACAGCTCATCAGTATGGTTAGACATCCAATTGCTTCTAGCCAGGATTGAAAGTTGGCGATTCTACCTCTGAGCTATTGGCACTCAGTAGAGGAAGGCAGACTTTAGCATGTTATATACACATAAAACACATGTCAGTAGCCGAGAGTGTTCAAATTCATTACTGAATGAAGTATGCATAAATGCGTGAGTATGCAAGCATGGGTTTTTTTGTTTTTTTTTCTAAATTAAACTTAGGATAAAAAAGAACTCTTGTGAAAGGTAAATTGTCAGTTGAGAATTGTGGATAAACCCGCCTTTAGATAAGCTCTGGCTGGAGCCAGTTGGCATTAATTTTCAGCATTTTATTTTTCTTACTTCTCTAGATCTGTTCAAATTCTGATTCAACTGATATTTTAGCATTCACCTATTTGTTATGTAAAAAATTATTCTGTTTCTAACAATATTCTTGTTTTGACCAGACATCAGTAACAACTTGATTGTACTTGTGATGTTCTAACAAGAATAAAGCTTGTTCTTTGTTGAATTTGTTCATTCACAAAATTAACTTGTGAACCTTTGCCATTGAATTATAATTCTCTTTATAATGTTACTCATACTAGTAAATGAAGATGGTCATGTGCGAAGGTGAGATATGGAATGATTGTCTGAAGGTAGCTTTCACATGAAGTCTTCTCCAAGGAAAAGGATTTTTTTCTTACAGAATGTATAAGCTGGCTCAAAATGACAAACTGGCTATGATGGGAGTGAACTCTGAGCATGACCAGTAATGAATTTTTTTTTTTTTTTTTTTTTTTTTAATATAAGGCCAAAAACATGTGTAGACTGTATGGTTGTTAGGATAGAAACTTGAAAATGCTGCTCCCAAATTCCTTGAGGACAAGCTATCATATGACCAGCCTGTTGACATTCGTCCTCTCTCACTCCCTATAAAAAACAATGCTACTACTGCTACACTGCCTCCTCCCCACACTCCACCCAGAAATAAAGTGAGGCTGTAGACTAAGAAAATTGTTTGAGTATGTGATGCAGCATTGAGGCCTGAAGGATTGCAGATAGATCATGAGAAGCTAGAGACAGCACTCAACACAACAGTTTGGATACATATTTTTAGTTTTGTTCTCATATTGCCTATTAACAAATGAATAACAGTTTGAGTTGCAATAAAAAGCAACTGAAATGAAGACATATCAACTGACACCGTTTCCTCTAAGACGGTGGTTTGCAAATGGTGCGGCATGGTGTGCCTCATGTGCACTGGAAGAGGATAGCAAGTAAAACAGAATGATTGAAAGACAGTCAAAGATTTAGTTTCAAAAAATTAATATACCAAAAGTAAATATAATTTCAAAATTTAAAATATCATGAATTGCTTGTAATTGTATGTATGATTCCTAATATAAATAGTGACTGAATTTCATTGTTATTTTTTTGCATTATATCAAGTATTAATATATCAATTAGGATCTGCAAATTGGAGAAGAGTTATTAATGATAATGTTGATTGCAAATCTGCAGTTATTTTTCTTTAATCCTCTTTTTTTTTTTCTTTTTTTTTTTTAAATATACTTTTTATCACATAAAATTTGGTAAGGTGCAAGCAAATTTTGATTCCAAAACTGTGACCCAGAGAAAAATTTTGGAAATCTCTGATCTAAAAAAAATTTAAAAAAAAAAAATTACTAATATGCCTTTTGCTGTTGACAGATTTTATTACATAAATCTGTTTTCACAATAAAATTGATATTTAACTTGGTGAAATTTTTAGTATATATTTATTTTTAGTGAGGCACAAAATTATCCATAAGGTATGCTTGATTTCATTGAACACATAATTCAAATATTAAAATATATATAACATAGAATATGATCTTAAGTATAGAATGAATACTCATAATCCATTTTGGAAATGTTTTATTCAATACAACAGTATAAAAACAACTTGGTAAAATTGGTAAGGACAAAATTATGTGCCTGATGATCATTTAACGATGAAATTCATAAAATATATTTGTTATAAGTAGGTGGTCTGTCAGTCAGTTAAGTGCCATACGTGATACATGCTTGGGCGATCATGTCTCGAAAGAGACATGACTGACTGGGCAGAAGATTATCCTGCAGTAGGTTGCCATTGCTTTCTGCAGTAGACTGGTTGCCGACCAAGGCTATAGAACCCAATCTGTCCTGCTATTTAACCCATAACTGGAATGAAGAGACGGATTAATACCTTTCCCAAGGGTATTTGCATGTAAGTGAATACAATGGATTCAGCTGGAACTCGAACTCGGCTCCCCAGTTTCTCCTTCCGAGCCGTTATCCACTGTACGACAACGCACATCCACTTTAACTGAGGTGGTCTGTAAGTTGTAAAATTTTATGAAAACTTGAGTTTACTGTAATGAGTATATGCATTGATTACTTCAAGCCTGGTGTCAACAACAAATTGGGGATATTTGCAATTCAGGAATGAGTCTTGGAGCAGCATCTAGACAGTTTTCAGCATGCCATTGAAAAATATGAGTCTGAAATTGCTGCCTCTGTATCTCTAAAATTGCAAAGAAAGTGTTTGCAAATGCAAAGAAAAATTTAAAGTTGTACTGAAAGATTTTCTGACTTGTCAGTCAAGTAAACCTGTTACGTCATATGGTAAACAAGATGCTCAATAAAGAAAAATATCTTCATGTCCAGATGTTCCCATACAATGCCAATCAATTTTTCTACAGAAAGTTAAAAAAAAAAATAATAATAAAACTGGAATTTGATGAATGATTGTGTAAAGATGAGATAAAAATCAATGAATCTAGCTAAACTGATTAATGAAGCCTCTACCTGAATCAGTTGCTTATGCTTTGTTTTTATTCTTTAGAGCAAGCCACATTTAATCGTACGGTGAAAACGAACCCTTTCACCTATTCTGCAAATGTTGGAGATCCACTTTTGGTGCCATGTGTATTTACAAGGGAAGGAATTCCAAAAAGTGATTACTCCTGGAAAATAAAAATGCCCGATGATTCAGAAATGTCTGTGGAAGTGAATGAAAGAACATTTATTTCTGATAATGGTAAGTTAGGGTATTCCTTTCTTTTACATACTGTTTTTAAAGCCTGTTTTATTTTATGATAAAAGTTTATAATCATTTTTATGATAGTAGTTTGTAATACAGCCACTCCTCACTTAGTGACTAGATTCCATTCTAAGGTCTTGATTGCTAAGTGAGAAGTTGTACCAAACCCCTATCATGTGTAATAGGTTTGTGTCAACCAGCTTCAGATGAAAATGCCATAAATGGTGCAAAAGTGACATTAAAACTAATTTATTTCTAAATGTTTGCATACTGTAAATATTTTTCATTTTATTCGTTTTGATTAAAGAGAAAATGATTACGAAATTTTTGTACACTATACAATACTGACTGGTTGGATTTCTCTAATGATATTTTATAACTGGTCACAAGTATGTTGGGGGTGGGGTTTGTTAAGGAGAGGCTGCAGTTTAGCAGAAAGTGATGTCAGGATAAAATTGTGGCTAGTGCATTCTTAGATGAGGCTATGTCAGTTGACTTAATGCATTTAGTCATTGGATGAGAATGATTCATTCTTCCGTTAATGTCGTAAACTTGGAGCACACTGAACCTGTCTCAAATTGCTCCAAAATAAATGGAGATGTACGAAATAGTTGAGATTTTAATCTATTGCCTCTAAAGTTTTCACTCCTTTCTGTTTTACTTTAATATTTTTTACTGAACTTATTTTTGCATGCTTTATTGACATAAAGCTCAAAGATGAAAATTCCAGTGTCTGTACTCACTTTTGGCAATCTTTTTTAGATGTTTTCATTTCATGGTTTTTCATTATAAATAAATTATTTCAATATTCATTTAATTCCTTGTTTTTCTTTATATTTCCATTTTTATAGGCAGTTTGGTATTTTCCTATGTGGAACTCGATGATGGTAAAGACAAGATCTATATTTGCAATATTAAGAACAATGTTTTGAATATGATTACATATGGAAGTTGGACCAAATTAGACATAAAAGGAAATATAGGTAGGTATCATCTCTAAATGGTTTTATTAGTTTCATCAAAATGTATATCTACATACTAAAAAGTCCAATGTTGGTGTGACCAACAG
Organism: Ascarosepion bandense; assembly: GCA_037127315.1. Taxonomy (NCBI): domain Eukaryota; kingdom Metazoa; phylum Mollusca; class Cephalopoda; order Sepiida; family Sepiidae; genus Ascarosepion; species Ascarosepion bandense. Next base: position 9,001,328 of record JBBBDQ010000233.1, on the reverse strand, counting down.
ACAACTTGCCAGATTACCATCATACAAGAAAAAAAATCCCAAACAAGGATAGAAAAGAAAGACCAAAGAGTAAACACCTACCTAAACAGTAGATAAAAGTGCTCAATGCCTAGACTGTCTAGACAAAGCAAAAAATGCTTTAAATCATCAGCACTCAATGAAGGACAGTTGTAATTCAAGTTTCATGCTTCTCATCATCTTATATATTTTAAGAATACAAGTGAACTCACATTTCTGTCTTTAAACAGAACCCTTTATAAATATACATTTTTTTAATCACTTCATCTCAGGCAAGGCAATAAAGCCACTAAGATTCAAAAGGTTACTGAATTTAAAAGATTAAGAAAAAAATTAGTAAGGAGAGAGAACAATAAAAGAACAGAAATTAATAAAACATTACAATTGACACTGCATTTAAATTTTTGAAGATCAAAGTTAATTGAAAACTGGAAGAGTGTTCCACTAATAAGTACAGAAGAAACTGTTAGCATAGAACTTACAGTTACTAGCCATTTCAGCTGCAAAATGACAACACTTAACTGCCAATTTAGTACTGCAGTTAAATTTGTAAACTCTAGGTGCCAAAGAGGAAATCATATGAAGAGTACCATGAAAATATTTATAGAAATGACAGAGAAAAGCTAAAATACAATGGTGATAAAGGGATTGAAGCCTGGATGTCAGGACTTGATGGCATTGCAGATTCTTTAGATTTTATCAAAAATCTCTAATTATAGAACAGAACCAGATGTGACAACAATATTCAATGCCTGGACAAATGGTAGATTTGTAAATGTATTGAATAGATTCTGTCAGTTATCTGGTATGGCACAGTGAATCAACTTTTCAAGCAGCAGACCTAGCAATTGCTTCAATCTCATCTTTCCACTAATATATATATATATATATATATATATAATTATCCAAAGTAATAGTTAATTTTTCTTACTCATAATGCACTAAGTGCACTTTGTATGTAAATATAAAAATGTATTTGAATATATGTATTTTAGCTTATGAAAAATAATTTAAGCAGCAGAACATTATTGATAATTGGTTTTCTGTTCAGCAAATTAAGAATGTATATCAGTCACATCTACTTGCTATGCAATTTGCAATTGTAAACAGCATTTATGTCATCAGCTGTCTATAGAAACATCACACTTAAACAATGCATATAAATAAAAATTATAAATGTTTTTTGTTTGGTAGCTTTGTTTTTTTGTTTTGTTTTTTTAATTTAACATCTTAGTGCATCAGTATGTCATGATATATAGCTTGGGTATCACTAATGTGTTAAATTTTGTGCTACATCTTAGTGCAGGATTTATATTATTTACCTCATGAATAAACAACACAGTTATCATCATGTGATTGTCAATAGCTCAAATTTAATTGTAATTTTTATTTTGTTTAGATGTTCCTGATAGAGCTGGCACTCCAATATATATCACAAAAAATAACTCAGTTGCTGAATATAAGAAAACGTTCTCAATGCAATGCATTTTTGGTGGAAAGTAAGTAAAATTATTTGTTGTAGAATTGATTAATCACTTGTTGGTTTTAGTTTATATGCACCAAAAAATGCAAGCAAACAGCATATTGCAGTTGAGAAATATACAATGCCTTAAAAGTCTAGGTTCATGGTAAAAATTTAAGTTAATGGTTTTGAATTTTTTAATTATATTTTTCTATATGAGAAAAAAAAAATTTTTTTTTATTGTTAGCCCTGAAGCTGCCTTTGATCCAAAATTAAAAAAAGGAAATCAAATTTTATATAAAGAAAAATCTGTATTCACCTACACTTTTAGGACATCCTGTAACTTGACCCAAAGGTAGTTGACTGATAAAAACTCTGAAACCTTATCTGATATATCAAGAGTTTAGCACTTGAGACTTTAACTGATCTATTTAATCTCTAATTTAAAGCAATCTTAGCTTGGAATAAATTTACTTTGAATTTGAATTCCAATTTGAAATTGGAATTTTTAAGCAATCTTAGCTGTTTGGAAACCAGTTTTAATGAATTGATTAAGCTTAAGATAAATAAAAATTGTTAAAAATCTAGACATGTTATTTAGATAAAAGAAAAATTGATTTTTATGTTTTCGAACAATTTCTTGAAAATCCTCTTATTGTTGAATTTTATTTTGGGAACTTGTTTAACTTGTGTTAGCTTCATGTCTTTCTGTTGATGCTGACAGAACAACAATTAAAAAAAAAGAAATAAACATGTAAGTGGGTGGTAATAACGAGGACAGTTTTTTGTTCTTTTATTGTTCACTTTGAAATTTAAATGTGAGTTTTTAGTTTCAAGTTGTAATACATTGATCAAGCCATCTCATAACCCAGCCTACTACAACCCTGCTCCAGTCTCTCATCTAATGAAGAGGTGTGATTATTAATTCATTAATAACAATGAGCAATTAGACTGACTGTTCTATGGTTGGTCATCAAATGCACTATCATTCTTGAAAAGATTTTAATTAAATCCCTGGAATCCTGATCAAATTGTTCAAAAATGTCTCAAAAACTGTTCAAAATCAAATCTTGCAAGTTGATTTTACAGGAAAGTAAATTAATTTCTCTTTCAAATTAAACCAAATTTATCTTTCTTGGTATTACTGGTTATAAGATACAGCTTTGGAAATCTTTACAAAGTTGTAGATTTCTAGCATGTCAAGTTGATCATGCGATGGGAGTTAACTGTCTATTGAAATGCAGTGCTACCTAATTGAAGATGTATTCATGTGCTCTCAGGCTGTAAGGACATGAAAATTGCAGGTGCATTTGGGCACTTCTCACTTTTTTTTTAATTTTTATTTTATTTTTATTTTTTTTAATCGTTCATGTTCCAACATGTCAGAACATGTCAAATTTATTGACAAATATAACATACTTACATTTCAATTAGAGCACATTTCAAACTATCTCCTGAGAAAGAAGGTTTAAAATAACTTAATTTGTATAACTTTGCATCCCGATGAAAAGGGTAGATTATAAAGTGCATTTTAGACACTTGATTCTTTTTTATTACCATAAAGGCAAAAATGCCTTGCAAGCAACAAAAAAGATATGTTGTGTATTGTGAAGATACTGTATGGAAGTTGTTTGCTAAGTTTAGAGTTGGTGATTGTAGCCCTATTGAAGAACTCTCAGGCAGCCACCCCCCCCCACCTACACTAAAGATGATGACCAAATCAAGACATTGACAGAGAATAACCCACAATGCAGGAACTGGCAGAAACACTAAATTTATCAAAATCCACCATCCATGAACATTTAGTAAATTTTGGGTACTCAAATCACTACAATGTTTGGGTACCACATGATTTAATGAAAAAAAGCCTTTTGGATCACATTTCTGTGACTTGCTGTATAAATGCAATGAAAATGCACTTTTTTAAGCAAATTGTGATGAGAAATGGAATCATTTACAACATTGTTCAGCAAAAATAGATCCTGAGCTAAGTGACATGAGCCAACTTTAGCCACAAGCAGGTCTTCATCCTAAGAAAGTCATGCTGTGCACCTGATGCAATTAGAAAGTACTGTGAGCTTCTGCCAAGTAACCAGTCAATTAATTCTGAAAAGTACTGCTTGGAATTAGATGAATTAAAAGCTAGCAATTCAAGAAAAATGTCCAGAATTGGCAAACAGGAAAGATGGTGTTTTCCTTCAGGATAATGCCAGACCTCACATTTCTTTCGTGACTCTGTAAAAATTGTTGCAGCTTGACTGGAATGTGTTACCCCACTTTCCATCTTCACTAGACATTGCTCTTTCAGATTTTCATTTATTCAGGTCCTTGCAAAATAATCTCAATGGCAAAAGTGTTAATTCTTTGGAGGACATAAAATTCACCTTAATGAGTTCTTTGCCAAGAAACCACCAAAACTCTGAGAAAACGGAATCTTTAAGCTGAAGGAAAAATAGAGAAAGGTTGTGCAACAAAATGGTTCATTTTTAGTTAAATATCTAATGGCATCATTTTGTCTTGTGTTTTAATTTCCCTTCAAAATTGGCATGAACTTTCCCAATGTTTTGTTTGCTATACTGTTGGATTATACTGTAAAATAAAGATGGAGAAAGTGGTTTTCTATCAGGAAACTGATTTATGTCCAGATGTCTTGAATAAGTTAAGTAAAAAGTCAGAACAGTGATCAAACCAAGAGCTTTACCTTCTCAAACACCTACAATTATTAGTTGGCCTCAACTTTGACAAGCACACGTAGTCGGGTTTGAATTGAAGCTCAATATACTCAGCTCTCAGGCCCATCTCCACTCGAGCAGCACTTTTACCACTGCATTAACAGGTACAAAGATCTTAGGCGATCTCTGGTGCCTGTTGTGAGGAAGTACTGAGGGAGTCTGAGCAATTTTATTACCAATCCCATGTATGCATGGTATGCTCACTTTATAGTTTTACTTTGTTTCCTTTGAGTGGTTATGCAGATAAAGTCCTTTTATAGCAATTTGGTGTGGGTGGGGGATTACTTTTTACTCTTTAAATTAATTTTAATCCATGAATTTTTTCTTTTTTGTAGACCAGTACCAAAGGTCAAATGGACAAAGTTACCCAAGAATCAGTTCTCAAATAGGCTTGAGGCTAAGAATGATAAATTGACAATTAACTCTGTATCTGAAGATGATGAAGGTGTTTACACATGCACTGGTTATCAGCCGTTTGGTGATCCCATAATTAAATATATTTACATTGATGTTAAAGGTGAGTGTGTGTGTGTGTGTGTATATATATATATATATATATATATATATATATCTCTATCTTAATCAGTTTTTGGTCATAATTAAATTAGACCAGTACACAGTTGTATTGAAAAGAGCTCAATATATATATATATATATATATATTAAATATAAGAGACAATGAATGTCTATTATGTTTAATCATGAGCCGTTCTAAACGTCGTATTTTTGCTTTAATTTCAGTTGAAAATAAAGACAAAAATTCTCCAACATTTGGATAATTATTTATTGGTTTTCTTCTAAGCTTTCGGCTCACATGAGCCATCTTCAGAGAGGTAGTTTAAACTGAAATATTATAAAATCCACCATCACCGACGATTTTATTTTGTGTTGACATAAAACTCCGCTTGGCAACGGCAATAGTTACCAAAAAGAATAAACGCAGTTCTTAAGTTTGCGATGCGGTTTTATGACGTCACACCGCGGGATAGCGCGAAATGACAACAAAACCATCTAGTCAAATGCAATGTAATATGTTATTTCCTGTTTTAAAGTTGATTTTATTGAGTGTTGGTTGTTTTGATTTGATGTACATGGCCTCCAATATCTGCAGGTTCCTCTTACTGTGTGTATGAGTAAGGATCACCGTATTGTTGACCAAAATCTGTCTGATATTACCTACATGTTTATGTTTTTCAGAGAAATGTTGTTTAATAGTACTCTGATCAGAAAGATGACATGTAAGTCTACGGGAGAGCGTGGTTGTGGTAAAACCAATATATGTACTAGGTTTTTGAGTAGTATCAGAGATGCAATCTCTGAATGGGCATGTAAATTGGTACACTACATTGGTTTTTTGTAAAGAATTTAGTTTAGTGCCTGTTGGGTTATTATAGACTATGAGGTCAATTGTTTTAAACTTTTTATAATATATAATGAGTTTAATTTGATTATTACTTTCGACTGGTTTAACATTTCTACGTATTATGTTTTTGAGAGTTTTTTCATCTTGTTTATAATTATTATTTATTTGGTTGCAATAGTATAAGTTAATAGTGTTATGTTTATTTTGATGTAAACCATTATTATTAATATTATCATTATTGTTAGAGCTATTGTTAAGTTTGTTGAGATACATTTTAATTTGTTGATCAATAACGGAGTTAGGAAATCCATTATTGACTAGTGTTTGCTTAATGTTGTGTAATTCTTTATAAAATATAGATTTGGAAGAAGATATCATTTGTGTGCGTTGAAGTAAGTTTTTTATAACAGCTAACTTATATCGTTGGGGACATTCACTATTATAATTAAGAAGACACGAATTTATGCTAGTTGGTTTCCTATATAGAGAAGTAGTAAATTTATGTGTGCTAGAATCAATGAATACATCAAGGAATGGGAGTTTGTTATTAATATTGAGTTCTAATGTAAATTTGAGGACGGAGTGACTTTCAAATTTGTTTTTAAGATATTTAATTTGATCGATATTCTTAGCTAAAACAAAGATGTCATCTATATATCTTACATATATAGAGGGTTTATTGTTGTCATTAATTATTTTATTTTCTAGATTTGCCATATAATAATTAGAAAAGAGGGGACCTAAAGGAGATCCCATCGCAATACCATCTATTTGTGTATAAATATTGCCTAAGGGGTCGTGAAAGGGTACTTGTGTGGTGCATGCTAATAATAGTTTTTTTAATATAGTGGGTTTAATATCGATCAATATTAAACCCACTATATTAAAAAACTATTATTAGCATGCACCACACAAGTACCCTTTCACGACCCCTTAGGCAATATTTATACACAAATAGATGGTATTGCGATGGGATCTCCTTTAGGTCCCCTCTTTTCTAATTATTATATGGCAAATCTAGAAAATAAAATAATTAATGACAACAATAAACCCTCTATATATGTAAGATATATAGATGACATCTTTGTTTTAGCTAAGAATATCGATCAAATTAAATATCTTAAAAACAAATTTGAAAGTCACTCCGTCCTCAAATTTACATTAGAACTCAATATTAATAACAAACTCCCATTCCTTGATGTATTCATTGATTCTAGCACACATAAATTTACTACTTCTCTATATAGGAAACCAACTAGCATAAATTCGTGTCTTCTTAATTATAATAGTGAATGTCCCCAACGATATAAGTTAGCTGTTATAAAAAACTTACTTCAACGCACACAAATGATATCTTCTTCCAAATCTATATTTTATAAAGAATTACACAACATTAAGCAAACACTAGTCAATAATGGATTTCCTAACTCCGTTATTGATCAACAAATTAAAATGTATCTCAACAAACTTAACAATAGCTCTAACAATAATGATAATATTAATAATAATGGTTTACATCAAAATAAACATAACACTATTAACTTATACTATTGCAACCAAATAAATAATAATTATAAACAAGATGAAAAAACTCTCAAAAACATAATACGTAGAAATGTTAAACCAGTCGAAAGTAATAATCAAATTAAACTCATTATATATTATAAAAAGTTTAAAACAATTGACCTCATAGTCTATAATAACCCAACAGGCACTAAACTAAATTCTTTACAAAAAACCAATGTAGTGTACCAATTTACATGCCCATTCAGAGATTGCATCTCTGATACTACTCAAAAACCTAGTACATATATTGGTTTTACCACAACCACGCTCTCCCGTAGACTTACATGTCATCTTTCTGATCAGAGTACTATTAAACAACATTTCTCTGAAAAACATAAACATGTAGGTAATATCAGACAGATTTTGGTCAACAATACGGTGATCCTTACTCATACACACAGTAAGAGGAACCTGCAGATATTGGAGGCCATGTACATCAAATCAAAACAACCAACACTCAATAAAATCAACTTTAAAACAGGAAATAACATATTACATTGCATTTGACTAGATGGTTTTGTTGTCATTTCGCGCTATCCCGCGGTGTGACGTCATAAAACCGCATCGCAAACTTAAGAACTGCGTTTATTCTTTTTGGTAACTATTGCCGTTGCCAAGCGGAGTTTTATGTCAACACAAAATAAAATCGTCGGTGATGGTGGATTTTATAATATTTCAGTTTAAACTACCTCTCTGAAGATGGCTCATGTGAGCCGAAAGCTTAGAAGAAAACCAATAAATAATTATCCAAATGTTGGAGAATTTTTGTCTTTATTTTCAACTGAAATTAAAGCAAAAATACGACGTTTAGAACGGCTCATGATTAAACATAATAGACATTCATTGTCTCTTATATTTAATAGAATATGTCTAGAAAATTACTTGCTGCCTCGATATACTAAATATATATATATATATATATATATATTGTAGAGCTTATGAATATTTTTTTTTAAATTTTTAAACTAGTTATTTCTGCAATCTAAGTTTCAACCTTTTGGTATCTTCAGGCAATTTGTATTAACTGATTTTCAAACGCACTACAGGAGTTTTTAAACAAACAAAGATTTCAAAATTTGGAAGAAGTTACTTAAGGATCTTAATACTTTCATCCAGGTTTGTATGATCCTAATGTATTTTTTGGTTTGATTACATCTGGACATTATTTCTGATCTTTCATTTAGTAAGTTTTTTTTGTTCTGGAAACATTATGGCTAACTTTTCCTCTTGGCACAACGCAGACATCACCATTTGTAAGGTTTGGTTTTTGTTATTATACTCATATTATATTGGGCCTTTTCGATTTCTTTGTTTCAATTTGCACATGTAGTTACCTAGTTTAGTACAATTTTTAAGGTTTTCCCGTTTGAATGTAGATTTGTGATAATTCCATCTGTTTTTAAAAAACCCTTTTTGTAGATCCCCAAACATTTTTGTCCATCTTTTATTCATATTATATAAAAATAAGTGTGTATTATTCTTTTACTCCATCCTTTTTTCTTTTTTTTTTTTTTTTTTTTTTTTTTTGTGACACCTTCTGTATTGGTCGATGGTTCAATGGAAACACACATAGCTTTCTTTTTCTTCCGGTCACCCAAAACATTCAATACTCCGGTTGAGTGATGAATTGGTCCCTTTGGCTCTCAACCTGTTCTGATTGCAGGCAAGCCAAGATTTGATTCGTCGTCAGTATCCCCACATTGGGCTGGTCTGAATAGAGTAAAGACATACAGTAATAAAATATATACTCTAAATAAAATGAAGAGAAGCAAAAAAAATGCCACTGTTTATCTCAAGTATAGTATGCAGTAGTTTCATTAGTAGCAGTTTACATGCAGGGTTGTCAATCTAAATTGTCCCCAAATCGGATGTGACCCTTGGCCAAACTGGTAAGGTTTGACTTGTGTGTTCAAGAAGTTTTAGTTGATTTTGGTAAGTTTGGCTCAAGGCTGGTGTCAGTTATGCTTAGGCAGTTAATCATAGGCGAGCTTGAACAATCTCCCATCTTCAAGTCTTCTCTCCAAAGTCTTCATCTGATCTCTCGGTCCAATCTCTACTTAATTCGTTTAGCGCATTCATTTATATTGGTGTCTGCCTAAAAAATTGATGTGGGGCTATGAGGTAGTTGGGGAATTGGTATTTTCCGCACTTGTCATCTTCACTGCTTTTGGTCTTAAGAAAAAATTATTTTCCAAACTTGGTAGTCTCCACTTTCTTGCTTAACAGTTGTAAGCAATACCCTATCCATAACTTCTTCCTCTTTCCTGTAGCATCTCCCACCAACATCTCTTCTCCTTTCTTGGTGGGCCACCTGTGCCTGCTGCTTTTCAGGCAAGTTCTCCCCCTTTGTCTTTGCTGCCTTTTTAACAACTATTGTTCACACACTTTTTTTTTTTTTTTTTTTTCTGATCTGAAATTTGAATACAATGAATTGGTTTACTCGGGGCGAATATCATTCAACAAGTTGTTAAAATTTTGCAATTTGTTTTCATTTAAACAAATTTGTCAGCTGTTTAATTTCTCTTCATTTGGTATCAGACATTCAACACCCGGCCTCTTGTTAAGCTACCTTTTCACTTCCCATTTGGCTTAGGATTTTTGATTTTCCCAATCAACTGTCAACACTTCATGTATTGTATAAATTAGACAGTGTTCCCTGGTTTTTATGTCATTCTTTTATATCTTTAACCCTTTTCATGAAAGATTTATTTTTTTCTTTATATTCAAATTTAAAATTTATTATCAGCAACCAAATAGTGTCACATCTTTACTGCAATTTTGTTTTTTTTCCTTTCTCTATATAACAACTTTGATTTTGAGTATGTGCACACTGTTTACCTGTAGGACTCATTTTTAAGTACATGTTACATTTTGTATTATCTACAACCCAAAGTAGCTATTGTGACAGTGATTAGTTATCTTGATTGATTCTTATAAACATTAAGATCTAAACCTGTGTTAACACAACCCTTGCTTGTCTGGGTTTTTTTTCTGTTGATAAGAACGTTTCCATATTTAATGTACAGATTTGTAAGTGACAAGTTATCAAATCAATGTTTTTCACCACAAAAAAAACACTAAAAATTCCCTTAATAATTTATGGTCATCTGTTGATGCAAGAAAAACAATTTTTAGCCAGAACTTTGAAGGTTCTAAACTGTATTAAAAAAAATATATCAAAAATATCTTTTAATCCTCTTAATAACAAAAACTTTGAAATTTTGTTTTTATTAACTTTGGGACATTTTTTAAAAAATTATTATCAAGTATGCTCATCTTTGAAGGCACCCACTTTTAATTATGTTTAATATAGTACAAATCCTTTTAAAAATATCTTTGTCACTATGAGTTTGTGTTTATAGAAAAATTCAATAATTACTGAATTCTAATCCTAATTATGCAGAAGTTTTTTTAAGGGCTACTTCAAAAAAAAAGTGCCATTTCAGATCTTGCCAAATGACTTAATGTGCTCTGTAATGTGATTGTGGTATCAGATTATTTCCTTCTGGCCTGTCTTATTCTTTTTAGTCTAGTGAGATTTACATTTGAATTTATGCTTGAATTAACCTATATCATTACTTTCTACAGGTCCCCCAATCTGGGAAAAGAAGCCTCGGCCTCTACTTGTTGCTGAAGGCCAAGATGGTGTGATCCACTGTAATGCACGAGCTTTGAAGAATGAGAGACCCCTGGAAAAACCCAAGTGGTTTAAAAATGGATATCCATTATCCTTGCAGCCTGGTGGTGGTGAGTAGCTTGGGATAATTTTTCTGAAAATAAATTCTATGCTTTCTAACCAAAATGCTTGCAAAATCAAATGATAGACTTATTCTTATGAAACTCATTAAGGTAATTAAGTTTGTTTCAAGCCACCATGTTCAGGCCAATATAAATGGGTGATGAAAATATCATTCTCACTCACCTGATAATAACCAAACTTTTTTTTTTCTTGGTCACACCAAAAACTTCTCAGCAGTCCTTCATAAGATTGGGTATGAACAAAAAAAAAAATGCTACAAATTGACCTTAAGATTAGGTTGAATTTCTATATTTTAAGGCTATTTATAGTGTTAAGGACTTGATAGTTGGAAAAAAAATGTTAATGTTTTTTTCTTGCTAATATTCTAGAAAATCCCTATCTTGTAGCAATGTAGATTATAATGAAACAATTACAATTTGTGCAATTAAAAAAAAGTTTTTATTAAAAACAATAGACATTGTATATTTTAAATTCTATGATCTTTTTTTAATACAAATATTTTTTTCTGCTACAGATAACTTTTCACAAATATGGTTGTGTGTGAATAGAAGTTTTTGTTTATTACAGTTTTATCTTTCTGCTTTTTGTCTTTGTCAAGAGAGATTTTTATAAAGTTGTTAAATTATAGTATCCTCGTCCAGGATAAATTGTAACACTACCAAAAAAAAAACAAAACCAGAAAAAAAAAAAAAACTCTGACATCATAATCAGATATGCAGATAAGTCTAATATTTTGGTTAGACTAAATAAGAATGAATATGAGATCAAATTACAATCTAGCCTCAATGATACCACTAAACTTGAAAAAAGAACTTTATAAAAATACCTACTACTTAGGTAAAATTGTTGTACTAGAATCTTACATATTTATTAATTTACACATACCATTTGTCCATGCATTAAATATAGCTGCCACATCCGATCTGATGCTTATGCTATGTATTTAAAAAAAACTCTTGATAAAATCTAACTAATCTGCAATGCTATTAGTCTTGACCTGGCATTTTAACATCATTCACTTTCACACCACTATAAAAATAAAAAAGGCTTCCTTGTGACTTTTTCTATAGATATTTTCATGGTAATTGTTCTGATGAGCTTTTTTCTCTTTGGTACCTAGACTTTATGAATTTAAGCACAGTATTAGATTGGCAGCTAAGTCTTGTAATTTTAAGTTTGAAATGGCTAGATGTAATTGAAACATTCTCTGTTGATACTTTTTTTCTTCTCTTGCAATTTTCACTCATGGAACTCTCTTCTGGTTTCCTGCTTTCCTATAAATTCTGATCTTCAAAATTTTAAATACAATGTCAATCATTATCTTACCTTTTTTTTTTAATGTCTGTTCTTTTATTGTTCTCTCTCACTTTTTTTCTTTTTCTCATATTCGTTCATGCTCAGTAACCCTTTGTGTCTTAGTGGCTTTATTGCTTTGTTTGGGAGTGAAATGATTAAAAAAGGCATACAAATAAACTTATATCTACACACAATAATTATATTTGTGAAAAGATATTAGTACATAAAAAAATCATTATATACAGGGTGGCCCAAAGTAGATGGAAGGTAAATGATAACATTTATTTTAATATTACATATACAATTATATTTACTAATACAATCATTACACTGACAATTAAATTTTATAGTGTACAATAATACATAATTATAATGAACATCATTGAAATAATATAGATACACAAACCTATTCCATTTACTGCTCACTTACTTTTGAACCACATTGTATATAAAATATTGTCATGACATATATTGACAATATGTCAATATAAAATATATTGACATAAAATTTGTCATGACAATGTCAATAGCTATCTAGATCAATAATTATTGTACCAAAAATGTTAAGTTTGCAATACTTTTGAGAGGTTGATTTAGTAAGCTCTTCAAGAAGTAAATTTACAATATTTGTAATACAGTAAATATATATAACCAAAATAATAGGCTTATCTGATTATTATGTCTCTGTCTGTTTGTATTTTGTTTTGTTTTTGTGTGTGTGTGTTATGAGAAATGCTGTTGATTTTGACCAAATTCTACTTTTCTAACTATTAAATGGTAGTGATAATGACATGATCAGATATTTTTGTTCCCTTCTTGGAACACTATTACTATTGATTAGTATTTTATTGATTAGTATTTTATATCCATGTATACCATATGTGCTTTTTAAAAATGACTTGCTATTTTAACTTAACTTTTTTGTGGCTGTTTTAGTTGAAGGCCAGACTGAACTCTCACTTGATGGAAAGACACTGACAATCCACAATGCTAAAAAATCAACTGATATCTGTAATTACCAGTGTTCTGTCGAAAATGATCAAGGAGAAATTTTTGCTGATGCTGCCTTCAATGTGATTTGTAAGTAGATTTTCTTTGTCTTTATGTACCCTCTATTTAATGAAGTTCAAACTAAACATACTACTAAATATAACATTTGCAATAAAGATCTTCAATAGATTAATGTTGCTTATTGAGCATAAGATGGCAAAACCTTTTCAATTCAACCTTTATAACCATCTACTTTTCACAAAACATTTCAAGAGCTTCTGAGCTTGTGGTGAACAATTATATAGCTTGTATCTGGTGCAAAAGAAAATAAGTTCACATAGTAGCGGCATTTTGTTCCTTGAAAATAGAATGAATCTACCTTACTCATGTGGGAATAGTTCAAAATTGTATATTCTGTAATGGGGGTTATGTACAGCTTAGCATGGTTCGACCAATAGCGAGTTGTGTGCTGATTGGTCAGACTGGAGGATGCCATTTGCCTGGGTAACTGAGGACAAAAGTAAAGAATGCTAATTAGTCAATCAACCATGGTGTTGGTGTAATAAAAGAGTGCTGAAGCAGGGGAAAGGGAGAAGAAATCTTGACATGTGCGAGAACTCAAGCAACAGTGGACTGAAAACCAAAGTATTTAGTGGTGTGCAAGCAACATCAGTGAAAGCGCAAACTCGTTTATGGAACAGAGCTCTTTTGTACTTTACCATGTGTTTTTAACTTCATAAAATGATTGAAATAAAGACCCTTTTTATTCATTTCAAAAGGAAAAATATCATTTTATTTTAGATATGATTTGATCAGTTAACTGATGTTTATTTTTTTCTCTTTTACTTCAGTGAATACCGAGGTTTTAGTGGCACCAGTAAGTCAGACAATTGACAAAGGTGAGGTGGCCATGTTCAACATCAAAGCCACTACTGATCCATTGAAAGAGAAAGTTATGACATACACTTGGATGCTGAATGGCCGTAAAATTGAATTCTTGGATCTCTATGATATCTACCTCTTGTCAAATTACTCTCTGGTAGTGAATACAACAGGAATGGATGACAATCGTTTCCAAGTTGTACTTGGAAATTATTCAGTAAGCATATATAATGAAGTAGAAACTGTTGTCAAATATGCATCTCTGATGGGATATCCAATAAAGAGTGAGTATATTTTCTTTTATTGTGCATGAGTACATATTGGAAAATCTATTATTTTAAATAAAAAAAATAAAAAAAGAATAATCTTGTAATATTTTCTTTAAACCATCTTGACCCAAATAAAGCAATATTGACATTAACCCTCTAGGGCCATTCGTATCATATTTGATACGGTATTTCCCTATAAGGAAACATTTGGTATTCATTGACTGAGCTGTCAGTACTGCTTTCATTTGAAATTTATAAAATATTTCTCTTAAAAAATTTTTCAGGAAAATATTTCTTTCAAGGCTTGTTTTCATACTGTATCAAATATGATACGAATGACCCTAGAGGGTTAAGATAGAAAGGGTTACTTGGAGAATGAGATTCGCCTGACTGCTCTATGACACTGTCGGCTCTCTGCTTCCGAGCAGAGAGCACAAACCCAGTTGTGGTTCCGCCGAAGGGTAGAACCACGACTGGGGAAGAATAGACAGACATTTTTTGGCCCGGCTATATGGCCGGGAATACCCACTATAAAATGACCATGTGTCACATCTGGCCTTGCGTGGGAAGGCTAGTAAATACGAGAATGAGAAGGAACTGAAAATCTAATCCTAAGCAGCAATAAACTTCCACTTGTGAAAAAAGGAAAAAAAAATCCAGACAACTGATGATTAACACATTACTCAATAAACCCTGAGCCTAATTAATAAAACTACAACTTTTAGGCAAAAATCAACTTTATTCATCAACATAGTCTCCTTCTAGGCTGATACACTGATGACAATGTTTCTCTAACAATTTGATGCCTTTTTTGTAGAACAATTTGTCTTTGGCCTCAAAATACACCTTAGTTTCCGATATCACTTCTTCATTGGAATCAAATCTCTTTCCCTGGAGCATTCTTTTGAGGTTTCCAAATAGCCAGTAGTCAATGGGGGCCAGATCTGGAGAATAGAGTAGATGAAGAAGCAATGTGAAGTGCAGTTCATGTAGTTTTGCTATCGTCATGATTGATTTGTGACACTGTGCGTTTACTTAGTGAAAGATCACTTTTTTTAATTTGTGGCCATTTTTTTGCAATTTCTTCCTTCTTCAAACACACCAATAATGCTATATAATACTCGCTATTGATGGTTCTTTCTTTCTCAAGGTAATCGATGAACAAAATACCTTGCACATTCCAAAATATGGAGGCTAAAACCTTGCCTGCTGATGTTTACATCTTTGGTCACTTTGGACAGCTTTCACCTGCTGCTGTCCACTCAGCTGACTGCTGATTTGACTCAAATGGTGGATCCATGTTTGATCCATTGTCACGTATTTACAAAAAAAAACTCCTTGTTGCATTGAAACAGTTGCAAACAATACTCTGAATCGTTGACGCTTTGTTTTTGATCACCTGAGCAAATGTGGTACCCACCTTGCAGCTTTCTCATTGACAATTGTTCATGCAAAATGGTGAATACACTGACTTCTGATATGTTCAACTTCTCTGCTATCTTACGCAACTTACAATTGGCCAAAATGAGTTTGTGGATTTTTGGGGTGTTTTCTGGGACAATTGCTAATTTTGGGCAACCTGAGCATTCAGCATCATTTGTGTCTGTATGATGATAATATAGTTAAAATTTCTAAAGCAAATTTTAAGTAATAATTTTACTTGTTGTTTTAATGCACTTTAGTCAGTAAAACAAATAAAAAGAAAAGAAAATCAAAAATAAACCAAGATTATTAGAATTAAAATTAACAATGTGAAATAAATTTTTATTACTTTTTATTGTTTTTTTTTTTCTGTCCAAAGCGTGATTTAAGAACATTTCAAATACCATAGCATATGTGTCAGTTATAACAGATTTCATATAGAAGAAAAGGAAATTGTTCCAGATTTAGTTTCATCCAAGACTGCAAACTGTTACAAAGCCAAAATGTCAACCTGAAATCTCTAGCCATGTTCTTAAACAGCCTTGTCAGATCAAGACTTCCATGTGAATGTCATACATGGCACCAAACTTGTTCAGAAATATCTAAACTGTCAGCTATATACAACTTACAGCTAATATATACAACTTATCTTATTTCTATGATCAACAATTAAAAATGTCTGAGTGAAGACTAAGGATTTTAGCAAAGACCATTCTTACAACAAATAAATACAATTTTGGTAAAGACCATTCTTATGGTATAATATTCTATAATAAATATAAATTCTATTTAATTCTATAATTAAATATATTAATTTAATCCCATTCTATAATAAATATAATTTTGGCAAAGATCATCCTTACAAATAATCTTATTTCTATGATCAATGATTAAAAATGTCTTTGCGTGAAGATTGAGGATTTTGGCAAAGACCATCCTTTCAACTTTGTAGGCTGGCACCACAGAATCACAAAAAAAAAAAAAAAAAACTCTACCAAATAACAGAAATTACGTCAGTTGAACACTTTCAACATCAGCAACAAATAAAATGGATATCACACATAACTCTAAGAAAATAATGATATAATCAAAATGTTGACATTCCACACTATTTCAAATGGCTAAGAATGAAATAGGGATATGAAATAGGCTGCAGATATTAAACTTATCAATTCCTTTTCTAGCATGCCAAATCAGTCAGTTGGCAAAGACATTCAACAAAATCATTTTAGGGTGAACTGTTCCAAATGGTTAAGGAAATCCCCCATCAATATTAAAAAGAGTGATAACAGCTACTAGACTTGAGAAAATTATTTTCCTAAAAAATCATTTTAAGAGAAAGATTTTATAAATTTCAACTGAAATATGGTACTGACTGCTCAACGAATGCTAAATGTTTCATTGTTGATTGCTAATATTACTGTTACCATATAATACATTTATTTTTTAAAGGTTCATGAAATTTTAGTTTTAGTGTTAACTTAGTTGCTATGTTAAATACTAATCAAATTTTTATTCGAAGTACTTGTGTGGAAATTTAAGTGTGTTGGTTGGTATTTTAAAAAATGTGTGGAATAGATTAATTTTCCCATACAATCTAGTTCCCTCCAAAAATGTGTCTATTCTCTCTTTCATATCTTCTAGATCCTGTTGTATCACAGTCTGGCATGGATTTGCGATGGATTGCCCTTATTGTAGCTGTGGTACTTTTGTTCATCATTTTCATTCTTCTCCTCTGTGTAGTCTTTAATCGGCATGGTGGTGATGATTATTCAGGTAAGTTAAGAGATTTTGATAACTTTACCTCATTTTTTTCTTAACAAATTAATGTAGCTTTTTCTATGTTGGGTCCCTTCAAGAATTTGGCAACCATGGCTCTCTAAAATTTTCTGTTCTTCATAGCTCTTAATAAATTTTTTCTTTCTATTATTTCTCCTAAACCCTATTCTGCCATTCATTGATGCAAGCTCATTAGGTATTTACTGCTCCCTTTTGTTCTGCTTGCCTTCAATCTCTTGTGAGTGTCAAATTTTTCAAGCCCTCTTTTCTCATTATGTGCCTGAGAAATTTCAACAAGTGTTCTTTTTGTTGCTATTTTCTCTAAAACTTAGTCATTTGCTCACATGTTCAGGCCATAGTATTCTCAGCATTTTTTCTGTAAAAACATTTCTGTTGCTTCAAGTTTCTTCATCTGTGAGGAGATAATTGAGCATTCACTGTTATATAGGAAAACAGATATCACATAACAGTTCAGTACTCTTTTCTTTATTTCTAACAAGATTTTCCTGTTTCTTAATACTTTGCTTAGCTTTCAAAAGGCATCTTTCATTATCCTAATGTGCCTTCAGTGTTGCACTTCCTAAAGATTTAGCTTAGATTAAAATAAATTGCATAAATTTCAGTAAGATAAAAACTGGAACCTCATCCCAGTGTGTGTGTTTTTAAAGAAATATTTCCTATTTTTATAGTTCTGTATACTTGTGGATTTTAACCATCAGATTTTGTTTGCAATTTACAAAAATTTGATTTTAAACTATTGCAATTTCATTATTTTGTTATACAAGAGTTTGTGAAGATTACATTATTTCTAAAATTATACATTTATTGCAAGCAGCTTTTCAGACTTTATTTTTTTGTATTTATATTTTTTCTTTAATGGTAATTATAAACCATAATTTTCCAAATGTCATGCCAAAACAAGTACATACTCTCACAAGCATGTGCACACACGTAAACAATGAGATCTGTGTTGTATATGGTGTTTTTGGTGTGGGAGTTATCTCGCATCAATCTAATGAGGTATGATTTTTAAGAAAAAACATTTCCATGACTATGAAATCACATTTCCTTAATTTAATATGGGCATATAGGAATCAGCACTGCTAATGACAGTCAGTTACACAACTAAATCAATCTTCAAACATGGTTGAGACCTGAAACTGGTACTCACTCCTGGGCATGACAGTAAACTGCGTCCGGCAACAAGCCTCTGATTGGGAGGTTGTGAGGAGCATGAACCCACCTCTTAACTGCTATTGTTCCCAGGTCTACCCTAAACCAGAGTGGTAGGGTCCCAGCTATGGGCAAATAGTTAACTCCCAAATTGGGGTCAAAACACTATGAAAGTATGACTTTTCTAGAAAAATATACATTTTTGAAGGAAAAAAAAATTATTACCAGCAATACATTTTTAATACAAAACTAGAAAACATCCTCAGTTTTCTAAAATAAAAAAAATTTTTCATCAAAATCTGACGACATCAACTTTCTCAGTATAACTGAACATTAAAAAAAATACCTTAAAAACCCCCACCTTTTTGGCATTAAATGACTCACAGAGATTGATATGCCATTAAACAAAACTCAAATTCACTATACATTAATTCCTCAGTCCACACTGTCTATATCTACAAACATTCTATCTATGATATGGAGCATAATTCCATAAATATACCAAATTTTAATCTAATATCTGAATAAAAAATTAAAAGTGGGAAAGTTTTAATTTAATGTTTCAACCTTTAGGACTGCATCAAACTGATGTTTACATGGATGCGCATAAAGGAGAGGAGAGTCTTATTATATTAAATTAATATATTTTTTAACATATGTTTTGGACAGTCTAGACAATTTTGAGTTCCTTTTTCTTTTTGTTTCATCATTCTTGTTATTGAATATCCCACATTGTAATAATAGATTTGCCAAGAAAGAAGAAATGTAAGAAACTGAACATTAATCATACACAGTGAATTTAAGCACTTTCTATAATTTTTCATCTTAGTTTTATATATATATATATATATATATATATATATATATTTTCCTAAATATAGCTCAGAAATGGTCTTAAATTTAGCTCTAGTTGCTGCAACTAATCTTTAAAAAAAATTATCCTGTTGGGTGTGGAAAGTTCCAGATAAATTTTCTTGCAGTATGATGCAACAGGATGCTTGACTGTTTTGGGTTTCCATCCAAAATAAGTTCTTTTATAAGAGAGTTAACATACGATTTTCTGGAGAAAAAAAAAAGTATCAGATATAATCCGTTAATGGGTTGAATGAGATTTTGTGATACTATAGACACCCAGAGGAAGAAGTGGTTTTTCTTATCACTCTTTCAACATTTCTGTCCAGCAGATGATTCCTTTGATGATTTTGAAGTTCTGTTTTCTAAGCAGCTTTACTTTAATCAAAAGGTAATGGGAATTAAAGGTATGGCCAAACGATTTTTTAGGCATCAAGTGGCAACAAAATCGGAAATAGGCTATATCCAGGCACTGGTCTGTATTAAGTCATGCTTAGAATCAGGGAGAATTCTGATCCGTTCTGGGTTGGGTGTGTTCACGGCACAATTCCAAAGCCTTTATTTTTATTAGCAGCCACCACATTGATATGAATAGATGAACAAGAAGTTGGTTGTAGGGAAGAATTGACTTAGCAAATGTTGTCCCGAGTGTCACATACCTATCCATTTGGACAAACAGGTGAAGCCCTAAATTAATACCTACATGTAATATGGGCAACAGAGTTTGCATTTTTATTTCTCAAAGCATTTTTCTTTCATGTTACCTTGCGAGCGTGCAGCATGCTCTTCTCCAGCTTTAAACACAAAGATCAGAAATTTCAATGTTGGGTGATTATTGACCAGTCCATAGAAAGCTTGGCTGAGGGTCGCATTCTGTGTTTACATTCAGATTAATAAAAGCAAGTTCATCCCCACCAAAATTATTAACTTTTTTTACCTTCTACTTAAATTTAATTTCATTGGCATTTGTAAATTAGTTAAATGGCAAACACTTATAGGATATCGGCGATGCCATTTTAAGTGTAGACGGTCATTTTTTTTTTCTTTTCTCTCTTTTTAGATGCATGTCTGGTGGTCATATTTAAATACTTGTGTAATAATCTTAATCCTGCACATTTTCCACAATATGGAAGAAGTGACACTGAACCTGTCATGTGTTTATTTAAATCATCTTCTTTTTTAGTGGATAAAAAAGAACGGAAGGCAGGCCATGACCCTGAAAAAGAACTTGCTGACAGTGGTTTTCATGATCTTCCCCGCACGTAAGTATTTTTTTGAATCCTTACTTTCAACTGTAAAATGTATTTACACCTTATCCACCCACACTTCACCAATTTGTGAGAGAGGTTAAAAGGACAGAGTTGTTCACCCAAGTATTCCTCATATTACACAATCAGCTAGTATCTCTAAATAAAGTAAAAATTTGTGAAAAAGGAAAATTTTTAGTAAGGAAATTTTAAAATTTTATTTTAATGCCATATGTACTTTGCTACAATAATTTCTATGGATTACATGGAAAATTAAAATTTTATAAAACGTTGATTTAAATTTATCTTTTTTTTTTTTTTAATACTGTTTCCTTAATATTTATTTAGTCCTTGCTATGGTGAAAAATTACATCTGTTAGCAAGGCCTCCAATTGGGAGATTGGAGGTTTTGAGGAGTGTGAAATCACCTCTTAATTGTTGTTCCCAGGTCCATCCTGACCAAGGATGATAGCACCTGTTAGAGTCCCAGCTATGACTGTATGAAAATACTAGCAATACATTTTATAATACAGAAAATGTATTTTTGAAGGTAAACAATTGCATTCAAAATGTTTAGTTGAAACCATAGAATTGTTTTGAAAATAACTAGATTTCAGCATTAAATAACCCATAGTTTGGTATGCTGCTAAACAAAACCAACTAGCCTTAATATTTAATTAGGAGGAGGAATAAATAAAACTACCATTTTTCAAGAGAAAAAAAAAGGTTCTGAAAACAGCCAGATTGTGCACAATCAGAAATACTTGGTACTTTATCGTTTACTCTGCCTTCATTCAAATTTCTTATGTTTTGTCCATTTCTCTGATCATTGGCCCTGCACTTTTCATCACATATAACAGAAAAAAAGTATGCTTCATGCTGCAAAACCTACATGAGATGTTAATGTGCCAAAAAGTATTATTGAAATTTCATCCCCTTTTGTTGCAGCTTTTCAGATTTTATAAGACTATTTAAAAAAAAAAAAAAAAAAAAAATCTTGGGTTTTAAGTTTTGTTTTTATTTCTTTCTTTCTTTTTTTTTCTTTTTATTTCTTTTTATGTTTATTTATTCCCTCCTCCCACAACCATTAATTATTTAAAGTCTCTGCTATGAACATTAAATCTAGGCAGGAATAAACTCTTTAATTTAACTTCAGCCACAGGTTCTTGAAAGCTTGCAAAAGATTTTATCTTAATTTCCTATAAAGCAAGATTAAGATAATGTTTTGAATAGGTTTCTTCGTACAAAGTGTTCAAGCTGTAGCTGTGTTCTTAGTGATAATTAAAATTTGAACCACTTTCTACTATCTTGGGCACCCTAAAATGATTTTGTTTTCTATCTTTGCCAACTGACTGATTTGGCATCAGTAGGTTAAATATCTGCAGCCTAATGATTAGGGGTGGGACTTGCCTTTTAAAAACATTTTCGAAGCTTCTTTCTTGTCAATGCACTTAATTCAATGATGAATATTAATCTCATAGATCAAACATTATATAAAAAAGATTCAGATCAAAATTCAATTGTATTAGGCTGTGGATATCAAAGCAATGTTTTAATATATTTAAGTACATAATTTTGCGACTGACTACAGAGCCATCTTGTGATTGTGATTTGGGTTCTAACAAGTATAGTATTTGCCAAGTTATAGAGAACATCTTGATATCTTTGATACAAATCAACGTTTCTGTTTCTTATGGTGTAACTGAAAAACTTCCAGATGCGGAAAAAGATGATGGAACTGAGCAATTTTGTTCTTGGTCAAAACTTGAAATTGGAATAAACATGCTGGAAGAAGTTAGAAATTCCTTACCTTTTCAAGCTAAGTCAGTGTTTTTACTAGGAAGAATGAGTTTCAGGATACCAAATAAGTCTGTCAGGCTATTGTTCTCTTTAGAGCTATGAAATAGATTTACTTGAAAATCAGGGCTGATAAGGTTTCCGTTGCTAAAGACACGACCTACATAAAGATAAACAAACTTTACTAGGGTGTGTTTTTTTTTTTTCTTTTTTATCAATTCACCTTAATCAAGGTAAGGTGATAATGCCACCAAGATGCAAGAGGCTGATGGGTGAAAGAAAAAATGAAAAAAAAAAAAACTTTAGAAATAACTGGAAACCAATCCTAAACATCAAACAAGGGAGAAACTGCTATTCTTGTGCAAGAGATCAAGGACTGTGAACTGGACAATAGGTGAATCAGAATAGAAGAATCCTGGAGAGAAGAGATCTGGTTATGAAATGTCGGGCAGGCATTAAAATAAACAAGACAGGTGAACAAGTCATTGTGAAGACCAAGAATCAAACTGTATCTGTCCTGATCAGTTCTGTGAAGATGATGCTTAGTAATTTTAATCTTTACAAATATTAGTAGGTCTTCATTGTAAATCATCCTAAATTTTAAAGTAGATTAATTTATTTTTTTTTCTTCCAGAGACGAGGACCCTGATAGGCAAAAGCCAGATAATGTCTCAATTTCAAGTATTGCCAAATCTATGGGCAGTGAGGCAGACAGTATGGAAGAATATAGTGATGCTGATGCTGGCAGTAGGTTCAATGAAGATGGATCTTTTATTGGAGCTTATCAAGGTCATGAATCGAAAGGGAATGTGTCTAATGTCTAGAACTTCAACCAGCTGGCGATGATGGTGATCTTTGTGTGCACACACACACACACACACACCCATACACACACAAATACCCTTTTCTTATTTTTATTTTGTTTTCCAATCCCTAAAGCCCCTACTTCCATTTACCTCCCTCCACCCTTTTCCCCCACGCTTCATCCACATTCTCTCATTGTTACCTGATTCGCTGCCTGCTAGTTGTACTGCAATTGTTTTGATGATGAAATTTTCCGTCAGACTCGTTCAACAAAAGATGAAAAAAAGTTAAGGGTGGGGAGTGGGGGGTGAAACAAAAACAAATTTCTAACATCCAGAGGGTTCAAAAATTCTTTCTTTCTCTCTCTTTATTTTTCTGCAAAAACAAAGATCTACAGGACATCAGCTCTCTGTCTGTCTTTCAATTATCTCCCTCATCCCAGTCCTTCCCTATCCAATAACAAATTCTATATTCTGCTACCCATTATGTTAATGCTCCCCCCCTCTACTAATCACTCTCAGGTTATCTTCTCACCTGTGCTGCTGGCATCTTCCATCCTGTGGTAAGGCTACTACATTGCTCTTACATAACTTTTTCTCTTCACTCCCCCCACCTCATCTGCTTCATCCCTGAAAAATCTGGATTAAACAAATTACTTCAATCTGGAAAGTGAGTCTTAAAATACATGGCATCTGTCCTCTTCTCAGACTGAAATAACAAAATTAGCATCTCCATTATTTTACAGATATTTTTTCTTTAGATCTTGTTCAGTAAGTTCAAACAGCCTTAACAAAAGTATAACCGAAATTTTGAAAGGAAAAACGTCAATATAAAATTTTCTTTTAGTAACTAGGTTTTAGCTAGAATTACTAAACGAGAATAAATATGCAAGAATCTTTTTCTATTGTTTATATTGTAAAAATTAAATTTATAAAATTTACCTTTAACTATTGCATATGTGTTGAATTCTAAAAATGTTTTATTTGATTTTTAACTTTACAAGATTTTTTCTTTTCTAAAATATAGCAAATCCTATGGCCAATTGAAAATATTGAGCAAACTGAAATGTATAAATTTAAGTATTTTCTTGTTTAGATGGGTGGATATTGGCTCATAAGAAATCAGAGAGCCGAGTTCAAATTCCAGTTGTGCAATTACTCTTAAGGCATTGATCCGTCTCTTCTCCCTCCAGCGATGGGTTAAATAGCAGGACAGATTGGGTTCTATAGTTTAGGTAACCAGTTTACTGCAGAAAGTAATGACAACCTACTGTGGGGAAAACCTTCTGCTTGGTCAGTCATGTTTTCTTAAAGACCTGATTGCCTAAGCATGCCTCGCATACAGCACTTAACTATTTCCTAAATAATCAGTCAGTTAAGTTTGTTTATTTTTCAAAACTTTTTACAAATTGCATTTTTAACTTTACATTGAGACCATTTTTGATAAGTATTCTAATTTTTTTTTTTTTTTTTTAAGTACTGAAGCCCAACATACCTGTCATCTACTCACAAATTGAACTTTTAAAATATTCAAATCAAAAATTTTGAAAAACTTGCAAGAAGCACTAAGTTGTCTTTGATGGTTAATGTTAATATTTAAAGATTAAAAAGGAATACATGTACAATGCTTTTTATGTTTTAATTTTGAACAAAGAAATTCATTTCTCAGTTTAGTATAGATGTTTATTATAACTTAATGTATATTCATGGCTTTTGCTTTCAAGTTTATTCCTTGGATGCTCTTAAAATCTGGCCTTATACCAAAATTTATTTTATTCAACAGGTATATTCATGGTTCTTATGACCTTCAGTCTTTGCCTGAGACCCTTTTTGGCTTATATTCCAAAAGTGAAAGTGGCTTTCTCTAGGGTTTCTTATCAAAATGACAGTGCTCATTTGCTAAAGTAGTTAAACAAAAAAGTAACATATTCTAAACCTAAGAACTTACTCTTAGCAAGTGGTTGTTTCTTGCTCCTTCAACGAGACATGAAATCATTTATGTGAATTTTTTTTCTAGCCATATATGTAATGTTGCCAAGTTGGTCTTGAGGAAGTCCTTTATGTGTTAGTATAAGCTTTTATGTTAATATAAAGGTCCCTAAAGATTACAGTACTGAGAGATGGTTCTTATGTTGTTGCTCTAATCTTGTGATTAAATTGGCTAACCAGTCATTTTGTGTCACTTATTCATATTATGCTGTCTATTTTGGCAAGTATTTCAACTCTGTAGAGGCCAGATTTTCAGGTGACTACATATGGCTGTATAGAGAATGGTTTTGTTTAGTAATTGAGCCTCAAATATACATTCCTACATCATTCCAAAGACAAGAATTATTTACAGGTGATAAAATTTGTTTTTTAAAAAAAACAAAACAAAGTTAATCTAGCCTCATAAATTTCAACAGATTCATCTTGCCACTTAGTCAAGAATGTCATGCTCTGGATAGGATTATTGATGACAACCTTTTACAGGCCTCTTGGATTTGGCTGGTCCTGATCCAAGAAAGGATTTACTTGCTTTGAATAATTGTTTTTATAATTATTATATTAGAATTGAATTGGCCTTGGGTACATCAGAAGTGCAGTGTTTGGAAGATTGGGATTTTATTGTCATTTGATTTTTGATGTTTTATCAACTAATAATGATGCTTCTCATATTGATGCGAGTAAACCTTTCATTAGCATTCAGACTCCTTTCACTTTCTTATCTTCAACCTCCACATTATCAGCCTTCCCACTTGCCAGCCAGCTGGGTTTCTAATAGCCCTCTTTTTTTTTCTTTTTTTTTTTTGTATCTATAGGCCCACCCATTGTGGCCTCTATCCCTTGACTCTGGGGTCAGGGGGAGGTAACTGTGGAAGAAACAAGGAGCAAATAGACTGGCTGTTTTCTTGTTGTTCTTTTCTTTGTTGTTATGCATTTCACAAATCAACTTTAAATTCTTTTTTTATCCACCCCCACCACAAACAGATATACACACAATTTAAACTATGCATTTGACCAGCTTAAATACTAACCATTTACAATATGTTAGGTAAGCATATAAAATATAAAGCCAAAATAATCATGCATTTTATTTCTAATGTTAGCCTAAACATACAATATTTGAAGGTTACAACTTATTTTACTAAATTTCTGAGGAGAGGTATTGTAATTATTTTTACTATTTATATTGTTCAGAATGTTGTCCTCCTTTCTGTTGCCATATTCATGATGTTTCACAGATGATTGAAGTTTCAAACTGAACCCTTTTATTTTGTCCACTAAGGACATATGGCCCATTAGATAAAAGCATTGGTTGAATCTGGTGACTTGACCCAAAGACTTATGAGTCCAATATCTGGTTACAGCAGAGGTGAATAAAAATTTTGAGAGTTGAGATAAAGAGAGGACTGATATTGACATTCAAAAGAGGCATGGCAAGTGGAACTAGAACAGTCTACCCAGCTGGACAAAATAAAGTGTTCAGTTTGGAATTCCAATCACCTGAAGAAGGCCACAATGTACAATACGTCATGAATATGGCAACAAAGATAAGGACAAGAGTTCAAATAATGTAAATAGTATAAATGATTACAACTTGGTTGAAAAAAAATAAGTTACTAACATTTTATTAAAAGAAATTCTTAAAATTATTTTTCTTTAGAGACAAAGTAAAAAATTAAAAAAAAATTACATTAACTTTTTAAAAAAACCACACATGAAGAGGTTTGTGTGTGTTCAAAGCATAAAATAAACAGGAATTCCTGGTTGATCAGTGCCAAAATTTTCTATGCTTTTTAATTTAAAAATTTCAATTTTCTTTTATAAGTTGATAAATGAAATAAATGACAGCAAAGCAAATATTTTTTAAGAATAAAAGAAAGCAGCAAGTGTGTTTCTCTGCTGTTATAAATTTTTGAAAATTTCCCAAGGGAGTCTTTCCACTGTTAGCTCCTCCTCCTTCCAAGCCCTTGTTGCCTACATTGAATTGCCAAGTACACGTTTACAAACCACCACCACCACCATAACGTTTACCATATTTGGAATGTATCTTGTTGCATCTAATGAAGTTAAACCAGCCAAGCTGAATTTGATGATGATTCCTACTTCCTGGCCATTCCTCACTCCAAACATCTTTACACCCAGACTTTTTTTATAAATAGGAATCTCATTTTGGAACTTTCTAGTTTGGTTGGATACTTTGCATTCTGCTGATTTCTTTTACTTTGGACTTGAAGAGAAAATAAACTCTCATGTTGACAAAACATAGACAAAGAATAAAAGAAGAAAATTAAAATGTTTTATATCTGCAAGGAGATAGATATATATATATATATATATATATATATATATATATATATATATAATTTTTTTTTTTTTTAACTTCTTTCTTATTGGTATGTTTTTATTTATTTTTTTTTATTTATTTTTTTACTACTTTCAGCTACACAATCATACCTGTGTATTTTTTATTTTATTTCAATTTTTAATTTCTTTTTTTTTTTTTTTGTTTCCTTTCTCCACTTTCGTTTAAAAGAAAAACAATTTTAAAAAAATTTGCTCATCTGTGTAGCTGTTTGTTTTCCAGTAAGTTAGTGGTCTTCTTTGGCACTAGAGACGACCTGATATTTTGAACAGGATAAAGTTGTTTTTGACAATTCTTTAATGACACATTTATTTTCTGCTTTTTTATTTAAAATTTTTTAAGCCCTCATGACTAATCATTTATTCATTCCATTGTTCATATTTTTTCTTTTTTTAAATTTGGCTTTTCCAATTCATTAATTTTAATGCATTCAAAAATTGCCTCCCTTGTAATGCCAGGTCCTGCTTTTTCAGGAAAACTTGTCTCTTGCTAAGATTTCATCAATATAGTTAATATTTTGCTACACTTAGGAACAAAATTTAATGTTCCTTCTGCTTAAAATTTGTATTCTTTCAGGGTTCCCCTATAATGTATATTAATCTAAGAGTCCCCCTAAAATGTACAAAAGAGAACAAGATGTCAGATGTCCTATCAAGTTTTGTGGAATAATGAAATTGGCCAACACATCAGTTTAATTGCATTTAAACAAAGGAAGAGTTTCCTCTTCCATCTCTTGTTACTGATATCTCTGCCTCTTTTTATACTTAGCTTAAAACTGTCTAAAGACTGAAAAAATTTTGTTCCATTTGTATGAATTTAGTTATTGAATTGAACAACAAAGAGCATTTCTATTCCTCTAAGTACATTTCTAAACAGAAACTTTACTTTAGCTTTTAACTGCATTTAATTTGTTTTTTGTTTTTTTTTATATTTGTCCCAACTCATTATAATAGAATTGTGTATTCATGTAATGCAATTTATCTCAGTTAGGGACCAGCTTCTTTATTTACGCATTCACCTTTTAATTTTTGAGATTTTTTTTTTTTTTTCAAAAGTTTTTGAGGACTGTTGGGAGAATTTTATATTTTTCTTTTTCAATAAAGATAATATAATTAAAAGTAATAAAAAAAAAAGTACTTTGCTCTATCTTAAATATGAAGAGAAATTGTGCCATATCTTTATTAGCTACATATGCAAATAATTTATATTTTTTTTCTTAATAATTAGCTTATTGTGGGAAATGAGCAAAGAGAAGTGTATAAACAATAAATAGCAGATATTGTGTGTATGTGGTGGGGAGGTAGGAAGAATCCCAATAAACAAACAAAACTGCTGCCTAAGATTTGCATCGAACAGGCATTAAAATTTCAATCCCAAGTGGCCTTCAGATATATTTTTAATTTGTTATTGAATTTTTTTCTTTAAAGTTACCTCCCTTCTTACATTTACCTCCCCACCACGTTTCTTCTTGATTAACAAGATTTTTTTCTGATTCCCACAAGTAAAGGATGTTTTCCTTTATTTCCAAGTTATTCACTGAATTTGTCAAGTGATCTTTTTAAACTGCTGCTCTACAATACTATGAATGTATGTGTGTGTATGTGTGTGTACGTATGTGATATTAAACTCCCTACCCACCCTGCAATTAGCTTAAGTTCTTTACTGCTGTGCCATTATTTTACACTTAAACCTCACAATTAGGCATCAGCCATGAGTTTTGAAAGATCTTTTGCATTTCAACTGCTACAATATTGCATGTGTAGTATGTATGGGGTAAGAAAGCAACCTGTCAATCATGCATCTGTAGGGAAACAAAAAAATAAGTGGTTATTGTTTGTTAGTGATTATGAAGAGAGGGGGAAAATGTCTTTTTCTTTTTTCTTTTTTTTTTAGATTTAACCTCTGCATTTAGAGAAACATAACAAAGAAATTTTTTTTTTAAGCAAATTCATAAAAATACAATAAGAACACTTAAGGGCCATAATAAAATTTGTATCTTTTTAAGTCTTCATTTTTTCCCAGTATCTTAAAATTCAACTGTTAAAAAGAATCTTCTTTGGAGGCACTGATTGTTTTGGGGATTTTTAATTTTTTTTTTATTTTTATTTATTCCACAACCCACTCCAACATAGAATACTGACCCACCACATTTTAGTGAAATATTTTTACTTTGGTTTTTTTTTTTTTATAGCTTTCCTCCCCATATAAATAAATAAAAAATATCTTCAAATTCATTTCCCTTTCTAGATGTAAATGACCCATTTCTTTCTTTCTTCTCAACTGGATTATTCTTGTTGAAAATAGTGTATATTTTTGCTATCAAATTGTCAATTTTCAACTGTCACTTGACAAAAAACAAATTTTAAAAAGTGAAAAAAAAAACTATCGTTTCTCCTACTTGAAGTGTAAATAATCTTTTAATTTTTTTTATTTTTTATTTTTTTTTGTAATTTGGAATGTAGCATTTTTAATAAACTGCTCAATATATTTTTCTCTTTTTGTGATTCTTACTTTCATTATTGCATTTGAATCTCTTACTGTCAGTTTTGATGTAAACTGGTATAGTTATTGAATTATAAGACAAAATGTAGGGTTTTTTATATTTGGATAAAATTTGGATAAAGTTGATCAAAATGAAAGATTATTGCAATTAACCAGGACTAACCCTGCCCCCACCCCACCTCAACCATAGGACTTTTTCATACGAATGAATACGGATAAGTTTTTGCCCAATCCCCTTCCTAATATTTCACTAAAATTTCATCCTCAACATCACTTACTTTTTTTTTTTTAAATTGGCTTCTAAATCGGATGACCGTGTGTAATCCTCATAAACATCCATTTATTTTTCTTTTGAAGTTATCAAAATCAAGGGAAATAACTTTTACATTCAAAATAATTTCCCTTTTAAAGTTTTTGTTTTTTTAGTTTTTTTTTTCCTCTAACAGTGTTAGTTTTTATTTTTTCCACGTTTGTGGAATTAAAAACAAATTAAGTTCACTGAGTGTAAGGCTTGTGATTCACTCAAGATAGAGGTTCACTGTTAAAAAAGTTATGAGGGTGATGATAGGAAGATTATGCGGTTAAGTAATAACGATTGACCTGAAGATTTTGAAGGAAATCATTCACGCGTGATTCTGTGTCAGAAAGTAACAGTTCTTGAGAAATCTATTTTAAAATAAGGGAGAAAAGAAGTTGATTTAACTCTGTGGAAGTAACATGACATTCATTTAGGTACCTCCACTAAATTGCAACAAAAACTGCGTGAATTTTTAAAAATGAAAGTTTTCTTGAAAGTTACATGATTAAATTTACTATTTCCAGTAAGCAAAGTACTCTCTAATTTATTTCAAATAGAAATTGACTGGAATATAAAAATTTGAGTTTTTGTTTTTTTTGTTTTTTTTTTTCAATTTTTAAGTTTTGCCGCCATTTTTGAGCAATATAGATACATACATTTGTAAACAAAGGTTAATTCACGGTTTAAAAATCTTGCAAAAATAAAATATACATTTGTGACACATTATTTTTGGAAAATTAGCAAATTTTATGTTAAATTAATATGATTTACACAAGAAGTATTACTTATTTATAGCGTGACATTTTGAATAAAACTATTTGTTAATCACAGATTTGAACTTCTTGACCTGTCCGCCGTATTTCAAAACGATTAGAGATAAAAAATAAAAAAGTTTATGGCATTAATAACTGGCAAAATTGTACAATTTTTCTTTTCTTTCGAGTATGAGAGAAAACTGACCTTTTAATCTGCACATAGAAATTACCATACAAAAAAAGTTATTTTAAAAATATAAAGGCCAAACGATTTTTATTAAACTTTTCAATAGGCAATATAATCATCAATTCTTAACTAAAAAATCTAACCGCAACAGATCATTGAATTTTAAAATATTTCTGAAATTTTATAAATTGTTATAAAGAAAAATAAATTCTTTTAAAATTTAATTAGTAATCGAATTTTTTTTTTTTTTTTTTTTTTCAGACTATAATGTACTTAATTTTTATTATTTATTCAAGCAATTAAAAGCTTATTAAATTATATCAGTTTTATTGCATTTTTTATTTTACTCTTCGGAGCACATTTTCAAATAGAGGCCAAATTAAAAAAAAAAAAAAAAAAAATATTTCCCAATGAGTCCTGCGTTTAACAAATAAAATTGTAGATCGCAACAAATTAAAATTTCATATATATATATATATATATATATATATATATATATATATGTGTGTGTGTGTGTGTGCACCTCCAATAAATCGCTGCTCATTTTCGATGCCACAATTTAAATTTAATTTTTAAAAAATAAAATTTTCTTGAAGCTTTAATTGAAAGCCATGAGATTAAATTTACTAATTACAGTAAGCAAAATACCCTGGTTTAGTTCAAACCGAAAATTATTTTTCGGAATAAAAAATCTAACTGCTGAAAAAAAATTTTTTTAATATACCGCCATTATTGATTGATCGACACATTACGTAAACAGTAGCCAAATTTCTGTTTTAAAAATCTTGCCAATAATATATATATATATATATATATATATATATATACCCCCTTGACACGTTTTTAAGTCGATTTTTAAAATTGAAACTTACCTTTATCTGATTTCAAACAAGTAGTAAGTGCTTACTGCTTGGAAATTTACGATATAAACTTCTCTTTAACTACGGTAGCCCTCTTTATCTGCTTTATCTTAGGTGACAAATGATATATTGACAAGCGGTTGGTGTCAAGAACGCTTGGATGGCGACCGAAAGTGACAAAAAATTTATGTAAACGTAACATTTGGAAATTTAATTTTGTTTTTTTTTTTGTTTTTTAACTAAATAGTAAAATTAAAAATTTAACTATTTTCAGCAAGTATATAATATTTTATAGAATTTTAGTTTAAATTTATAGCCAGACTATGCTTTCTGAATAAATAAAAATTTAAGTTTCTTTTAAAATAATTTAATAAGAAAGAATGAAATTAAAATAAGCGAACTAAGTTATATTATGTTATTTATTAATATTTTTCTGAAATATTAAATATTTTTATGTTTAAATATTACACATTTTTCTGAAATTATTAATATGCTTTCTGAAAAATGAAAATTTCTTTTAGAATAATTTTAATTTAATAAAAAAGAATGAAATTAGAATCAACTTGTGGTTTGTGTCGTTTTCGATGTAAGGGGAATCCATTCAAACACTTGTTAACTCCTAAAAACAATACGACCTCTACGGAAACTTATGACCCCTATAGAACACCGTACTTAAAAATTACCATATTTACACACACTTTTTTTTAATTATTTTAATAAAATTGGTGATCGATTTTTATTAAACTTTTCAATTTTCGATAGGCAATATAATAATCAATTCTTAAGTAAAAAAGAAATTAAAAGCAACGTTTTCTATAAAAGGTTTTTTAAATATTTGTAACACTTTTATTGAATTAAATTTAAATTAAAAAATAAAAACAATTATTTCAAAATTTTATT
Source organism: Ascarosepion bandense (assembly GCA_037127315.1). NCBI lineage: Eukaryota > Metazoa > Mollusca > Cephalopoda > Sepiida > Sepiidae > Ascarosepion > Ascarosepion bandense. Next base: position 8,968,067 of record JBBBDQ010000233.1, on the reverse strand, counting down.
AGTAAACGAAAAAATTTTTTTTCTTCAGACTGTCCTTAATTATTATTTACTCCAGCAATTAAAAGTTTATTAAATGATATCAGTTTTATTGCATTTTTATCTTACTCTTCGGAGCAGATTTTCGGTCAGGTTGTCCACTTTAAAATAAAGAAAACATAGATAATTTATATGCCTCAATGAGTCCTGCATTTAACTAATAAAACATTTTTTACAGCTACTTAAAATTTCATGAATTTACGTATGGGGGAGGGGGGAGGTAACTGTAAAAAAATTTTTTTTTTTCACCAAGATATTTAAAAAATAGTAATTTCAAAAATAATTTCATTCATTTGTGAATGAGTACTGAAAGTTTCATTCAAATCTGACTATTTGATTTTTGCGAGAATTTCCAAATTAATGTGTTTGTCACCGGGGAGGAAAAAAGTGAGTTATGTCATCATTACGTTACCCATTGTAAAACAGTCGTAAACTTTTTTTAGCCGCTAACTCAAATAAAAACAAACTTTTCTAACAAAATTTAGAAAATGTTAGCAAGGATTAAAAATATTTTTTTAAATAATTAAAAATTGCTTTGATCTTTCCTCTTAATAATATAAATATTTTGATGGGAAAAGTTTGTTTTATTAAGTTTATGACCTTTTTTTATTCATACTCTGCTGTTTCATGCTGCTGCTGCTTTTTTTTTTTTTTTTTTTTTTTTTTTTTTTTTTTTTTTTTTTTTTTTTTAGCGATTTATTTGGAGGTACCTCCTTGTAAATGATATTAAAAAGCGAAGTAACCGGTTTCGCTCCCGCTCTTCAGGCCTCTACGGGAGATTTTAATCAGAATTAAAATAAGGATGGAAAAAAAATGTGAATTATATCAAGTCCCAACTCACGCTGTTTGCACAACGCAGGCTTTCGGGACCCGATATACAAAGCTTCCAAAACCTTAAGGTGAAATGAAGTGTGAGATCGGGACACAACTGTGAACCGATCAACACTAAAATTAGCAGCACACTTTCTATTCTTTATAGGGTGCTCGCAAATAGCGGAACCGTAGCTATTCCGAACGGATCCATTTCGAGGCAAGGTCTGAATTTCTTATTTTAGTTAGAACATGTTGTTTAATTCTCATGTTGTGACACTGGGTTATTCTTCCTATGTAGTCGACTCCGCAACTACATTTATATTGATAAATTATAGAATTAATTTGGTGGGAGGAAGAACATCCTTGCGTGCAGAACATAACATGGGCCGGGCTTGAAATACAATACGTACCTCAGCCGAGAAAAAAACAATAATGAACATTTGATGAAATTTGTCTAGCCGAACTTTCACATTTTGATCCAATCCAGGGAAGTCTAAGATAAACAGGGCTTTTTTATTTATTTTTTTTAACAGTAATGAGGCTATCCTTTTTGAATTCAAAATTCACTTTTATTTCTTTAATTAAATTCTGTACTTACAGAAATATTTTCAAATATATATATATATATATATAAAATAAATTTTCAATATTCAAAAATATTGAATGAACATTTCAACGAGATTTCACATCTCCTCAGCAACCGTAATATTTTAAAAGGGAGAATAAAATAAAAATAAAAAATGACTGTTAAGATTTGAGAAATTTACGTCATATAAATTTTGGAAGTAAATCATGTTTAATTTTAGATTTTAACTTTTAGATAGTTGTAAGTGAAGAAATGGAAAATTTGGTTTCGTCTGGCTTTACAAAGGAAACCGAATTTAGGCGGTTATGTTAGAAGGAACTAGAAACACAATCCGAATCACAAGATAAACATGTGGGGAAAGTTGCTTCAGAGATCTGAAATATGAAAATTGAACTTTTTTTTTTTTAAATGTTGCTTTCTCATCGCTTAGGGTTAGGATTGTCACTATCAAAATGGCGTATTTGTCGTAATTCAAAACAAACTTTAGTACCGACTAGATTACATGTTACCAGGAGAAGGGAGTAATACATCCTGACGGAGATAAGGCTCACATCTTTTTCAAATTAGGGCAAACAAGATTTCCCCTCAAATTTGAATCTGGTTTGTAGATTTTATTTCTTTACTATTAACTGTTAGATCAACTTTTCACCCCCAAGGGCACTTCAACGTGGTTGTAATGATTAGCTAGTTCCTCACTGGGTGCTCTATACTTTCGGCCTTGTGCTCTACGCTACGCTTAGAAGACCAACTTTTCACCTCCGACAAAATGCAGCCATTTAGTAAGTATATAATAAATCTACAAATGCAAAAATAGTTAGTTTGGTCAATAGTTGGGAAAGTGTCAAATATTTTCACACACACTCTCGTCTATCCCTGCTGTGAGGTCTTTGCCACTTCAAACTAGTCGATGATTCTAATAGTCAGAATGTAAATAATTCATCATCCCAGAAATTCAAAGTTGATGCTTTCTTCTAAGCCAGGAGTGACCAAACTTTTTTGCTTTGAAGAAGGCCAGATTTGATGAAGTGTGCGTGCGTGAGACCCAACCACTCTAGTTGGCATTCTTTGAACAAGTAAAATTAAATGTAAATGCACTATCCCATGAAAAGCTTATTGTAAATGGCATATTTTCTTTTCGTGGATGACATATTTAAACAGGGTTTACCAAAATCACTCAGCCTGTCATATCTGAAACCCATATAAAATGAAGGAAAATATGTCTGAGAAAAAAAAACTTCCAGGAAGCCATAATATATCTCAAGTTAATCTTAAACATTACATTATTGGTAATTAATAATGTCTGTCAACTTTTAAGTTAAAAAGCATGAATAGAAACACAACGCCAACATTCATTTAATTTTCTTAAGTAGAAAACAGTGATACAAATCCAAGTGTCGAAATTTTTTTTTAATCATTTCACCCTGGGCAAGGCGTAAATGCCACTGATGTGCGGGAGGCTACATAACTGAAAGAAAATTAACTAGAGGAGGGAGAAGAGGATTACAAACCAATTAGAAAGAAGCAATAGAAAGATGAAAATGCAGGTGTAATGACAGTTGCAAGGGGGGGGAGAAGGGCTAGAGTCAAGTGGTTAGTAGATGAGTATTGACATTAAATATATTTATAATTGATTTTGACCCAACACAAAACAGATTTAACTCTTTAAGATTTTCGAATTTATTCTTCTCAGATGACCAAAACAAATAACTTGCTTGCACTGATGTGAACAATGATATTGAGATCAGGACTTCGATATGTAGACCAGGTCAGGTTCAACAGCAAAGATTTTAGAAAATGGCTGGAAAAGGCCATGGTGAGATTGCTTCTCCATCTTTTGGTAAAACCTGAAATTGTATTCCTTAGGTGTGTACTTTACTTTAATAATTCTGGTGGTTCGTAGGTGATACATTCTAAGATAAAGGATGGGGGCCATATGAAATTTGACGCTGGACGAACATTCGACTTGCCTGCTCACTTTATTTAGGGTAGTTAGCATAGCAGAAAAGTGGCCCTGAAAAACATTAATATATGTTATTAAAATCTCGTGAGAAATCGAAAAGAGAATATAATGGCAACAGGTACGTTTAACTTGTTCATAAATAGAATATACGCGTAATTCTCATCAATAAATATTTGAACTGTAAATTAAGTTTTATATTTTGATGTGACGTATAAAAGTCAAGTTGATCAATTGTTTGAACTTGTCTTTTTTTTTGCTTGGTGAATATCTGTATAATGGCCGATTGGCAGAGTAGTGTGCGTGGACATTTTGTAAGAGACACCAGAGACAGTTGCTACCACGACAGATAAAAAGTAGACGTGTATTGTTTGAGGAAACATTTTTACCTATCAAAATAGTTCTCGGCAAGCTCTGTGATTAGTCCAAAAATGAACGCTTGTATTTTAGCGTCAATGTTAATTTCTCTATTCGGTTTCTGGCTTTCATAGCGTAAAAGTCACTTATCACAATCGTATTTAATTTAGAAATATTACTTAAGTGCCACGTGATACACGCTTGAGCGATCATGTATCGAAAGAGACATGACTGACTGGGTAGAAGGTTATCCCGCAGTAGGTTGACATTGCTTTCTGCGGTAGACTGGTTGACAGCCAGGCTATAGAACCCAATCTGTCTTATTATTTAAACCATACCTGGACGGATTAATACCTTTCCCAAGGGCATTTGTGCATTAGTGAATGCAAGGAATTCAACTGGGATTCGAACTCGGCTCCCCGATTTCTTGTTCCGAGTCGATATCCACTGTACCACAATGCACATAGAAATATACTGAATTAAGAAAACAAAAAACAAATGAAGAACCGAAGGAGTCATACAAATTCAGAATATTTGTGTATTCTATTTTTTTCAAGTGATTGACAATATTATTTCGAATTATTGTTTTCTAGCAATCAAGGTGATGACAATAGTTTGAAATAAATTATAAAATACTGTCATTTCAAAATGGGTTGGTCAAGATTTCACGTTCCTCTGTGTCGGATACAAGAATGCGCAGATTTTTCCACGGGTTTTTCAGAATAAATGTGTAAGGATTTCTTCCGAATAAAGTCTTGACTTTTTATGTCAATTGTTTAGAATATGGAAGGAAGTGGGCTTTTGTTTTCTTAGAAAAAGCAATGGTTTGTCGCTAAAAAGGATACATTTTTCTTTGAACTCAGGCTGCCAATAAGTGATAGTAATAAAAAGTTATTTTCGATTGATTTTAATTACTATTTAATTACTATTTAATTACTATTTAATTGTGCCCATATAACCTTGCCTTTAACATCTGCTGGGCTAATTTTTAGACCTCAACTGGAACTTGTATATATGAACCATCATTAAAAATGATGGGAAAATGTTCGGTTGCTGGTGCTGCTTCAGAAAGTAACTGACATACTCTCATTACAAGGATCAGATAAAAGCAAAAAATGGTGTATTTCTGAGCTATCTAATCCTCACTTTTCCAGCCTTGACAGAATTCAAAATCGTTTACGCTGCCTTGTGGATAATGTTTTCCATCTAATTACCCCTTTCCCACTATTTATTTTGCAATAAATACAAAATTGTGGCACAAATGCTCAGACCAACTACATATTTCACCAGTTCATATTTTCACAATTATTCCATGTACACAGGTTCGATTCCTCCTCATTCAATTCGTAAAGAGAAAGTTCCACTTTGTACCACAAATCAAATTTTTTTGTTGTTGAAAAAACTAACTTCTAAGATGATGCTTCCATGATCTAACCTCTTCAAATCTAGGATCAACCATTATATATCCTACATATCCCCATGATATGCACTTCTTACTTCCTCTTTTTAAGCCCTTGCAGCAATTTTATTTAATAACACTCTACCTTAACTGGGTCTTTGGCCTTGTATTCAGTGACAAATAGTTTATTTCATTAGAAATTGGTAATAATATTATTAATATTAAAGGATATTTTCACATTCGTTTGAACCGAGTCCTTGGTGCAGAGTGATTTATTGTAGAATGAAAAAAGTTAAAATATTTATATCTACATTTCTTTCTTTCTTTAATGCTAGTTCTCTGAAAATAACGGAAGACATTAACTATGAAAAAGTATCTGATATACCACAAAAAGTCCAACGAAAATTCGATAGCTTTTTGTTTGAGCAGATATCAGAGAGCTATTTTCATTTGTCTCAGCTGATTTTTCGAAGCAAATTTAAAAAAAAAAAAAGTTTTCTTGGCGCTTTCATTTTACTTTAATTGAAAGCTACATGAATAAATTTACTTTTTCCAGTAAGCAAAATACTCTAGTGTATTTCAAATAAAAATTATATTGATTAGAATCTCAACTTTTTTATAGTTTTTGAAAGTTATTCATTTGGCGTCTATTTTTGACAAGTTTGTAAACAAAAGTTAATTCTCGGTTTTAAAAATCTGGCAAAAATAAAATATACATCTGTGACACGTTATTTTAGGAAAATTAGCAAATTTAAAGTTAAATTAATCTAATTTGAAACAAGTATTACTTGTATAAAGCATGAAAAGTATTTCTTAATCACGGAGCTCTGACTTTTTTTTTTTGTAGTAAGTGATGAGAAGCTAAGTATGTTGACGAAAATCGACATAAATTTATGAAACCTAAGTGAACATTTCGTAAAAAGGATCAACCCTTGAAATACGTGACCTTTTAATGCTATGTCTCTTAGGACATTCTATGATTTAACATAAATTATCTTTAAAATCTTAGTGCGAAATGATTTGTATTAAGCTTTTCAATATTCGATTAGTAATCAAAACCTAAACAGACAGTGACGGGAAGAAATTTAAGAGATGTTTCAAACTTTATAAATCATCATAATTAACAAAGAAAAAATGAGAACAATTCTTGTAAAAATTTATTATCAAAATTTTTTATATATAAAAGCTTATCTAAACTTATTTATAAATGGAACTTTGTGTGTGTGTGTCCGTTACCTATAGACTCCGAAACGATTTTCTTGAAAATTTACAGTTGTACTATAAGCGTCTGTGAGTGTTTTTAGCTAGGTTTTGTGTCACGGTACCCCCGATAAATATCGATAATCGAAAAAATCGGGTTATAGAAAGAGTGGTCCGATTTTAATCAAATTTGATACACTCATAGACAAAGACATAATAAACAATATTCAGCAATTTCAAGATTGCAGTTCTTACAATAGTGCAGAAAATCGATTATATATATATATATATATATATATATAAGGCAAGATGTGTGTGTGTGTCTGTGTCTGTGTCTGTGTCTGTCTGTTTATCTGCCTGTATGTTTGTATCTTTTTCAGCACTTTTTTTATTTTAGTTTGTGCTTCGGGTTTGGCTCTAAGTAGGTATAATTGTTGTTCTTAGTCTCAGCCATGAGACCATTTACTTAGAGGACTTATTTAGCCTTCAAAATTCAGTTTACGACGAAAAAACTTATTTGATATCGATACCAGGAAATCAAAATTTGACTTACATTCATTCATTTTTCTTTCAGTCTACGGTTTCGCTTTAACTGGAAACAACTATTGCTTTTTAGTCTTTCGTGCCAACGTCCAGGACCATAGATTAGTTTTAAAGCTTTCATTACATCCGAGCAACGCCGGGCTATACTGCTAGTCTTATTTAAAAACGGCATAGTTTTAATATATTTTTTATTTTACTATTCGGAGCAGATTTTCGGATACACAATTACTTTTGGAAAAAAAAATTAGATGACTTACATTCTCCAAGGAGTCCTGCGTTTAACTAATAAAACAGTTTGGGGGCAGTATTGAATTTCTAGAAATTTCATGAAATTAACTGGAGGGTGGGTAACAAATGTGAAAAAAAAGAAAAAATATGTATATATATTTTTACCAAGATTTTTTAAAAACTAATTGCAAAAATAATTTCATTCATTTGTAAATAATATTCTGAAAGTTTCATTAAAATCTAACTTTTGATTTTTATAAAAATTTTCAAATTAATGCGTCTGTCACTGGCAAAAACGTGAGCTGCATAATATTACGTTTAGCCATAAAAAAATAAAATAAAATAAAAACTCTGGTAAAAATCTGGTCACTCGCTGAGGAAAAATTAAAAACATTAACCAAAATTTCGACTTAAAATAATACTTTGATCAAGGTGCCTTCATTATTTCGCGGGAAAAACAGCATAACGTAATGAAAAAGGCCACAAACTTAACGAAAATAAAGTTTTATCGTCAACATGTTCATGTTATTATTAAGATGAGAGACCAATGTAATTTTTAATTATTTTTTTTTAATTTTTAATCCTTTCTAACACGTTCGAAACTGTGGTTAAAATCTTGTTTTGTTTACGCCATCGCCGTAACATTGATTTTTTTGGCGCGATTCTTTCCGTAGAAAACACATTTATTTGGAAATTCTTGTAAAAGTCAAATAATTGTCCGATTTTAATTTAATTTTTAGGACTTATTCACAAATGAATTAAATCATTTTTTAAATGTTTTTTTTTTTTTAGAAAATATTGGTAAGTTTTTTTAAAATGTGTTACTCCCACCCCTCACACACACACACACACTTAATTTCATAAAATTTCGCACATAACCTTTGTGTTCCCTGACAATTTTTTTTTTTTTGTTAAAAGTAGGAATCTTTGGAGATTATAAATCACTTTTTTTCAAATTATTGCCATGAATTATTGCCATAATCTGCTCTGAATTGAAAAATAATAAATCCAATAAAACTATGACATTACGTAATTAGAAAAGCTTTTAATTGATTTTGTAAATAAGTAATATTAAGGATACTATTGTCAGAAGAAATAATTTTTTTTTCATGAATAATGAATTTTTACAAGAATGTTTTCATTTTTTTTTTTTTTTTTTTTACATTTTAATTATAATTTTTAATAGTTTAAAATCGTGTAAAATTCTTAATTGGGGGTGTTCTCTGGAAGTTATATAATAATTAATTGGAAATGAAATTTACGAGTCAAAAATTGCAAAAATTTGTCCCTTCCCTTAGATTCATGAAAATTGCATTTATGGTCATGCGTAGCAGCTATCATCGCTTCGTCATTCAACAGTCCGTCAAACGTTCGATCAGATGAAAACGACCAATCGTTGATAATTGGTTGTATATTACTTTTATGCTATAAGTAAGTAATATTTGTTTAAAATCAGATTAATTTAACTTTAAATTTTCTAATTTTATTAAAATAAAGTGTCAGAAATCTTTTGAAACATTTTTAAAATCGATGAATTTTTGTTTGTTTACAAATTTCTTAAAATTAAGAAAATGGCCGCTTTTAAGAAATCAGAATTAAATGTGACACTCCAATCTATATAATTTCTATCTGAAATGCACCACAATTTTTTACTTAATGGAAATAATAAATTTAAGCATTAAGCTTTTAATTAAATCTAAAATGAAATCTTCAAGAATGTATTTTCATTTTAAAAATTTCATTTTAAACTTAGGTATCAAAAATTTATGCCGAAATATTGAAGGTACCTACTTTGATCTTTCCTCTTAATAATAACAGAAACATTTTGACGATAAAACTTTGTTTTGTTAAGTTTGGTGCCATTTAACCTCATGCTGTGCTATTTTTTTTTTTTTTTTTTTCAGCGAATGAGTCGAGGTATCTTGTAAATATTTGCAATCTATTCTACAGTGACAGAAAGTAACACGACTAATTTTTTTAATGACTATCTACCGATTCAATATGACACGGACGTTTTTTATTATGGTGAATCATCCTGAAATTGATAGATTCTTGCGCCATTGCTGCAGATATACCCGGTTATGCTGTGACCTTATCTTTCCAAGCTTCAATTGATTGTTGCTTTTCTGTTGCGAATGATCGAAAACGGAATTTTTAAAAGTGTGGTAAAATTAATTATACATTTGAAAATACTTTTTAAATTGTGAAATAGCTAATAGGAAATAATTTTTATCATCTCAAGGTGAATTTTAAAAAGGTTTTAGTCGAATTCTCATACGACTTTTATTCATTTATTGTTTATTTTTTTCATATCTTTATTTTATCCTAAATTTTTTGCTAAGTTCTTTACTGCATTTAGCTCTCTCTGTGGTAATGTATTTTCATTGTTGGATTATATATATATAAATGTAAACTTATCGCTATACTCGTTTCGAAAAACCCTCCGAGTATATAAGCGGAAGGAAAAAATGGTAATAAGAAAAGAACAAGCTAAGCACTTGAACATCAGTCAAAGTACGAAGCCCAAAGAAAAAAACCGAGACTAGTAACCTAAAACAAAAAGCGCTCAATACGCAAGTAGAGCAAACAAAGTAAATATCTAACCTAGAGAGCCAACGAACCTACCAAGGTTTCATCTAATTGGGCCAACCTTCCCTGAAGATTCAATTAAGTGAAACCTTGGTATGTTTGTATATATATATATATATATATATATATATATTGTTTAAGAGTATTCATCCGGTTTAAAAGAAAAGGTAGTATCTGAATATAATTTTTAGTGTTTATTGTTATATGTTTTTAAATCCTATACCTAATTTCTTAACCGAATGGTAATGTTCGCTTTCTAACCATGAAGCCTGGGTTCGAACCTCGCCAAGATCGATTTGTCAGGAAGGTGACTCCTTGATGTTAGGGGTCTGGAGGAGACGATCCCAGTCGGCGGCACCTTTGGAAAGTGACTGAAAACCATACAACGGTTTGACCTTGTGAGTGAAATTGGGTAGACGGAATCCTTGGGAGCTGTCGATGGTTGTGCTAGTATGAAGTCGCAAGTCATCGTGACTGAGGTCTTTGAGCGTGCTACCCTTGTTCAGACTGTTGATCACACTAGATAATGCGCACTCCCATAAACTGTAACTAAGGTCCGTTCAGCATAGTTGAGGTTAGTTCTGTGATTATTGAACAAGCGCAAATTTGCCTGCAACAAGAATTGGCTAACCACTTTAGCGGAAGGGCATCCTCGCATATGAATGGTTACGCCATTTTAGATACCACATTTATCAATTAGACTTGATTCCTGGGCCGCCTTGTCACTATTTAACATGGTTATATTTTAGTTGAATAAAGTGAAGTGAAGGAATAAATTAGGAATTTATTAAAATATTCAATTAAGAGGCTCATCCCTTGTTCCCTGTTTAGGATGTGGTTTCCGGCTTTCTCTTTTCCAATCTTTTCACTCTTACGTAGCCCCCTGCACATCAGTGACGTTACCGCCTTGCTCGGGGTGATATGATTTTTTAAAAAAAAAGAAAAAAAAGAAATCTTTTCTTATTAATGATCGTAGTCATTATTAAAGTTTACAAATAAAATTGACAAAGTTAGTATTTGTATCTACATTACTTACATTGTTCGGACTGTTGTCCTCATCTTTATTACCATGTTCATATTCACGACGTTTCGACCGTTGTCCACTTCGGTCTTTTTCAGATGATTGGAATTTTGAACCAAGCTCTTTATTTCAATCACTGAAGTATATGCTACTTCCTGATGTTTTAGTTAACTTCCTTTATATTCAACCTGTATCTTTAGCGGTAGATCGTATGTACGAGTTCCACTTGAAGCCATGTATGAGGCCCAATAGTCTCTGAAGTCACCGTGCCTCCTCGAGGGGACATCCGTTCAGCGTCTGTCAGCGGCGATGGAATTTAACTAGTTTGTTTTTCGAGGCATTGAATGTGACTAGCCAGTGTTTTCCCCACTGAGAAGTTAGTGTTATATCGGAAGATAAACTCTGGTTGTCAAGAATTTTAGAGGTGTGCCCATAGGCATAGATGTTTGGGGTTTTTTTTTTTGTTTTTTTTTTTAATCATTTCACCCCGAGCAAGGCGGAAACGCCACTGATGTGCAGGGGGTTACATAAATGTAAAAAGATTGATTAGAAAAGAGCGAGGAGTACAAACTAGTTAGAAAGGAACAATAGAAAGCTGAGAAAGCAGGTTCGATGACAGATACATAGGTGGAGAGAAAAGGAAGGTTATACAGGGGAGGGGAGAGAGCTAGAGTCCAGTGGTTAGTAGATGAGTATTGATTTTGCATTTAAATTTCTGGAGGTTGTAGCCGTCAGGAAAGCAAGAATACGGGAGCGAGTTCCACAGGCGGGAAGTGCGAGAGAAGAAGCTGCAGGAGTAGAATTGTCGTCTGCATTTGGCTAACCTGACTGTGAATGGGTGGGACCCAGTTGCCAGTCTGGTTGCACGAGTAAACACCTGTTGAGGAGGCACCAGTGACTTAAGTTCGTCTGAGCAGAAGCCATGAAAGTATTTATCGAACAGACAAAGGGAGGCCACATTTCGACAATGAGGAAGTGGCTGCAGTCGAGCCGCCAGATCAGTACCTATCACATTACTATCCTTTGGAGCCTGTCAAGAACACTGAGGAGAACGGCAGGGGCACCTGACCATAAATGGCAGCAGTACTCCATGTACGGACGGATGGTTGACTTGCATATATGCAGGATGGATTCAGGTGGAAAAAACATCCTGGATCGACATAGTGACCCAACCTTCTTAGCAGTAGATTTTGCTATGGATTCAATATAGTGGTTCCATTTGAGGTCTGAGGACAGGGTAAGTCCGAGGAGGCGTAGTGTATTACTCTCCGGGAGAATCGCTTGGTCCATGCTCATGGGAGGCAGGAGAGGTTGCCTGTAATGGTTGACAGACAACAGCTTGGTCTTAGATGAATTGAAGTTGACAAGCCACTTCTTGCCCCAGTTCACCACAGAGTGTAGATCCCGTTCAAGGTCAGCAGCGAGATTATCTGTCCGCCACGACAGGTTTCTTACAGGTTTCTTACTGGTGCGGGAGTATATTGTAGTGTCATCTGCGTAGATGCCTACTTGGGACTTGATCTCATCTGGGAGGTCGTTGATGAAAATAAGGAAGAGCGTTGGGCCCAGGATAGAGCCCTGTGGGACACCAGCATTCGTGCTGTAGGACGAAGAGGCACGCCCATTCAGAACGACCTTCATTTTGCGGTTATTTAAGAAAGATTGGATTAGGTCAAGCAGGCGACCGGTAATACCATAACCGCGGAGTTTACATAGGAGGCCACAGTGCCAAACCCTGTCGAAAGTCTTGGAGATGTCCAGAGTAACCGCGCGAGACTCGTCAGACTCATCAAGGGCCTGTAGCATGTACTCCGTTACGGTTGTTAGCAGGTCGGCCGTGGACCTGGCAAAGCGGAATCCATATTGCCTGTCGGAGAACAGTTTGTGGGCGGTGAGATGATGAACTATTTCAGCATTGATTATAGCCTCGAATACTTTCCCGAATATCAGTAGAAGACTGATAGGACGATAGTTGGATGGGTCCGAGGGTTCACCACAATTCTTAAATACAGGAACGACTGAAGAGAACTTCCAGAAAGTAGGAAGCAGAAAATCAGTAGTTAAATAGTTTAGAGAGGACAGGGGAAAGTTCCAGAGCACACCTCTTAAGGACTATCACCGGGATTCCATCGTCTCCACACGCCTTATGGTGGTCGAGTTTTGAAATTACTCTGGATACTAGTGTCGGAGCAATATATACGTCGTGCAGTTTGGCCTCAGTTCTAATAGGGAAGTCGGGTGGGTGTACTCCGGAAGAGTCGAATGTGGAGTTGGATGAGAATCTGTGGGCAAAGCACTCAGCTTTGTCCGCAGATGACGTGAGAACCTCAAATCCATGGATTAAAGGAGGTATTGAGGATTTCCTATTGTTGAGCACTCGTTTACAAATCCTCCAATAGTCCTTGGAGCCGAACTTGCGGTCAGCTATCTGCTGTCGCATTCTCTCAGCAAACAACTGTTTGGCGTCATTTAGGGTTCTCTTGCACTTATTGCGAGCAGATGTGAACAGGCGCCTATTGTGATCAGTTGACTGTCTCCGGAATAGACGGAAGTAATGGTTCCTGTGGGCAATGGCGGCTGAGCAGGCCGGAGAGAACCACGGAGAGGAATGAGGTTTTAAACAATACTTCCTGGTGGGTATGAAGGCATCAATGCCAGCTTTCACCCATGACGAGACCTCAGAAGCACAGTCATCAACTGATAGGTCGAACACTTTTCCCCAAGGGACGTCGCAGAGGAAATCGCGAAAAGCATCCCAGTCAGCTTTTTGGTAGAGGTAGGAGGTCCTATAGGTAGGGGGCTCCTGGGGGGATTGAGATTGGAAAGAAATACTGAGAGAGACTACAGCGTGGTCGGAGTTGCCGAGAGGGCAAAGCTGCGAGACTTGTCAGGCGCAGAGGTGAAACATATATCTAGCAGTGAGGAATGACCTGAGGGAGTGCTTGGGAAGCGAGTGGGGAAGTCCACCACTTGCGTAAGGGATTGGGAAATAGCAAAGTTCATGGCGTGAATGCCCGCCGGATCAGTAACGGCGTTTTCAAGCCACTCAGAGTTATGGGCATTGAGGTCTCCAAATACAAATATGTGGGCGAATGGGTGATAGGAAATATCTATGTTGTCAGCAATGCTATCTAGTAGGGAGCAGTCAGGAGAGGAGGGAGATGATCTGAGTATAATCTTGTGTAGCTCATTTATGCCGGTACCTTCACTAATTTGCGATACCTAAGGTTTAAAATAATTTTTAAAAAATGGAAATCATTCTTGAAGCTTTCTTTTTAGTTTTAATTGAAAGCTAAATAATTAAATTTACTATTTCCAGTGAGCAAAATACTCTAGTGTATTTCAAATAGAAATATTGATTGGAATCAATTTTTTTTAGTGGGGTAGGGGTGTTCAGAAAAACCATTTAAGAATCGCCATTTTGACAGATTTGTAAATAAAAGTTAATTCCCGATTTTAAAAATCGTGCAAAATTTTTTAAAAAGTATTTTTTGACATGTTTGAGGAAAATGAACAAATTTAAAGATAAATTAATCAGATTTTAAACAAATATTACTTGTAGCATAAAATATAGTAAATAAGAATTTTTTAACCACGGTTTCTTGTTTTTCTGACGTGTTCATTGATTTGTTGACAGGTTAAGTATGATGGATCAGAATAGACATAAATTTCCGAATTCTAAGCGAACGCTTTGTTTTATTAGTTTTGACGGGAAGATACCCATTAAAAGGTGACCTTTCAATAATAAAGTTATGTACGAAGTACCAAGATCGGAATGTTTATACAGTAAAAAAAAATTTTTTTGATAATCTTGGTGCAAAATTACTTTTATTAAGCTTTTAAATTTTTAATTAGTAATTATTGTTTTCATTTAATAACACTATCACCTAAGTGGATGAAAGAATAGAAACAAAAAATTGAAAACAATTCTTGTAAAAATTCATTATTCATCGAATTTTTTGGAAAGAAGATTATGATCTTCGATAAGTCCTGCTTTTAACTAATAAAAAAAATTATGATGAAAACTGAATTTCATGAAATTAAGCGAGAGGTTAACATATTTTTGCAAAGTCACAGATACAAGAATAATAACGTCTTCGAACAATACTGAGTCAGACACTTATTTTTATCAGCGCTAATTATGTTTAGATGTCTCCCCACTTTTAGCAAATAGTGGCACAAGGCCTTTTTAGTGAGGATAAACCGAGCCATATAGATCAGGCAAAAACTTTACTAATTTTCACCAGACGAAACTACACTTTGGCGGAGCTTCGTCTGGGTTCCTGTCCGACGGAAGAGAGTCTGACAATGGCAAGAGTAGCGCTTCGTAGCGGTAATCCTCGAATGCTTATTATAAACCCATATATATATATATATATATATATATATATATATACGTCACGTGATCCCAACAGCACACTAACTAATTATTTGAAGACAGGGTCGACTGTGTTTGCTCTCTAGAGATCCGAGTTCAAAACCAAGTATCGGCAGCGACACTTTATTCCTATATGACACACACACACACACATATACCAAGATTTTCTAAAACAACAACATTTTAAAAAAATAATTTCATTCATTTGCGAATAAATCCTAAAAGTTTCATTAAAATCCAACATTTACTTGATTTTTGCAAGAATTTCCAAATCAATGTGGAAAAAAGCAAAAATACTAATCATAAATATTACGAAGACCACTGATGCAAAAAAGACAAGATTTTTAATCAAAATTTCGAACGTGCTAGAAAGGATTTTAAAAAATACTAATACTTTTTGACCTTTCGTCTTGACAATAACAAACATTTTAACGATAAAATTTCTATTTTATTAAATTCGGAGAATTTTTTTTAATCATGTTATGCTGTTTTTCCAGTAAAAAAGTGGAGGTACCTACATTTATGTAAATCAAAAAGCGGGTAGGTTCGAAAAGTTCCCCTGGAGGACGTCAGCGTTGACCGTCATAACCTCGGAAGATTGGCCGTTAATAACTACCTTCAAGGTTGAGAAGAACCTTTCAAACAATTTGTTTGTTTTAGAGGGAGTTATCATTAAAGTGTATAACATCCAGTAAGGCAAGAATTCTATGATGAAGACAAATCATTAAGAAGAAGTGAGAAAACATGAAACTGAAATTTATTTTTATTCTATTCACCTTTTACTTTTATTATTCCATGAATGTCCCTCATCTAAATATAGTCCGGTGGGCATTAATAGGTTTATAAAAATTATAATACAAATGTATTATAATTGATACCGGATTTTACGGTAGGTATTAAATGGATTAAAAAGTACTGAATGTTTTTTATTATAACCCAATAATTACTTGGTTTCTGGCAGATTATTAAAATGTCAACGTTCTCTTACTCCAAGACTCAAAAAAATGCAAATTATTACACTTATTTTGTTTTTACAAACATACTCTACAGAACACACTTTTATTTTGTTGTATGAAGTGTACACAGATAATTCTTTATATCAGAATTCCCTGTCATCTTTAAGACAAAAGATTTTGAAAATGATTTCGTACAAAGAAGTTTTTATCGGATTTTATTTTCTTCAGGTACAGATTTCGCGCCGAAATTTTTGTTCGCTTATTTTTAGCTGGAAAATAACGCTACATTTACAACAATCAGAATTCAAAAAGTTTAGGAAAAAATAAATAAAAGTATTTCTTTTTTTCTGTCGAACGAGAAAAAAAAAAAACGAAATATTCTGACCTGCGGGTGGTTTGTGCAATTATGTTACTGATCCGGGTGAGGGGGGAGTGGGAATGGAGATTTTTATTCGTTTAAAAAGTAGTTTAGAATTCTAAAAAATTATTTTTGTCTTTCTTGAAAAGAATTTACTGAAATTTTAAAATACGTTAGCTAGACCTGATTTCCAGTAAAATAAATGTTTTGTGAAAAAGAATATGAATTTAATTTAAAATAATGAATGCAGGAAAAAAAAAAAAAATAGGCGCATAAAAAAATTCGTTATGTCATAAAGTGTTAGCCAATGGGAAATCCGGTTACCCAATTTTATGAATTACTACAATTGTTGTTATAGCAATGATAATATTTCAAGTGGTTTTACTAATGTTTTTTATTTGTATTTTTATTTTTATTTCGTAAATAAAGATACTACGTGCAGCAGGAGGGCGTAGGACAAAAACATGGACTTTAACGCTGGATTTTATCGACTGGATCACACCGGAGAGAGAACTGTTCAGGTAAGTTTTATTTTTTTACTTCATTTTTTTTTTTTAACTATTAAATTTTTTTTTAAATTTAAAAAAAAATTTAAACTGTTTTTTTTTAACTATTTGAAAAAAATTAAAATAAATAGTGGACATCAAATGTAGAACGTGAGGCATGCATATGACTTATTTTCTTTTTACAGAAATTGTATTGAAAGAAGAATTTCTCAACAATCGATCGATACGATGAAACAAAATATAATAAATGTCATGAATTAATTTTATTTCAATTTATTCAAATTTGTTCCTTTTGTAGTTTTCTTTTTTCTTTTTTTAATATAGCTTAGTTTGGGACAAGGTTATAAATGGGCCACCCAGTGAAGATCTAAGTACTCAAATGGTCAATTAAACTATCAAGTTAACTATTCCACTCCGAGTCACTCATTTCAAGTGAGTGAGATTTTTTCTTCTTAACTAATGTTCATCCTATACAAGGTCCAATTCCATCTCAAAGTAGAACGTTACTGAAGAAGGCTGTGTCAGCGTTAAGAAGCACAGTTTATGAGGATATGTGGGAAAGATAACGGAAAAAGACATGATTGACTGGACAGAAGATTTTCCTGCACTAAATTGCCATTACTTTCTGTGGTAGAAAGGTTACCAACCAAGGCTATAGAACCCAGCTGTTCTACTATTTAACCCATAGCTGGAGGGAGAAAAGACGTATTAATACCTTTCTCAAGGGTATTTGCGCATAAGTAAATACAACGAAGTCAAATGGAATTCGAACTCGACTAGGTACCGTGAAAAAAGTAAGTTAAAATTTAAAATGAATTTTAAAAATATTTCTTGAAGCTTTAATTTTAGTTTTAATTCTAAACTAATAGATTAAATTTAATATTCCCAATAAGTAAAATACTTTGGAGTAGCTCAAACCGAATTTAAATTGAGCAGAATATTTTTTCTGATTATCAGTAAAATCTATAACCTCGTCTATATATTGACAAAACTGTCAATTTTTTTTCTTTATTAAATAAAATATTGCATAAATGAAATATACTTATCTGAAACACTGAAAATATTTAACTGATTTAATGTTTAATGAATCTGGATTAAAACAAATATTACTTGCTTTTAGTTTAAAATTTTACAGAAAAAGCATCTTTTTTATGGCGTAGGAAGTGATATATTGACAGCCTGATATTTGATAAATTTAAGTAAATGAAAGATAATAGAAATAAAATTTAACGAGAAATGCAACACGAACGCCCTTTTTATAATTTTTGAACTACGCAGTCATCTTAAAAAAAAATTAAGCATTTTAAATATTTTAATGAATTTTAGGTAGTTTGGCTTTATAGTTTTACTTACGAAGACACTTGTTAAGAAAATGATAGAAAATTACTAATAAATTTTAAATTTACTGTCTGTAGAGATCGCTCTTTTTAAAGGATTCTAGAAAATGTAAACTATTCTCGTAAAAATTCATTATTCATCGAAAACAATTTTTTCTCAAGTAGGTACCGCTACGAAATCACTGAAACAACAGCATAGTATGAAGAAAAATATTTGTTATTTTTTAATTACTTTTTTAAATTTATGAATCCTTTCTAACACGTTCAAAATTTTGGTAAAAGATCTTTTGATTTTCGTTTGTGGGCAACCAAATCGTTACAAGAGTTTACAATGGAAAATGAAAATGGAACTGTTTTTTTTTGTTTTGTTTTTTTTCGGTGAAAACACATTAATTTGGAAATTTTTGCAAAAATCAAATAATTGTCGGATTTTAATGAAACTTTCAGGAATTATTTACAAATGAATGAAATTATTTTTTAAATTATTTTTACTCAAATCTTGGTAAAAATGTTTTTTATATGTTACCCACCTCCTCCGCGTAAATTCATGAAATTTCAAGAAATTAAATTTTGTAGGGAAAATTGGTTTTATTAGTTAAACGCAAAACTCATTGGGGAATGTAAATCATTTCTTATTTTTTCAACCATTTGGCTCTTTTTCTGAAAATCTGCCCCAATAGTAAAATAAAAAATGCAATAAAACTATGACATTATTTAATTAGATAAGCTTTTAATTGCTTTAAGAGCATTATATTCTGAAGAAAAAATATTTTTCGATTAATAATGAGACTCTGAAAGAGTTGTTTTTATTTTTTTAGGTTATCAAGACTATATTTACTAATCGAAAATTGAAAAGTTTAATACAAATCATCATGCTATCGTATTTTGTAAAAATGTTTTTTTGTGTATTGAAGTTTTTTTTTGTGGTAATTTCTGTGTGCATATTAAAAGGTCATGTGTTTCACGGTTTCTTCCCCTTACAGGAAAGAAATTTGGACAGTTATGTCACTTGTGATCATCATAGACACTTAGCTTATCTCGCATGTCAAATCGTACGGGAAAGGTCAGAAAGATCAACACTCCGTGACTAAGAAACAATTTTAGTCTAAATTCCATGCTATAAATAAGTAATATTTGTGTAAATCCGATTAATTTAACTTTAGATTTACTAGTTTTCCCAAAATAATGTATCACTAATGAATATTTTATTTTTGTAAGGTTTTTCAAACCGATAATTAACTTTTGTTTACAAATGTATCGATAGCTCAGAAATAGCCGAAAAATTTTTTAAATTCTTTTAAAATATCAAAATTTTAGATTCCATTCAATATAATTTCTTTTTGGGATACACCAGAGTATTTTTCTTACTGGAAATAGTAAATTTAATCAGTTAGCTTTCAATTAAAAGTAAAATAAAAGTTTCAAAGAAACGTTTTTATTTTAAAAAATTCAGTTTAAAAGTTAGTAATCGAAAATGAGTGGAGGTATCTACTCTGAAGACAATAGTGTCCATAATATATTTTGTTTATAAAATCAATTAAAACCTCTTTTAATTAAATAATGATTTAGTGTTATTGCATTTTTTTTATTTTACGATTAATAGTAGATGTTTCAGAAAGTGAGGTTCCCTTTGTTGACCAACAAACATTTTTAACAAATGTAAATATTAGGTGATACAAAAATTAATTTCTCTAAATTTTATATGATTTAATGAGTGTGGAGTAAACAGATATATATTTACTAAGATATTCTTTAAAGAAAACGAGTATTTATATCGATAAATAATCCAAATCCCTGAGCGAGACAGGTAGTCATATCACGTTACACCGGTTCTCGTCCAATCCGATTAAGCAACATTGAACCTGGTCAGTACCAGGTGCTAAGCGTTTCTTGATGGTTGTGCAGTGGATATCAGCTCGGAACGAAAAATCGAGGAGCCGAGTTCGAATTCCAGTTGAATGCCCTGCATTCACTTACGCGCTAATACCCTTTGGAAAAGTATTAATCCGTCCCTTCCCTCCAGTTATGAGTTAACAGGACAGATTAGATCCCATAGCCTTGGCTGGCAACCAGTCTACTGCAGCAGGTAGTGCCAACATTGCGGGATAATTAAAAGCCTGAGGTCTATTGTCTGCTTCATCTGTGGTATTTATATGCACCGACTGAGTGTATGAATAGTTCCGAAAAGTGTGGATGGTTCTGTACAAGCCTTAAACACTTTAATCAAAATCACTTGTGTGGGTCTCCTGGCGGTTTACCTTAGTTTCATTCATTATGAAACTTTCATAACTGAAGCAATTAGATTGTCAGATCCTCATACGTCGGTGAGTCCATTTTATATATATATATACATATATATATATATATATATAAACACACAACGGTCTTTATTATAACAGAAAGAATATATTCTTCACAACTCGACAACATAATTGTTGCAAAAAATGAAATAAAGAGCGAACAAGAAGTAAAGAGAATTAACTGTACCGACGCTGCCTCTCTCTCTCTCTCTCCATGAGCGTGACAAGAGGAGAAATTAGAGAGAGAGAAACAAATACACAACAGCTTTTAAGAGAAAGGATTATTCAATTCTCATAAAATCTGACAATTATCTGATTTTTGCATGAATTTCAAAATCAATGTTTTTCACCGCAAAAATATGCTCAAATTTCCCTTACACGGTGCCGCGTTGATACAAGAAGATTTTTAACCAAAATTTACAAGGTTCTAAAAAGAATAAATAATGACAGAAATCCTTTGATCTTCCCTAAAAATAACACAAAGATTTTGATAAAAATTATATCTTTGTGATTTAAATGCTTTCTTTGAAGTTAAAAAAGCTAATCCCCCACCAAAAAGTAATTAATTTTTTAGGTTATTTACGTATACACGAAAAATGTGAATAATTAATTTAAAAATCTATTTAAAATTTAATATCTTTCCTAGATGTGCTTCAAAACATTAGATTTGACTTTCAGTAAATGTGTTTTCGACTTTCATTATTAAATTCGGTTAGCTATGTCTTCTTCCTTTATTTCAAGATGTGTGTGTGTGTGTGGGGGGGGGGGGTAATGTTTAAATTATAAGGACAAGTCAAGACCTCCTATATATTACAAGGCCTAAGCAAATGAAATGTGACGTCACGGTAGTAGTGTCATGAATCGTAGCCGTAGCGTAGCCGTAGTGTAGCCGTCTTCATGATAATGTTGATAATCACAAAGACGTTATTTTTTAATAAAGATTTTAAAACTTTTTAAAATGTAACAAGAAAAAAAAAAGAAAGACACATGTTTTGATTTATGCTGGTTTTATTAATTTTAAATAAAATTAAGAAAACAGTAAGAAAATATAAACATCATTGTTGACTACTGACTGTCGGTCGTGTTTGTAAACACAGTTTTAAAGACAAAACTTTTCGTTTATTAGTCTAAATTCTAAAAATTTAACAAACACTGCTTAAATTTTCATATTTTTAATTTAATTATGAAAAATCACAATCACTTTTGTTTCAATTGCAAGAATTTTTAAATCAGAATCACTCAAATATAGCAATAAAGAAACCATTACAATTTAGGAACAAACAAGAAGCAACAATAAATAAGCAAATTAATTAAAATATTTAAAAATGCAACAATTTAAATTCAAGCAAATTAATTCAAACTAAATAAGTTTAAGTTACTGTTTTTTTTTAAAATCAAACTAAAAGTTTTTTATGTCTCAAAATTCAGCTGAATGTTTGAAGTTTTCTTTTTTTACTTAACTTCTTACAAATAATATTATCATTTTCCTTGCTACAAAAATTATTTAATAATGCATTAGAAGAGCTCCAGATAATCATTTTTTCTATTTTTTCAATGCTATGACCTTCACCACATGAGTCAACATGAAAAAGAAGTTCATCATTAGCCAAAACATCCAATGTTATGTAGACAATTTTCTTTGATTCATTGAATGAAGAAAAGAAGGATTCTTTACAAGTTTATTAATAACAATATAATTGTATAGTACTAAATTTGTTGTTACATCATTGGGATAACAGAGAACTTCTATTAATTCCTTGAAAATAACTGTTTATATCAGGAAGCATATCAACTCTTCCTGATACTAAACTTTTACAACTATAACATTTCATTTTTTTTAACGGCATAACAGCAATAAATAATTATGAATCGAACGAATTAACGATAGGATAGCTAAATCTGAAATAGATTTTTAAAAACGTCTTGAGAACTTTTAATCCAATAGATTTATTAATATCAACAAATTGTCTTTAGGGAAATTCTGCTAAAAAACAACGGAGTTCGAATTTTAAAATAATATTTTGAAATATTTTGATTGAATCCATTGTTAATCCTACTGGATGAAATAAAAAGATAAATTTTTACCGTTAAAAAAAATACACCTAAAAATCCTAGGATATTTGGTAATTCAATTACATTTTTAAAATATTTTAAATGTAAAAAATGAAAAAAAAAGTAAAAATTAATGTTTCTATTTCGTTTATGATGTTAAACTTATTAATTAATTTTTTTAAGGATTAAAAATCCCTAAACCAACTATAAAAGATTTATTCTTCAGTTAAAATTCTAATTTTTTTATTTCCAATTTTTTCTATGGATTAATATCGATAATTAACTTCAAATTATCACAAATAGGAAAAAAATGTTTAGAAAATATTTTTTGAGGGTGTTCATTTTGTGCTAAATATTTTCTAAAAATTAAATATTTTAAAAATTAGGTTTTAAAATTCAAGTGTGGTGTGATTTAGGCCTGTATGTTTCAAATAAATTCAAAAATTATTCAGAAATAATAGTTTTAAACAAAGTTTAAAACATCATTTTCATGTTTTAATTTTCGGTAATAGTGATTTCTTGACTTTTGCAAGAAATAATTTCACGGAGTTTTCAAATAAAAAACCTTAAAAATAAAACAAATTCTTTTAAAATTGACTAAAAAATAAATTTTGTAGTTTTTGTTAATACAGAAAAAAGAATAAAAAAATTTAATTCAGGAATATTTTTTCATGTTTAAAAACGATTCATAAAGTTGCAAGTATAGAAAAGTTAAGTAAGATTTTACTTTCTATTCCTAAGAATTTTTTTAAACATCTCATTGAAAAGAAAACATTATTTTCTGAAATAAAATATCAATAAAATATTAATTCAAATATTCTTAGAAAATATAATGTTTAACAACTTTTTTCGGCTTCAGTTTAAGTTTTAAAACATTTCGAAAAAAAAAAAAACTTACGAACGAATAGCCATAAATTTTATTTTTTTTAATTCAGATATTTTTTAAGATAATTTTTATTTCAATTTTATTCAAAGAAATAAAAATAATATCTTATTTTATTATATTAATTTAAAAGATATATTATAAACAATGTGCTTTCTTTCTTGTGCTACGGCAAAACTAATTTTTTAGCAAATTTTGATTTTAGCGACTGTTGAAATAAATGGTGATAAAATTTTAACTACTCACTTTGCTAAATGGACTTGGGGTAAAATTCTCCCTTTTAATGGCATGTTTCCATTTATCAAATAAATGCTTATTTTTTGGAAACGAAAAACAATGAACTTTCGGTGTATTTTTATATTCCCCTTTGCAATTTGGTTCTGAAAATAAGTTAACGCTAACGGACGCCGGGTAGTAAAACAACACTACTAAGTGTGACGTCAGCAAGTCAACTTTAATCATAGAATAGACCTGGTAATATAGCGACGGCCTCGGACAAGTCCGCGAAAAGTAAATCATCTAAATGTTTTGGTTAACATGACCCCCCACCCCACCACCACCACCACCACTTAGAGAAAATTTGCAATAAAACTAAGTTAATCTTTAATTAGAATTGCTTTTAGGAATAAAATATATGGACAGTATCGTCTTTAAAAAAAAAAAAAATTCGACCAATAATGAATTTTTAAAAAAGAATTGTTTTCATTATTTTTAATGAGAAATTATTTTCTAATATTTCCTCAACAAGCATCTTCGAAAGGTTATAAAGCCGAAATACCTCAAATTGATTAAACCATTTTCTTAAATATTAAAGATGACTTGGTAGATAAAAAAATTATATTTAAAAAGGTGTTCACTTTATTTGTCAAGTAATTTTTCAGTTGTTATCCTTATTGAAATTTCCTATACATCAGGTTGTGAATAAATCAATGAACACGCCTGGAAATTCCGTCCTCTATGTTAAAAATGCTTTTTTGTAATATTTTAAATTAAAAGTTTAATTAATAATTTATTAAACTTTAAATCAGCTAATTTTCCTCAAATAATGGTTCAGAAGAGTATATTTTAGTTTTGATATATTTTTAATAAAGACAGTTTATATTGACAAACCTGGCAATATGGACAAATTTATCGATTTTAACTGGTAAGTAGAAAAATATTCCAATCAATTTAAGTTCAGTTTGATATTGACCAAAGTATTTTGCTTGTTTGGAATATAAAATTTAATCTGTTAGCTTGGAATTAAAACAAAAATTAAAGCTTCAAGAAAGGTTTTCAAATTTTTTTAAATTTTAGTTTAGGTATCGCTATTTTCATTTGTGTTCCATCCATTTTCCCTTTGGGAAAGGTATGAATCCATCTCTTCTCCCTCCAGCTATGAGTTAAATAGCAGGACAGATTGGGTTCCGTAGCTTTGGTTGGCAAAAAATTAATAAACGTTACCCACTGTTTTTAAAAAAAAATGCTAAAAATCAGGGAAATATTTTATATAAGCAACACAAAAAAAAACTTATCAGTAAATGAATAAAATTTATACTGAATAGGTTATTAAAAAATAATTTTAGAAGCTCAGTTTAAAAATAAAATCTAACAGCTTTAAAAAATATTTCTGATACGAAAATGGCATTTTTCGATTCTTCAAATTCATCTTTAATTAACAGTAAACAGTAAATATCTTTTGTAATCAGCAAATAGAAAAATTTCAAAATCACTTCGTAAAAATTCCTAGTAAATTTAAAAAAATAAATATTATTATTAATTGTAGTTTTTTTTTTGTTTTGTTTTCCTTATCAAATATAAAAGAAAATGTATTTTATTAAATTCCGACCCCGCGAAATTTAAGCAAATATTATTTTATTATTTTTTAGATTTATTGAATTATTTTTGTAAAATTTCAAAATAAATTTAAGATTTTCTGATTTGATATTGCAAAAAGAAAATTTACAGAAATACTTTATGGATTTGATTTTTTATTATTAAAACTATATATTAAAAAAAAAAGTCCTCCTCTCCACGACCATCAATTTTATAAGCATTCACGATGTATCGAATTTTAGGATATAAATTACCCACACCCAATATTTCTACAACGTTTTTCTAACTTATACACTTCTTTCATTAAAGAACAATTTCTGAAAATTTCATTTAAATCGGACAATTCATTATTTTGGTAATTTTTTTTAAAGACAGAGGTAACTTCTTAACTTTTAATTTCAGAAAAAAACACATTCATTTTGGTAGCAACTAAATAAAACAATTTATATTCAAAATGCATCTTTTCAATTTGTTTCTTTTGTTTTTTAGTAAGTTTGTGGTGGTACCAAGCCATAGTTAAATTTTTGTACAAATGCAATGCAAAATTATACGTTTAACTAACAAATAAAATAATTTAATCAATCATTAATAAACGTATAAGTGAGTTTTACAATGTGATCAACGTACACACTGATAATTTATATTCGGACTATTTAAAAACAACTGACAAGGTTTAGTTTTTTTATTTAATTTTTTTGTGTCCTTATAAGTTTTTTCTTAATGTGAAGGTTTTTAATATCTGATGTTTATTTTAGTGCTTTCCTATATCTGTTAAGTGAAATTTCACTGTTATTTTTTGTTTTTGTTTCCTTCAAATGTGACTGGAATTAGACCCTTAATTCATCAGAGTCTAATTCCAATCACACTCGAAAAAAGCAGTCTAACTACACTGGATGTGCGTTGTGGTGCATTGGATATCGGCTCGGAACGAGAAATCGGGGAGCCGAGTTCTAATTCCAGCCGAATTCATTGTATTCACTTAAATGCAAATACCCTTGGGAAAGGCATTAATCCGTCTATTCCTTCCAGTCATCGGTTAAATAACAGGACAGATTGGGTTCTATCGCCTTGGTCGACAACCAGTCTACCGCAGAAAGCAATGGCAACCTACTGCGGGATAATCTTCTGCCCAGTAAGTCATGTCTCTTTCGAGGCATGATCGCCCAAGCGTGTATCACGTATGGCACTTAACTGACTGAACTACACTCCCTAACAGATATATGAAAGAAATCTATCAGACAACCTAAAAACCTCTTCTTGGATGTCTTAGAGTTGGATATTGTTTAACGAGGTAATATGATTGACCGTTAGTACTGAGTAAGGAATTCGATACTCATTGGGCGCTCCATAACTGTGGCCTTGTTCAAGCCTAGTTCTACTTTAATTTTTGCGATGACTAAACAATTCAACATTTCGCATTCCATATAGACTTTGTGCTTGTAAAATTCATGACACACTTATAAATATAAATTTTTCTAATATTAACATTTTTGACTTTTTTGTTTCTTAATTCAGGTACAGCTGTGGGTATCACCTCTCTATTCGAAAAGCGGCTTGAGCCGTGAATGACAACTTGAAAGCCATTGTTCCACTAAGTTCTGTACATCCAACAACATGAATTGTCTTCCTGCTCGGAATTTGACGATTCACTATGACAACAAGGCGACAACATTTGGCATAACCAAATGCACCCGCAAATCATTTCTGACATGCCCGGCCTTCTGTTGGGAATTGTCGAAATGAGCAAGAACATCTAATTTTGAAATCCTCACAGACATGCGTCATGTTTCCTTCAAGCATCTGAGATTGAACTCTAGGCATTAAACTGAGCAACTCCTTCGGACTGAAAGTCGATAAATCTTTACTAAAGACGTTAGCCATTTAAAAAAAAAAGTTCCGAACAATCAGGTATAAAAAAAAGAAACGTTATATAAATAATGAAAATTAATCTAACTTACGAAATCAGGTTTGAGCAATTGATGTTTCCTTTAAGAAAAATGTTATATTTTTAATTCTAACCGAACCCCCCACACCATGTCAATGAAGTTATTTGTAAATTATTTTTGTTAACAAAAGCACATAAGTTATAGTCTTTTTGATATCCCACTTTATCAATTATCAATCAAAAACGAGCGTTATCTACTGACGAAAATTCAGACTTTGTGTAAAAAGATATACCAAACTACTTCAAATTAAAAAGGTAACTATTTATTCACGTGTGATTGAAAATCAAAGAATAGTAACATTTATTTATGAATTTCCAAGCGAAACAATCAATTAGAAAACAAAATAAATTACAGCAGATTAAATAAATGAACTTAATGTACTTTAAAGAACCATCTTCTAAATTAAAGTACATGTCTGGCTTGTTTTAAAACTTTTAACAGAAAGCAATGTCCTTTGATTGCCACAGAAAAAGGAACTTAGATACACGAAAAGGCTGCTTTTAAAAAGATCTGATCTGGGCTCTAATAATGTCGGAAGCACACAAATTTATCATTTCTACATCGTCGCTAGCAACTGCTCTGTTCATCTCCATAGTGGTGCACGTCGTCTGCGGTATTTACTGCCTTCTTAAATCTCGCTTTAAGAGATCTTCGACACAATCAAAAGACTCGGAATGGTGTCATCACTCTAGTTTCTGCCATGCCCACCAAAATCAGCTGATGTGTTCGGCGTGCAACATTCTACACAAGTCGACCAGTCTCTCGGGAGAACGAAAATCGATTGATGACATCTCAAACTGCCAATGCTCTCTCGATAAACGTGCCCAATCTCCTGCGCTACACAAAATGTCCATCTCGAGTGCGAATGGTCTTCACGATTGTAGTTGGACAAGTTCTCAGTCAAATTTCAACTCGACCAACATGGAGGCCCCCGTGCCAATTTGTAATGAACTTTCAAGTTCGAGCCCAAAGAATGGCTTGATTCACCAAAGAAACCCTAACCTTATTCAAACAGTCAATGCTGGTTTCCCTCTTTTGTCGTCATTGCGAGAGCTTTACCAAATCACAGAACGAAGCATTTCACGGACAGTGTGCAATAAGCACATTGTGTCTGTTACCCATCTCGTCACGGAAACTGGAGACACACTTTACCTGGACAATACAGGTATTTCCCTACACGTACCCCCAGGAGCTGTAGGACCTCAACAAAAACAGTTAATATCGCTCGTCCTCAATTGGGACCTGTCCGACAACCCTTGCTTAGATGAACATCAGTCATTGGTGAGCCCTGTTTTGTACTGCGGTCCCCTCCCCACGGACTTAAATTAAAAAAGAGGTGCGTGCTGGTGTATAAGCACTGCGCTTACAATGCCAAACATTTGAATATAATGGTCAGTGAAACAGAACTTTGCGGTCAGAAGACCTGGAAACTGCTAGAGACTTGTTCGAATAACCTGCGAGACAAAAAGGGAAGTATCCTGAGCAAAGAAAATAATGAAGAAACGGTTGTCTTTCCTGTAACAGTCACCCAAGACGAGTGTCGAGTGAACATCTCCAGCTTTACTTTGTACACTGCCATCATGACAATTCCTATCGAGGAAGATGACAGATCTCTACACTGTGGAAAGTGGCTACAGGTGGCAGTCTTTTCATATCCACTTTATTCAGATGTGGTGCACCATCAGACTCGTATTTATTTCTTAAATAAAACGCCATGTGCTCTACAGTGGGCTATCCAGAACGAGTCGAAATTTGGAGGTTCTATGTGCTGTCCGGAAAAGGTTTTTCTATTTCATGGTAGTCATTCTGAAAATGGAAAAGATATGATGATCCGAGCAACATATATGTCGGAAAACTGGGAACAAATTGACGACGCGGACGATTCGAACAAAATTCCGTTTCTCTATATTTGGCACGGAAAATGTCCTTACGCATCTATATGCTTCCGGCGCAAGGCTACAACAGATCTGGACTGCTTACAAGAACTGATTCTTCAGTTTTTTATCTATCAAGAAAATATGGAAAATACCGGCGAGAAGCTTACTTTACAGGCACTCCCCGTGTTAAAACCTAGCAGATTATCAGATAACACCTGTGAAGACAAGGTGTGCAGTAAACACGGGGTTTCACAAATCAGTATTAATTCATTGCTGAAAAAAGACATTCATCAATTGGCTCTGCACAAGGCGGCCAGCCAATTGAAGTGCCGACGAATTCCACAAGACCTTCGCTTGAAATTGCGTCTTCTTCTTGATCCTCCTTGTCCATTTGGAAACAACTGGAAACTCCTTGCTTCCGAGATGGAACTCGATTCAAGCATTCGCTACTTGTCGACATTTGAATCGCCCACGGAAGAACTAATGGATATTTTAGAGCAGAACATGAATAGCCTGGACGATCTTCGTGTTTACCTGCAGGACATTGGCCGTGTGGATGCGATGAAAGAAGTTCAGGACTTCATTGAAAAAACTGCTGAAAACTGTTGACTGTCATTCACTGTTGAAGAGACGAACTCTTATCACTACTCATTCAGTTATCGAATTAGCACCTATGCATTAATTGACTGTATTGCTGTGTATATATGTGTTCAATCGAAATCATTAAATCATTAAAAATCATTGCATGCGTCATACTTTCATTGTTTTTAAAGTTTAGTGACGATATATTAGGACGTTCAGAAAGTAATTAGGTTTTACCAGAAAAACATATATAAGTTAAATTTATTTAAATACTAGCTGTATATCTCGGCTTTGGTGTTTTTTTTTAGTGGTTATATTGAAATGGTTAGGTCAAGTGCTTATTTGAAAAGCTCCAGTAGGAGGTTGCCGTGATGCGTAAGTTAAAAAAAAATACAAAGTGTCGGTGTTTGTTGTCTTTGTAAGTCGGAATTCATACTTGGTCAATTTTGCCAATAAATAGGAATAATATATGTACAATTGGAAGAACGTGGGCGGGCATTACGGGAGCCTGTAATGTGATGCGTTGACGTTGAGACACAGAAGTGAATGCATTAACCCTGCAACGTTGGAGGGGTTGGCACCTTGTAGAAAACGTAAAATTGTTATGGCATATGATAAGTTAGAAGTTACGAAAAAGACCCGATTTTTGTAGAATACAACTAAGCGTTTCGGAAAAATAAACAAACGCAAACAGCAATATTTTCTATTAATTTTTGCCACACCATTTGTGTCAATTGACATTTTTGTTCACATATCAAGGCATCAGACATTGATCTACCACTGACTCGATTTTGGTTGAGTTTGAGTGAAACGTCTTAGAAAATTGCATAAAAGTGCGCAAAAGATCACCCGAAATTATGTTTGTCGTTGATTTTTGACAAACCCTGTACATTGATTCGAAAACATTTTGTGTACATCAAAGGTTCATGCTGTGATCGACAAGTGACCCAATTTTGGTCAAAAAGAGTTTCGGAAGAGCAGGGTTTGTTAAAATGGAGACGCACAATCACAGTTAGATATATCCAGATAGATTATCAAAAATGTTATCACCTTTATTTTCAACGACCGCAGCCCAACGCGAAGGTAAATGTTCGATGCCATGTTTGAAGAAATCTGGATTTTTTTATCTCGAGAAAACGAAAATCTTTTCAATGGTTTTGATCCTGTGTGTTCTGCTACTGGAAACAAATTAAAATTCGTAGGTACCAAATGTACTGAGTATAGAAGACGTGAAAGAACCTTCCATTCCAACGATCTCATTCTTCTTTGGGTTTGTTTGCAGAGTGCATCTTTGCATTGTCATGTTGAAGAATAGCAACTTTTCTGTTTATTAAAGTACCACACTTTCAATGTAATGGTTCGTTTTCCCGATCAAATTGCTGGCAAAAAATGGTAATGGTTATTCCATTTTCCAGGATTTTCATATTACATGGGCAAAGACTTATGTGGATGAAATCTGTTTTTATTATTATTATTATTGGCAGTTCTCTTATTTACTGATAACCACTATATTTTCGTTTACTGTAGACATGCAAAATCCATTTTTCATCCCTTGAAAAAATGAAAGGTTGGCATTCTTGGTTAAAAGTTGTTTTGGTTTCTGAAGCAAAAGCCCATGAGTAACCAAAATTCTCTTTTTTTTTAAGCTTTACAATTATACTCTGAAAAGTATTACAAACGTCACACTTTTGCATAAAAGTCTAGACGCAGTTTCCTTCCATTTAACCTTGGTTAGTTGCCTCATAATTACTAGCTGTGAAATACGTAATTACTTTCCGAACATGCTAATGTCTATATATCGTTAAATTGTTTAAAACAAGGATTACAATCTAAGGGACGGGGAATTATCTATAGTTCTCCCCAGGACATGCATTTTTTAATAAGTTAGAAGATGAGTATGTGCATAATTACATACAATAACAGGTAATGTTTATATTTCTAAAAGTATTATGTTTACCCCAATATTTGTGACTGAAGGAGTGACTGAAGCTGATGTCCATCAAAATTTATTTACCCCGTGCTTTTTAAATAAAACACCAGTAAAACTCTTTTCTTTTTTTTTATAGCCAGATTCTTTTTGTACAATGCCCGAGAACCACTCGAAGTAGAGGCTTACAGAGTAAAACGCACAATTTATGCGTATAATGTGGGGAAGATAACGGTTAACCCAAGACTTGATCAGGTTAAGATTGTAGTGATTGGGAAATTGTGAGTCGGTCCCACAGAGCAGTGTTTCACGGGAAGAAGTTGCTTGAGTAGAACTTCTGAATGAAGGTGGTTCACTACAATGTGTGTAGCATAGTGGATTCTAGCTGTGAAGGTTAGAAGTAGTAGAATTAAGGAATGTAGTTTGTCTGAGCAAATTTCCATGAAAGTAGCGATAGCACTGTGAGAGGCTTGCTACATCTCGTCAGTGAAAGAAGGATTGCAAAGTGGAAAATGATTTATCACCCACAAGGACGTGGAGACACTTTTGGATTCTATCGAGATTGGAAAGTGAGGACTGGGCAGCTCTTGCCCAAATAAGACAGTGGTACTCTATTTTAGTCCTGATCTGACTCTTGCAAAAGTAGAGGATAGCGTGAGGAGTCAGGTACTTTCTAGAGCGGTACAGGGAACTGACCATTTTTTCTGCATCTTTAGTGATGGATCGTATATACAAGTTCCACTGGGTTGAGTTTGAGGCCAAATAGTCGCTCAAGGTACGAGCCTCTCTGTGGGGAGGGGCATCCATTCAGGTAATTCAGTGTTCAATTGGCGATGGTGGAACATAACTAGTTTGGTAGCATTCAATGCCTCAAAAGCCAGCTAGCTAGTTTTTCCCCCAATGAGATGTTAGATCTGGATCAGATGAGAGATCAGCTATCAATCACTGGTCATCACGTGTTTTGGACGTGCACCCATATATCGTCGTATCATCAGCATAGATATTCACAAATGAGTATGTTCTTAGGTAGATCATTTATGTAAAGTAAAAAGTGGGTTGATTGAATGTAACCTTTGGGAGACGCCTGCGTTGATTGCTAAGGTCCTGGAGGACTGGCCGCCAACTTTATTCATGGACCTACTCGTCAGGAAAGACTATTATTGAGACTCTTTTCTCCAGTGCTAGAAAGCTTAAGCAGCATTTCTAGAGCACACTTTAACTTTTAAGAAAAATTAGTTCTAAAATGTGAAAATATTAAATTTTGGTTTTCGTATTAGCGGTACTGTTTTCAATTAAAGGAATTTATGGAGAATCTACTTTTTTTTTTTTATACAAGCTGATAATGACTGATTTAAATTCTTCGAGGAAGGGAAAAAGGATTATCCACTCCTTAAAGATTAAGACATTTAGCATTCTAAACTGAGATACAAGTAAGAAGATATACAACACTGACCGAAACATTGAAACCTTTCAGTTCTCCAAAATTAAATTGCAGTTAAAATTTGACCCAAAATTTAAACAATGTATTTCTAATCCTGGCGGTGCGTTGTGGTGCAGTGGATATCGACTCGGAACGAGAATTCTGATGCTGAGTTCGAATTCCAGTTAACTTTATTGCAATCACTTGCGCACAAATACTCTTGGGAAAGGTATTAATCCGTCTCTTCCCTCCAGTTATGGGTTAAATAACAGGACAGATTGGGTTCTATAGCCTTGGTCAGCAACCAGTCTACCGCAGAAAGTAATGGCAATCTACTGCGGGATAATCTTCTGCTCAGTCAGTCATGTCTCTTTCGAGACATGATCGGCCAAAGCGTGTATCACGCATGGCACTTAACTGACTGACTGATTTCTAATCCCTCACGTGCAAGATATGAATCCCTCTATTTACAGCTTTGGTTAAATAGGGAAACAGACTGGGTCATCGCTCTGGTTGGCACACCAATCTACTGCAGAAAGTAAGAGAAACATACTGCAAGCATTCTTCTGCTAAATCCATCATCAATCGAAAAGGGAAATGATCGTCTAAACATGCATCACGCTTGGTACCTAAGGAAGGGTATTTACCCATCCTTCCCCACTAAGGCGAGATATGACACAAGGTCGGATTTTTAAAGTGGGGACCCCGAGCACGAACGATCGGATAACTGGTCAAAGATTACCCAGCCCGCGCAGTAACTGGGTACAAAGCTAGTCTTAGCTTGTCATTGCTTCCAAACCTACCCACCCGCCACCAGGTGGAGAGTGCTGCAGGCGGCCGGCGAGCAGGAAATGAGTATCTGAGAACTGATAGTACACTTTTGATTTACCCTACTCTCTCACTGGAGCGAGTTGTGACACAAGGTCAGTTTTTAACGTGGGAAACCTGAGTACGTACGCTCAGGTCACTGGCCAAAGATTACGCAGCCCCCGCTTACACGGTAACTGGGTACAACACTGGTCTTAGCTGGTCATTGCTTTCAAACCTGGCCGGCGGGCAGGAAGTGGGTATCTAAAAACAGATACTACATTTTGATCCTGCCCGACGGGCCGCGGAAGGTTGGTACCTAAGGAAGAAAGTTTACGTAAGCAGTGATATCACAGGTATGATTCATTGCATACGTGAAACCTTTCTGTCACAAAAGAGTTCGTGGTCTGTCGAAGAAAAAACTTCACAGAGAATTGTTAGTGAAAAAAAAAACTGCTATGAGTATCAGAAACTATGTTAATTTTCTTCCCTCCGAGTGACCAATCAGAAAATTCGCTCGCTGTTTATTTTTGCTTACTGAAGAAATAATTTTTTGGAAAGAAAAGGAAGATTTTTAACCTATTAAACGAAAGTGCGATTTTCACTCTTGGTGTGAGGAAGGTTGGATTTTGGATCCCGTTTTATTTACTGCAATTGAACTTAGTTTGGGCATACGGATTTTTTTATATTTCTGTTAAACTTTCTTTCTAATCGCTGCATGCAAAATAGTATTGAAAATCTTTCACCCGGTCTCCTTATCCAAGATTGTGAGATGTACCAAGAACTTTTCAGTCCCCTCTCGTATACAAAGACTTTAGGCACTTGCTTAGCGCTAGTAATTTTCTCGCCGACGTGACATGGCTTCCCTCTATCTTTTCTACAATTATTTCCATCGCAACTGCTCTGACCATGCCCTGACTACATGAATTTAAGTGTGCTACTAGATTGGCAACTCGGT
This sequence comes from Ascarosepion bandense, assembly GCA_037127315.1. Classification (NCBI taxonomy): domain Eukaryota; kingdom Metazoa; phylum Mollusca; class Cephalopoda; order Sepiida; family Sepiidae; genus Ascarosepion; species Ascarosepion bandense. The sequence continues at coordinate 8,933,236 of JBBBDQ010000233.1, read as the reverse complement.
CCCATCATTTCATTGTTGAAATGGTTAAATGCAGCCGCCACTTCTTCTACAACAGTTTTTTTTTATCTCGCACTTCCCACTTGTGGAATTCTCTTTCGTCTCCTTATTTTCCTGATATCTACAATATTCAAAATTTTTAATGCAACATCAATCACCATCTTCTGTCTCTTGAACCCTATTCCTCAATTTTCAATCTTGTCTTTCATGTTTTATCCCTGTAATCACCCTATGTGCGTTGTGGTGCAGTGGATATCGACTCAGAACGAGAATTCGGGGAGCCGAGTTTGTGCTCCAGTTGAATTCATTGCATTCACTTACGTACAAAACCCCTTGGGAAAGGTATTAATCCACCTCTTCTCTCTAGTTATAGGTTAACAGAACAGATTAGGTTCTATAGCCTTGGTCGGTAACCAGTCTACCGTAGGAAGTAATGGCAACCTACTGCGGGAAAATGTTCTGCCTAGTCAGTCATGTCTCTTTCGAAACATAATCACTCAAGCGTGTTTCATGTATGGGATTTAACTAAACCCCACCCCTCGTGAAGTAGCGGCATTACTGCCTTATTTGGGGTGAAATGATTAAAAAAAAGGCTATCAAGTTAAATATTACTTGAAGCTGGAAATAAATCACCTGACACGTGTTTTTTTTTTTTTTTTTTTTTAGCAAATTCTGACAATCAATACGAATGGTGTGCATTGAAAACTAGAAAGAAAAGTATCGTCTGTAATCAGAAATTAATGGAAGTGAAAAATAGAATTACTATATGTGTATAATGTAAATACATTGCCAATGGTTTGCTATAGAAAAGTACTGAATATAGAGATGATACTATAAAAGGTATAATCCGTGTAAAGAAATTAAAGTAAACGTTACTGACAAGACAACGCTATTATTTTCGAAACGAATGTTTTTCAGTTCAAATTCAAATTCGATGCATTTCTTTTCTCGGTAAACAAACAAATCGATAGAAATGTTCTTTACTTAACTCTAATTCCATTACTATGATAAACATAAAAATAAGAATCAACAAAAAATTCCATTTTAACTTAATGCCTTGTTATTCATTCAAGAACCAGTCGAACAAGTTATAACTAGGCCAGTTTTCTTGTTTTTCATTTTAATCAATTGTTGAAACGATTTAAGTCCAATCAAAGTACGGATATTAAGAACTATTACTTCTGACTCACAAAATTTATATACATATTAATGCACTAAATGTAACAATTATTATACCACAGGTTATACTTGAAAACTTTCATTTACTCAAATAAAAAAAAATTTACAAGCTGAAGGGCTCTTGGCCCAACCAACTTCCAAAAATATAAGTAAAAAATACCTAGTGAGCCAGATGGACCTACCTAGGTTTCACCTAAACGGATCGTCAGTGAAACTTAGGTCGGTCCGTCTGGCTCACTAGGTATTTTTTTTTACTTATTCCGCTCTACCTAAGTATTGAGCGCTTTTTGTTAGTTGTCGGTTTTTTTTTCTTTGGGCTACGTGCTGACTCAGTCCGAACTCTTTTGACTTATGTTCATGTACTTAGCTTTTTCTTTATTTTTTTTAAAACCATTTTTTCCTTTCTTCGTAGATTCGTAGAAGGTTTTTCGACACAAGTATAGTTATAATCTCATTTATATATATATATATTGTAAGAATTTATTGATCAAACTGTGAAACTTTTTAAAACCACCTCATCCAGGAAATTCATTACTCCTTCAACATCATAATCTGATACATAAATTGTTCTGTTCTTGCAACGTTAGTACATTGTAGTAGTCTTTGCGCCCCACGCCAACCATAAATTAAGTGGAAGCTATGTGATGAAGATGCAAATCCAAAATCAAATGCATGGACCAACAAATCGTGATCTGATGGATAATTATTTTTCGGAGTTTCTATGGAATCAAAGATTCAAAATTTCATCATTTTCGGCATCTAATCGCCACGGTTGTATTATCATGTTTATTTTCGGTTCTTGAATTGAAAAAAAAATGTTTATTGCTGTTGGTTTCCAGAAGTTCAATTTAAATGTCATTATGCAAATTTCAATGCCTGGGAAATAAATATATGGTGTTTTTAAAAAGCAGGGACAAAATTATAATATTGCCATGTTCTGCTCTGAGGGTGGAACTGAAACGTGAGCCCAAAGAAAAAACCCCGACACGAGTAATCAACTAACAAAAAGCGCTCAATACTTAGGTATCACACTGAAAAATTGTAAGGTGTAGAGGCACTTTAAAATCCCATATGGCTGACTGTGAGATCCGGATGTTCTGCTCTGAGGGTGGAACTGAAACGTGAACTGTGATACTGAAAAATTGTAAAGGGTAGAGGCACTTTAAAATCCCGTATGGCTGACTGTGAGATCCGGATGTTCTGCTCTGAGGGTGGAACTGAAACGTGAACTGTGATACTGAAAAATTGTAAGGGGTAGAGGCACTTTAAAATCCCGTATGGCTGACTGTGAGATCCGGATGTTCTGCTCTGAGGGTGGAACTGAAACGTGAACTGTGATACTGAAAAATTGTAAGGGGTAGAGGCACTTTAAAATCCCGTATGGCTGACTGTGCGATCTGGATGTTCTGCTCTGAGGGTGGAACTGAAACGTGAACTGTGATACTGAAAAATTGTAAGGGGTAGAGGCACTTTAAAATCCCGTATGGCTGACTGTGAGATCTGGATGGGCATTGAAATAGACAAGCCATCCAAAAACTAAGCAATGTACTAAGAAAAGGGGGGAAATCATTATAAACAAAGAAAAGAATGCCGAAGTGCTACGTAATAACAACCTTCTTGCATGATAGTGAATGCAGAACAATCTCTTTAGAGATGAAGAGAAAACTGACCGCAACAAAAATATGATTCTACAGAAGGATACTGAGGATATAATGGTCGTAATGTTTAAGCAACAAGGAAGTCAAAGAAAATGGAAACAAAAAGGATTCTGAGCATATATCCTTTTTGTTTCCGTTTTTCTTTAACTTCCTTGTTGCTTAGGCACTGCGACCATTCTCAGAATTGGATGTGCGTGAATATCGGCTCGAAACGAGAAATCGAAGAGCCGAGTTCGGATTCCAATTGAATTCGTTGCATTCACTTGCGCACAAATACCCTTGGGAAAGGTATTAATCCATCTCTTCTTCCTCCAGCTATGGGTTAAATAACAGGACAGACTAAGTTCTATAACTTTGATTAGCAACCAGAGTACCAGAGAAAGTAATGAGAACCCACTAGGGGAAAACCTTCTGCCCAGTCATCCATGTCTCTTTTAAGACATGCTCGCCCATGCGTGTAACACGGATGGCCCTTAATTGACTGATACTCAGGATCAGAAACAGCAAGGTAAAATTTCTTGGACAAATGAAAGAGGGCTTGGAGAATTTAACACTCACATAATATCTCGAAGGCAAAAGTGGGGAAAAAGCAGGTAGTGGGCCACCTACCTGACTGTGTTAATGGATGGTGGAATGATGGGTAGGCTTGACGGAAAAACACTGGCTATAGATAGATTTGTCGTCTGTGAGAAGCATTAGCCGAAAGAAGTGACCTGAAACATGGGAGCTAGTACGAAACAGGAAGGTCAACACTGGGATGGGACGCGATCTATTTGAACCCACTAGGTAAGATTTTGGCTTTTGTTATCGTTGACTAATGACGTTATTGCTACCCGCCCTCAGTCATTTTCTGTACTGATAAACTAAATATCTAAAGAAAAAATTGACGATTAAATACCAGTGTTACCATCATTTTCTTTCTCTTTCCAAAATTTGTTTTAATAAATTTATTTTTTTATGCGACATAACCCTTCAGCTCGTTCTCGATCTAAACGATGTACGTTGAAAAATCATGATGAGTCAACACACAATGAAATCAATATTATATATGTCGTCACACTGTTTCTCTCTACTAAACTTAGTCTGGCACAAGGGCAGATATCTTGTACTGATATACTAAGTGAAAATTCATGAAAACTTTGGCTTTCAATCTGGTCGAAAACATTTACTTCAACTTTTAAGGATTATTTTTTTATATACTTTTTTTTATCTTGGGTGCTATTTCTTTTCAGGGAGTAATAGATCATGGCTCTCAACAGATTCCTTTCCTTTATTTTCTTTATTAAAAGATAGTGGAGTGGTTTCCCGTTGCTTTTATCTTTCTCTTAGAGCCAAAAAGCAAACAAGGGCACAATTTGAATTAGACTCACTGATTACACATTCCGTGCTGTGCCAAGAACCTTTAGTTAGATGACTAGTTGGTTGGCGCTCGCTTCTTGTTGTGTAAATGTTAAGGGGTGACTGTTAGTGACTTCATTCTGTCAGCAGAATTAAATATCTTTAGAAAACAAAAAAGACGCTTGTACTTAGACTCAGGAACATACCTACAATTTGTTGTTAACAGTTGTAAAAAACGACTTGTTAATTTAAATGCCTCTAAAATGAAACTACTCTTCATTAATAGTCTGAAAGAACTTTTTTTAGCATGGCTGATGCTAACCCCCAGGAGAGTAACCCGCTGCACCTTTTTGGTCTCACGTTTTTTCACTCACATGGAGTGAAATGATGAATCATTTGTTAATTTTGCTGCTAAGAAACTCGGTTCACGATGTCGTCCTAGACAAATTCTCTTGCACATTTATAAGTCTACCAATTGTCCGTGTATCGAATATTACTGCCACATCGGGTCTCTTGCTTCTGTTTTATATCTGTAGATTCTTAACAAAATTCAAAGAATAATCTGCAATGTTTCTGACTTGGCATATTGGCTTCAGTCATTTTCCTGCCACCATTTTTTAGCTTAGCTTCATTTCCTTCATCTATAAATATTTTCACAGTAATTTAAGAAATTTAAATACATGGAAAGTATTCTAACTGAGGACGGAAAATGCGACATAGAGATCGAAAGACGTACTGGGATGGGCAAAAATGCATTCCATAAGCTAAGCAGAGTATTAAGAGACAGAAAATTTCATTGGAAACAAAGAAAAAAGTAGTGAATATATATGATTTCCTGTATGGCAACGAATGCTGGACAATCTCCTCAAGATGAAGAGATTTGAGGCAACAGAAATGTGGTTCCACAGAAAGATACTGAGGACACCATGAGCAGAATGTGTGAGCAACAACGGCTTTTGGGGAGAATGAAAACAAAAAGGAAACTTATACTTAACTTCTGGAAAAGACAATTAAAATTTCTGAGACACATAATGAGGAAGGAGGGCTTGGAAAATTTGATACTTACAGGGCAGATAGAGTGAAAGAGGGACAGGGGAAAGCAGCACATGACATACTTAATGTGCTTGATGGCAGAACAGGGTTTAGGAGAAATAACAAAGACAAAACTTAAAATCTACAATGGACAGGAAGACGTGGAGGGCCATAGTTGCCTACGTCTTGAAGAGACACAGCACATTTTTACTCCTATATGATAGCAAATGCTGGACAATCTCCTCAAAGATGAGAAAGAGACTTGAAGTAACAGAAATGTGGTTCTACAGAAAGATGCTGACGATGAACATGAGAGCAACAACGGCTTTCGGGGAGAATGAAAATAAAAACAAAACTTATACAAGAAGAGACAGTTGAAATTTCTGGGGCACGTAATGAAGAAGGACGGCTTGGAAAATCTGATACTCACGGGACAGATGAAAGCAGCGCGTAACATAATGGGCTTGAGCAAATAGATGGCGGACCAGGGTTTGGGTGAAATAACAAAAAAACAAAACTTAATAAGAGCTACAAGGGACAGGAAAATGTGGATGGCTATAATCGTATACGTACAGACGAGACACAATACATAAAAAAAAAAGATTTTCTTTCTGATAGCTTTTCTCGTTGGTACCACAAGTTCAGGAATTCAAGTACAATACTAGATTGGCAGATAGATTTCATTATTTTACTGTTGGAATTTGCTAGTTGTAACTATAAGTTCTATAATAATAGTTTATTCACTCGCAGTTCTCGCTTGTTGAAATATCATAATGAAAATTTTAATGCACGGGAAGTAAATATATGGTGTTTTAAGTTTTGGTTTTTTGTGGGGGGGTATTATAATACTACCAGGGGCTGCCTTGAGGGTGGATTTAAAACGTAAGCTGTGTTACTGACAATTTGTAACAGACAGATTCACTTTAAAATCCCATATGGCTGACTACATGGCTCTCTCCCTCTTCAGGACTTCTTGTCAACTACGACCTTTCAAAATTTTAATGCCATGCCAATCGTCACATTCTGTCTCTTTAAATCCTGTTTTTTTATTGTTCTGATTCTTTTCATCTCTGCAATTCCTTGCATCCTATTGCCTTGCTTAGGAGAAAAGAAGAGAGATGACATTTCTACAATACATAGTGAAGAGATTTTAACACTCACGGGCAAGAGAGGCAGACAGAAAAAATCGAGTAACCTATCTAATGATCATACATAAATGAGTGGCAGGACAGAAAATGGAAAGAGATAGTAAAAAGACAAACCGCAGAGATATATGAGGGAGAACAGAGCCATCATTGACCAAGTCCTGAACGCACACGGCACATAGAAAAGAAAGAAATGTGACCATCACACTTCCCAAAATTTGACAAAGCAACAGAGTTTTTTTTTTGTTTTGTTTTTGTTTTTTTTAAGTGTTTCTTGATTGGGCAGAAAACTAAAAAAATGAAAATTAGTAATTTCTATTCAAAAGCATCAAATTATTCTATAACATCTTTGTACAATCTTTGTACCGCTAAATAATCGATTTGTCAAACTAAAGTACAAATAAATCAAGAACGATAGAAAAAGAATCGAAGATTAAGAAATCCACCAATCTACAAACATTACAGTGCAAATTGGGTTGGTCAGTTAGGTGTGATCCAATATCGGAGAATAACTGCTAAAAATTCTATCTTCCAAAATTAGGAGACAATTCATACAAATGCTTATTAAGATTTCTTCCTAAACAATAAAAATGGGCACTTTACAGTCTTGCCTACACATCTTTGCTTTCTTGCCTAGAAGTCAGAATGCTATAGCCACTTTACTGTAACACTATTTCTATTTTGTTAGCATTTTACTTCCTTACAAACTTATAGTTGTTTTGTTTTGCCTTGAATTGCATTTTCTTGTCTTGTAATATCTTTCCCTGTTGTTTGTTCTTAAGAATTATGCTTATTCTGCTTAACCATGCATGCTTCCTCAACAAGGTGTGTATGTATGTATGGAAATCTAGGTTAGCGTATATCAGTCTTGCTTTCAAAAAATTACGCTAGGAATTTCTTCTGACTGCTAATAAAGCAGATACGAGAAACAGAAGTATTTCACTGTTACTCGACAATATTTTGTTTGATATTTACTGCTGTTACGTGTTAAGTGTAACAAGAGGAAAAAAATTGATTAATCAAAACTAAGAGTTAATTCACAGACAAATATTTAATTTACAAAAAACATTAAATAAAAATATTTACAAATATACAGTTTTTAGATTAAAAAAAACCCCAAAACGTAGAGTTTATTACTGGCAGGCGAAGTGTAACGAAAGGGAAGGAAGGGTCAGTATCTTTACTCAGTTAAGATAGCGAAGAAGTTTAAGTGCTATACTTTTAAGAAATCCCCAAATGTATATATAAAGAATAATTATTAGTTTTATCAGTGAAAGAGTAAAAAAATATCTATTTACCCATATAGTTCCATGAGGTTCTCTTTCAAGTTTTAATTGGTCGGCGACATTTCTTAAAGATTCTTTCGACTGGATATAAGTCTTTGAATCAAAGCCGAAGTTGATAATGTCAGCAAATCCTTTTAATAACTAACTACTTTCTTCCCAAAACCTATTTTTATAGGGGCTAACACCTAATTTGCATATTCTAGAACTTTTCGAATTCTCTCGAATCTACTGGAATTTTTTACAATCTTCCAAAACATTCTATTCCTAATTTCTCTATTTATCAACTACTTCATGAATTAAAACCTTTTTGTAATAACAAATAGGACTCAATAGAATCCCTTACTACAACTTTTATACATTATTAATATTATTTTTATATAAAAATGCATCCTCGTAACACTTTAGTTAAAGGATAGCATAAATGCTAATAGGGTTTGGGTCCAGCCAATCTTCTCAGTTGTAAGTTGTAGATAATAACCACCATAAGCAAACTTTCCTGCCCGCCAACAGCGTGGCTGATGCTAGTCTCCTGGAAGGCAACAAACTGCACCTCCTTGGCCTCACTTTTTTTAACAGACCTGAAGTGGAACGACTACATCGAATCTATAGCTGCATCTACTGCTAGGAATGATGGGTCACTGTGTCATGCTAGAAAGTTTTCCCCGTCAGTATCCATCTTGTACATTTATTAATGTACTATTCGTCTGTGCATTGAATGCTGTTGCCATAACTAGTCGGGTGCTCCTGCTATTCATCTCGAGGCTCTTGAGAAAATCCAAATAAGGACCTGCAATGTAATCGATCCTGACTTAGCATCTCGACTTCAGTCACGTTCTCATCGACATGACGTGGCTTCCCTCTGTCTTTTCTACAAGTATTTTCACGGCAACTGCTCTGACGAGGTTTTTCCCACGGTGCCCCGACCACATGAATTTACGTGTACTACTAGATTGACATCCAAGTCCCACCCTTTTACCATTGAAATTAAATGTAACAGTCATTTCTACTTGAACAGTTTCTTTTCTTGCACTTTCTACCTGTGGGACTCCCTTCCGTTTACTTACTTCTCTGATAGCCAGAATCTCAAAAAATGTAAATGCAACGTCAATTGCCATCTTCTTGAATTCCGTTCATCTTTTATTCTTTCTTCGATACCTGTTGTACCCAGTTTTTTTCTCTTACTATACCCACCCCTGCGTACTAGAAGCCTTCCTTGGGGGTGAAATGATTAAAAAAAAACATAACCTTGGCTTTTCCGTATACTCGAACATCTGGGTTTAATGACAAATAATCTTCAATTTTCATTCACGAAACGGAAAAGATGTAACATTGTCTGATACGCACAATAATTGTTTGATACAAATCTACTTTTTCTTCTAAGAAATTAGTTTTATCCATGTACTTTCTCTCTCTCTCTCTATATATATATATATTTATATATATATATATAAATAGAATAAGTAAAGAACAAGTAGGAAAAAGTAGCTTTAATCTAACATGTTTCACTTTCACAAGATTCTTCAAAGATTTATTAAAGACAAATGATTTAAAAATCCAAGAGACCGTATGTTGATTGAGGTATAGTTTCATTAGTCAGATACGTGACACTTGTGATAAAGCAAAAGTCACAAAACTCAATAAGGTAGAACCTACCATCGAATTCACATATGAACTTGAAACTAACAATTCTTTACTGTTCCTTGATATTTTATTAATACATAATAAAGATAAATTAGAATTTAAAGTTACCGTAAACCTACCAACAAAAACGATGTTATTAATTTCTATTCTCACCACAACCAAAGAATTAAATCTGGTTTAATTATAGGTTTCTACCTTAGGGCCCTCAGAATATGCAGCCATAATTATTTATCTGAAGAAGAGAAATATATTGAACAAACATTTGAACTTCTCCACTACCCACACCATTTTATCCTCAATGTCAAAAACATGCTTATAAAATACACACACAAAAAAAAAAAAAAAAAAAAAACAAATACCACCCAATACCACCCAAAACCACACAAATTTTCATAATACTACATTTCAACAACTTTTCATATGAACTCTCTAACAAATTAACTATCCTAAACACCAGAAAACTATTAGTGATATTGACAGATTTAAAAAAAAAAAAAAAAAAAAAAAAAAAACACCAAACATCAATTTTAATGCCGGGATTTATAAAATTCAGTGTTTACAGTGCAATAACGTATACATAGGGGAAACATCACGAAATCTAAAAGTGCGGATCTATGAACATAAAAAAGACTTACGCTTGGACATACATTCCAACTCTCTTGTATGGCATCGAAATAACGCAGGATACAATTTTGATTTCTCAAATGCCAGTTTGATTAAAAAAGAGCATAACACTTTAAGGAGGAAGTACTTTGAAAACATATTGATAGCATTACTACCAACCATAAACCCAAGATTAAAACATTGCATTACTTCCAAATTTTTTTCACAAATACATAATTCATGAATCAGAAATACCAATAGATATTATTAAATAAGGGAAAGATAATTCCTTGTATTCTTAACAATGTAATATTATTTTCTCCTTATGAGGCAGATCCCATAATTAATTTAATTATGCTTTCTCCCTATTTTTTTCTTTTTCGCCTATTTATTACTTATTTTTCTTACTATCATTATATATTTTATAGTTGTTTATTATTATCATTCTTATTATCATCATCATCATTAGTTTTATTATTATTTCTTTTATTTTAATTTTGTTTTATTATTTATTTATTATGGTATATCATTTATCCTGATTAATTGTAATATTGCAATGATTTAGTATGGTAATTTATATGTTGTATGTTTTTTTATTTATATATTACTAGCAGTATAGCCCGGCGTTGCTCGGGTGTAATGAAAGCTTTAAAACTAATCCATGGTCCTGGAGCTCAAACTCTTTGGACGTTGGCACGAAAGACTAAAAAGCAATAGTTGTTTCCAGTTAAAGCGAAACCGTAGACTGAAAGAGAAATGAATGGATGTAAGTCAAATTTTGATTTCCTGCTATCGATATCAAATAAGTGTTTTTTCGTCGTAAACTGAATTTTGAAGGTTAAATAAGTCCTCTGAGTAAATGGTGTCATGGCTGAGACTAAGAACTACAATCATACCTACCTAAAACCAAACCCGAAGCAAAAACTAAAATAAAAGGGCTGAAAAAATACAGACATACAGGCAAAGAAACTGACACACACACACAAACATCTTGCCTTATATATATATATGTGTGTGTGTGTGTGTGTGTGTGTGTGTGTGTGTGTGTGCTATTAAATATAAGAGACAATGAATGTCTATTATGTTTAATCATGAGCCGTTCTAAACGTCGTATTTTTGCTTTAATTTCAGTGAAAATAAAGACAAAAGTTCTCCAACATTTGGATAATTATTTATTGGTTTTCTTCTAAGCTTTCGGCTCACATGAGCCATCTTTAGAGAGGTTGTTTAAACTGAAATATTATAAAATCCACTATCACCGACGATTTTATTTTGTGTTGACATAAAACTCCGCTTGGCAACGGCAATAGTTACCAAAAATAATAAACGCAGTTCTTAACAAACATCAATGACAACTTCATTAACCTATCGGATTACCAACTTACTCCAGATGAAATAGAATTCCTTAATCTCGGACCAAATTTTCATGTCGCACAGAAACCTAATTCAATGTTTAAACAAATGGAAATTGAAGCTTTATACCAACAAATACTTCAACTCGAACAGGACAACCATATTACTACACAGGTAGGCTTAAAAGAATTACTCAAAGCTGAATCAATCAAACACCGTTACCATAAAAATCCTAATGATATTATAAATACGCCTCTCATAAAAGCAGCCACACATCTCAAAAATAACAAAAATATTGTTATCCGACGTGTCGATAAAACCAATACATTTGTTATTTTAAACAGACAGGAATATCACTCCAAATTACAGGCCATTCTCGACGATCACAATAAATTTAAAAAATTAACTAGTAATACCACAACCCAACTTAAAAAACATATTAATAAACTTATTACTGCAAACAATGCTGAAATAGGATCCTATAAACTTCAAAAGATTATAGGTGATTATCAGCCAGGCTACCTTTATGGAAATGTAAAAATCCATAAAAAAGATCATCCCCTCCGACCTATCATTTCTCAAATACCCACACCAATATATAACCTTTCCAAAACACTTCACAAACTAATTACTCCCTATCTTCCTGGTAAATATAGTATTAATTCCACGGACGAATTTTTACAGATTCTCCATTCCGTAAAACCTAAGAATCAAATAATTGCATCTTTGGATGTCCAAAACTTATTCACAAATGTTCCCGTCCAGGAAACAATTGACATCATTATCCGTGATGTATACAACCATGCTACTCTCCCATCAATCAATATTAAACCCACTATATTAAAAAAAACTATTATTAGCATGCACCACACAAGTACCCTTTCACGATCCCTTAGGCAATATTTATACACAAATAGATGGTATTGCGATGCGATCTCCTTTAGGTCCCCTCTTTTCTAATTATTATATGGCAAATCTAGAAAATAAAATAATTAATGACAACAATAAACCCTCTATATATGTAAGATACATAGATGATATCTTTGTTTTAGCTAAGAATATCGATCAAATTAAATATCTTAAAAACAAATTTGAAAGTCACTCCGTCCTCAGATTTACATTAGAACTTAATATTAATAATAAACTCCCATTCCTTGATGTATTCATTGATTCTAGCACACATAAATTTACTACTTCTCTATATAGGAAACCAACTAGCATAAATTCGTGTCTTCTTAATTATAATAGTGAATGCCCCCAACGATATAAGTTAGCTGTTATAAAAAAACTTACTTCAACGCACACAAATGATATCTTCTTCCAAATCTATATTTTATAAAGAATTACACAACATTAAGCAAACACTAGTCAATAATGGATTTCCTAACTCCGTTATTGATCAACAAATTAAAATGTATCTCAACAAAATTAACAATAGTTCTAACAATAATGATAATATTAATAATAATGGTTTACATCAAAATAAACATAACACTTATACTATTGCAACCAAATACATAATAATTATAAACAAGATGAGAAAACTCTCAAAAACATAATACGAAGAAATGTTAAACCAGTCGAAAGTAATAATCAAATTAAACTCATTATATATTATAAAAAGTTTAAAACAATTGACCTCATAGTCTATAATAACCCAACAAGCACTAAACTAAATTCTCTACAAAAAACCAATGTAGTATACCAATTTACATGCCCATTCAGAGATTGCATCTCTGATACTAATCAAAAACCTAGTACATATATTGGTTTTACTACAACTACGCTCTCCCGTAGACTTACATGTCATCTTTCTGATCAGAGTACTATTAAACAACATTTCTCTGAAAAACATAAACATGTAGGTAATATCAGACAGATTTTGGTCAACAATGCGGCGATCCTTACTCATACACACAGTAAGAGGTACCTGCAGATATTGGAGGCCATGTACATCAAATCAAAACAACCAACACTCAATAAAATCAACTTTAAAACAGGAAATAACATATTACATTGCATTTGACTACATGGTTTTGTTGTCATTTCGCGCTATCCCGCGGTGTGACGTCATAAAACCGCATCGCAAACTTAAGAACTGCGTTTATTATTTTTGGTAACTATTGCCGTTGCCAAGCGGAGTTTTATGTCAACACAAAATAAAATCGTCGGTGATGGTGGATTTTATATTTCAGTTTAAACAACCTCTCTGAAGATGGCTCATGTGAGCCGAAAGCTTAGAAGAAAACCAATAAATAATTATCCAAATGTTGGAGAATTTTTGTTTTTATTTTCAACTGAAATTAAAGCAAAAATACGACGTTTAGAACGGCTCATGATTAAACATAATAGAAATTCATTGTCTCTTATATTTAATAGCATATGTTTAGAAAATTACTTGCTGCCTCGATAGACTAAATATATATATATGTATATATTATCGATTTTCTGCACTATTGTAAGAACTGCAACCTTGAAACTTCTGAATATCATTTCTTATGTCTTTGTCTATGAGTGTATCAAATGTGATTAAAATCGGACCACTCCTTCTATAACCCGATTTTTTCGATTATCGATATTTATCGGGTGTACCTCGACACAAAACCTAGCTAAGAACACTCGCAGACGCTTATAGTACAAATGTGTAAATTTTCAAGAAAATCGGTTCAGCCGTTTCGGAGTCTATAAGTAACGGACACACACACACACACACGAGGCAGACAAAGTTCCATTTATGAATAATTTTAGATTTAGATAGATTACTTAATTATGTTATTGTAATAATTTTAATATTTAGTATTTTATTTCATTTCATATTATTCTAACCGTTTTTAAACTGTTAACATTATTTTTTTAAAATTACTTTTTATTTATAAAAAGTTCGCTTAATACTTTTATACATTATTTTCACTAGAATTTTAAACGGAAATATATTACGTTTTCGATTCATACTTATATGCGCACACATTCAAAAATGAACATGATTCTTTCAAACACATACATTCATACATGATTCTCTTAAGTTATTTTTAGAATAGAAAATCGTCCCATCGCTTGAGACGTGCATACCTCTTTACTGACTCATAAACACAGTCACACATGATTTCTCTTAATACATACATTCATAACTGCTTCTCTCATTTTATTTAAAAAGAAAATTGGTTCCATCACTTGACACATTGTACTTGTTACGCATTTTGAACAGAAATGTGTTTCGTCACTGTCATTCACACATATCGACATATACATACACTTAGTTCGTCTATGGTTTGGATACGCATAACACACATTATTTTCGCTTACATATACATTATACATTAAACATCTAATGTTTTTATTACGCGTTGGCACACACTTAAACAGACAAGTTTTTTCTTCCACATTTAAATATTCATCCATTGCTTTATCACGTGACACGTATCAGACCAATGAAACTATACCTCAATCAACATACTGTCTCTTAGATTTTTAAATCATTCGTCTTTAAATGTCTAAAGAAGTTTGTTAAAGTGAAACATGTTAGATTAATCATTAAAGACACTTTTTTTTTCTTACTTGTTCTTTACTTATTCTATTCATCTTGTCGGATTACAATCCATATATTCAACTCTAAGCAATTGAACGCCGCATCAAAAAATTACAATGAATTTTTTTTATTCGTTGTATAAAAAATGTTTCAAAAAGAATGATAAACTGATTTTTTTTTTAATTATTAATGCCCACCGTCCAAGGTGGTAACTATTTGGATTTTGGAATCACCTTACCACCATCTTATTTGGCGGGTGGTTACTGTTAATCAGTTCTACATAAGAATTTATAATACCAGCGTTTTATTCTAATTTTTATGATGAAAACCAGATTAATGAATTAAGATCTGGGATTTTCTTATTATTCTTTAAATTTTTCGAAATATTATCTATATCTTTGTTGTCTTATTTTAACGCAATTCTTTGGTTGATATATTCTTCGACCTTGCTTAAATGTATGTTTTCCTTGGCGAGCTTCAAAAATTGCTTTGTATCAATTCTTTCTCAGAGAAGTCCACAATCCACAGTCATCTTAACCACTATGACATCTTCACACAAAATTCGATGTTAAATAGCCTAACAAGGTTAACATCTTTATAATACCATAAACTTTCAAAGTGTACACAGTAGTCCGCCCTTGTCTACAGGGAAAGAAATGTTTCAAGAGTCTTCCAGTGAAGGCTCACGTTGAAACACTGATTTTTGTATGATAACCGAAGTTAAGAAACATCGAGCCTGGTTAGTACTTGAATGAATGATCACTTGGAAATAACAGGGGCTGTTATATATATGCGGGTGTTATAATGGATCAGTCAGTTAAGTTCCATACGTGATGCACGCTTGAGCGATCATTTCTTGAAAGAGACATGACTGACTGGGCAGAAGATTTTCCCGCAGTAGATTGCCATTATTTTCTGCAGTAGACTGGTTGCCAGCCAAGGTGAAGAGGCTCATCCCTTGTTCCCTGTTTAGGATGCGGTTTCCGGTTTTCTCTTTTCATTCTTTTTTTTTTCAATTGGAGTAGATGGACTAAACTATCACCCGGTTCACACTCCACCCACGTCTATTGAACGGGTGAAGAGGCTCATCCCTTGTTTCCTGTTTAGGATATGGTTTCCGGTTTTCTCTTTTCCAATCTTTTCACTCTTTTCAATCTTCAGTGGCGTTACCACCTTGCTCGGGGTGATATGATTTAAAAAAAAAAAAAAAAAGGTTATAGAACCCAATCTGTCCTGCTATTTAACCCATAGCTGGAGGGAGAAGCAACGGAGTCATACCTTTTCAAAGGCTATTTGGGCATATGTAAATGCAACGAAATCAACTGGAATTCGAACTATATAATGGATAACGACTCTCAAAATCGAAGAGATGAGTTCCAATCCCAGTTTGATTCATTATATTCACTTAATCCCCTTAACTATGGGTTAATTAGTAGGAATTCTAACAGTAAATCATTATTATCGAAAAAAAATTCTTACAATCTAAAGATATTTTCTGTATTTAAATAACATGCAAAAGATTGATAAGCCATAAAAAACAAACCAATCAAACCTACCAGTGGATACCTAAAACAACAGTAGCACTAAACATTATGCGTAATCTTTTTTTCATACGATTTTTTTCTTCACTTAATAATTTTTACCTTTTCACTTAAAGGAAATAAATTATGGTTTCTTTTTGGCATATCTGAATTGTTAGCCTCGGTCATTTTTTAAAATCTTTTTGATGTGTGTGGTGGTGCAGTGGATATCAGCTCAGAACGAGAAATTGGGGAACTGGGTTCAAATTCCAGTTGAATTCCTTGCATTCACTTATGCACAAATACCCTTGGGAAAGGCATTAATCCGTCTCTTCCCTCAGTTATAGGTTAAATAACAGGACAGACTGGTTTCTATAGCCTTGGCTAGCAACCAGTCTACCACAGAAAGTAATGGCAACCTACTGCAGGATAATCTTCTGCCCAGTCAGTCATGTCTCTTTCAAGACATGATCGCCCAAGCGTGTATCACATATGGCACTCAAATGACTGACTGATCATTTCTGAGGTTGACGTTGAATAACTGAAAGTGAGACAATAGATAAGAGACAATTTCCCTCATACTGCTCTACCTTTATAAGAGACAGATCAAACCAAAAATGGAGTACAGTTGACATATGAACACTGGAGCTGCTCTAAGTTTTTCATTTCCAGTCTTGATAGAGTTAAAAAAAACGTTTACACAGTCTTGTGAGTAATCAATTAATTTCCACCCTACAACTTCTTTGTCACCATCAAAACATCACAAACCTCTCGCTACTTTATCGCTATTTCCAAGTCACTTATTCTGACAAGTTACATTCCTTAATTTCTCATTTCTAAGTTTACCACTAAAAACCTGCCATCAAGCAAACTATCCCCATTCTCCTCATATTCGATTAGTATGAACAAAGTTTCACTTGAACAGCTCCATTCCCACAAACTGCTATTTTGTGGAATCAACTTCCAAGAAAGTGCTTTTTCAACTACTACAATCTTAACCATTTCAAGTCTAAAGTTAGCTATTATCTTTCCCACATTAAATGTGTTTCTTATTCTTAATACAACAACCTTCTCTAGTAACCTGGCTCTTGGGTTTTGTACAGGGTGAACATTAGTAAAAAAAGAAATAAACTGTAAAGTAGAGAATGTGCACCATGGGCATTTTTGGTGAATACATTTTTTTTTTTTTCATAATTTTTACATGGGTCACCCCAAAAGTCATGTTTCATGCTTATTTCAATGGAAACTAGAGTAGATAAGAGCACAAACACTGTTGGACTGGGCAGGTTTTCAGATACAAAGCACTATTTTGCTCCATAAATTCACCCTACCGGCTATATATATTTTACCTACAATAAACACTTCATAGATTGGCAGCTGTAAAGAGCCAGCTAGGTTTTGGTTTGTCTCACAAATCATTACCACTATTGTTGAAATGCATTAACTACTGCCAATTTTCACAACCATTCTTTTGTCCCTCTAAATGTATGGCATGAATCTATAAATGCCAGCAGTTAAAATTTTTTGTTTGGAAAATACACCTCAGCACTTTCATGTCAGTTGACATTTTGTCAGTCTGTCACTCAGCTGCTCTCTGTAACACAACAACAAAAAAGTGGTTCAGTTTTTACTACCATACTTCTAACATTGCTGATCAACATAAAATATGACTTCAGAGCATCCCATGTACTACAAGATAAAACTTGTTTGAACTTTGCATCATACTACCTTGACCGATTAGCAATCTTTGAAAGATAACAGAACTGATAACACTGACTAATCAGTAATTTGCCAAAAATCAAGAGTTTGGCGAGCATGTTAAGTATTAAAACATTGTTAACATTCCACCACTCAGAGACGAGATTTTTGAAAAAGAATTTTTCTGAACCAAACTGAAATTCATAATCAGTCCCCCTGATTTTTCATTCTGAGTCGCTATCCATAGTACCACTCACACATCCAGAAAAAGTTGGAAAATACCATTGTCGATCAGTAGACTTACAATGATAGGTGTTGGTGTGTGCAAATAATTATAAAGCTTAAGCTTTCATTTACGCAAGACAACCAGCAAGTCATGCTGGTATGAGGATTGTTTTTTTTTTTCAGAGTGTATTTTTCAGGCAACATGGAGTCAATGTCACATTTAAGTCATGCTTTTCTTTTGGATACTACTTAAGAATCTACATCTATCTGACCCTCTAAGCATGTTTCAAGCCTTGCATTTTCTTGACTGAAAAGTCAATAATAATATTTTCAAAAAGTAGATATGGTTTATTTTTATGTCTTAAAATTCCATAATTTTCAGACATGTTTGACATTTTTTAATCATTTTATCCCAAGCAAAATAAGGTTACTGAGATTGAAAGAAACTGAGAAAACATTATTGAGTAGAAAGAACAATAAAAGAACAGGATTCAGAAAGACAGATAATGATTAAAGTAGCATCTAAATTTTTGAAGAGTTAATGAAAAACTTTACTGATTTTTCATGATTTTCCTTCTTTTTTCGTTTATATCATTTCACCCCAACCATGGCAACAGAGCCAAACATGCAGGTGATTGTGAAAAATATAAGAAAAACATTAAGGAACATTCTTGTTCCTTAATGTTTTTCTTATATTCTGTTCTTTTGTTATTCTTAACAAAAGAACAGAATTTCAGAGCATAAAAGATGATGATTGAGATTGCATTTCAGCTTTTGAAAATCAAAGATGACTGGAAAGCAAGAAGCTAAAAGAGAGTTCCATGATCAAGAAAAAAAACTGTTAAAATAGAACTTAGTTAAATCTAGCTAGTGCAACTGTAAAATGATGAGATCTTCTTGCCAATCTAGTAAAGTGCTTAAATTGATTGTCTAGATACCACAGAGGAAAGTTCATCAGCACATTTACTATGAAAGTATCTTTAAAAAAGGCCAAGGGAAGCTACATTACAGTGATAGAAAAGTGATAAAAGTGAAGGTTAGGATCAAAACATTAGAGATTCTTCTTTAGATTTTATCAAAGATTTTTAAATATATAAAGCAGTAGCACCAGATAATATGCAGCAGCAATATTCAAATTATGGGTAAATGGTAGACTTACAAATACTAAAAATAGATTATGAAGAGAACAATTGTCTAGCACAACAGAGTGAATCAAACTTCTTAGCAACAGGCTTAGCAATTGATTCAGTATAATCTTTCCAACTTACGTCAGTGGAAAAAATTTGTCCAAAAAGGCACTATGTGTCACTCTCCTGAAGGCTAGCACTATCCATGCTGACAGAAGGCAGCAAGGGTTCCTTCAGGTGATTAACAGAGAGCAGTTTCATTTTGGAAATATTAAAATTAACAAACCATTCCTTGCTCCAGTTAAAAACAGACTAGAGGTAATTTTTGAGATCAGCTGCCAATTTGACCTTATAGAACCACTTAGACTTATTAAGACAGGAACAAAGTAGTGTGTCTTCAGCATAGATACTGAATTGTCACCTGAAGCCATCAGAAAGGTCATTAAAAAAAATTAAGAACAATGTATGTCTGATAGATCCCTGTAGTATGCCTACATTAATGCAAAAAGATCTAGAAGAGTGGTTGTTCAAGACTACTCTCATTTCACAATTTGATAAGAAAAACTGAATCAGTTCAAAAATTTGTCCTGTCTTGATTAATGATTATACAGCTGCTATAAGAGAGAAGTTTACATATCTCCTCAGTGTTTATATATATATATATATATATATATATATATATATATATAAACCAAAAAAAACTGCTCTTAACTTTTTGATTCCCATTAATTCTACTTCCATTCTACTCAATTGTGGTTTGAATGCAAACTTGTTTGGCCAGGCTGTTACTTCTAACTTAGTAAACACAGTGGTTTTTCTTTCTTATATCAGTGCAGTTGGGACAAGTTTTTGTTAGTCACTTTGAACAAGATTCTTCCATCCACAACTGAAACAAAGAAGTTTTCATCAAATTTCAAATTGATTTCGAGGGCCTGTAGTTATTCCATTCAGGTATTTAAATATGTGATGCAAAAATAACTCATTCAGATGAATAAGACAAATGATCCACTGTAATGGTTTCTGCATTTTCTTCTCCAGTAGTCTAACTATTCCTCCTGAATAACCGGTATTCAAGGTAGTTTCATCACATCCAAGGCAAACAAGGTTTTCAAGATTTATACTTTCTTATAACAGAAGTCTAGTATTGATTGAAAGATATTTTTTGCTGTCCCACTTTTTCATGCAACATGTCCCATATATATGGATTGTGGCTTTTGATTTAAAGAAATATGTTCCTCTATGATAACTTTCCATTTGTTTTTTTTTTTGTTTTTTTTGTTTTTCACAATTGTCTCATCCTTTCTTCCATCAAAATATATGACTTTTGGTGCTTTGGATTGGTATGATTCATTGTTCTTCTATATGATCCTTGCTTTAAAACACTTTTCATAATTTACTTCTGTCAATTACACTACCTGTTTCTTCAGTAGAAACTATTCCTATGTCTTGTAAAATGGAGGTTGATAATGCTGCTGCAGCTCTATCTGATACATTGAATCTGTCGCAAGTCATAGTAAAATTTAATAATGATTTCCACATTTGCTTTGGTTTCAAGTTGCTTGAAGTTACTGCCACATGTTGTGGTTGCTCTTGCTCCTTGCCTCCTGATTCTGAATCATCTATTGAAATATCAGGAGATTAAATTGGAGAAATAGTAGTTGATTCCTTTGCCATTTTGACTTTTCGGGCTTCATGTTTTCACATTGTTTTGATTTTTCCTACACCAGTGTTTTCTATGATCATTTTCTGAGCAGACCTTTGGTCCAACAAAAAGTTACATTCCTTTACACAGGAACCTTTTGCTCCTTTTTGCAGAAACATTTCAATAAGTCAATACATTTGCAGGAGCATATGTCAAATAATTGATTGAGATCATCTTAGTTTTTTTATTATATGTTGCATTATTCTCATGTTTCTGATATGCTTTCAAAAGCTCTCTGTATTTTTCATTGTGTCTTCAACATTTGTATGACATGGATCAAAGATACAGTTGGAAGACTTGCTGAATCCCGTATTAGCATGACAGAGTTGCAAACCTTGGCTGGAATGTCATAAAAAAGAGGCTCTTGCTGATTTCTGTCCACTTTGAGTTTCAGTTTAGTTAAATAAAATTATTACAGGTAGGTAATGCATTCATTTTCAAAAGTTGTGGGGATCCAAAGATAGGAAACTTACAATGTCAAATTTTGGGACAAGTAGTCACCCTGTAAAATGTCTTAAAATTAAAATTAAAGTTTCAGTACTCACCAGCAACAACTCCTGGTCTTCCTGTTCTGCAAATTTTATATCTAATAGAAGCTGACCCCACCTATTTGATTATCTGTCTTGATGGAAAAATGTACTTTAAGTGAAATGGCAAATTGAATCTTTTTGCAACCAGGTGCTAAGTAGTTAACCCTCCCCAACCAAACAGAAAGGAGTGAATTAAGTTTATCACTTGAGTCTATTACCATCTAAAATATTTTTCTTTCTTTTTTAACAAGTTTGTTCTAAAAGCCATGAATCAAAAAATTGGTTTGGGTGACCTTTGCTGTCATTTGACCTAGCAGTATCAACAGCAGAGAGTCAAATTCCTTTGTGATACATTTCAATTCATACAGTTTGTCAATATTATTTTAGGATGTATATTTCAAGCAGAATTAAAGAAGTTCAAAGGAAGAAATGAATCTTTTTAAGTAAGTGATGAGAGGGTGAGAGAAATTAATTTCAAAGCTCATTGTCCTACTGGGTGCTATCTTTATATTGTTACATTACAGTTAGATCACAAACACTATCAAATTAAAAAAAAAACAGCAAACATTATCTATTAGCTTAGACCCTGCTGTAACAATAAAAGATTTAAAGCAAGCAGAAGCTTATAAGTACCTAGTAGAGAAGGTGAAAGAGGTACTATTCAGCTAGAACTGTCATACAAGACAACAACTATTGGCTTACTAACATAAATAAAACAAAGGACTGGATGATACAATTAGTCAACAAACAACTTGAAAACAGAAAGAAAAAATATTCAATAATGAAAGATAGTAAATACAAACAAGATTTACATTTAGTAGATTCTGTAGAAAAACAAAACAGAAGCCAAGAACCAACTATTGCTGCAAAAAATATGAAAAGAAAGTCAAGGATAAAGCTCTTGAACAAATGAAAAAACACTAGCAAGACAAACCTCTGCATAGCCAATATGTGCTAATAAACCCAATGTTGATAAAGTGAATAAGCATCAATGGCTACGAGAATCTGGATTAAAGTTTGAAACTGAAGGCTTTATTCTTGCAGTGCAAGACCAGAGTCTTTTCACTAGGAACTTTGAGGTAAATACAATACATAATAATGTGGATCCAAAATGCAGGTTCTGTGACAAATACCAAGAGACAATAGATCATCTAATCTCAGAATATTCTGCAATTGCCTTGAATGAATATATAAATTGTCATGATAGAATGGGGCGATATTTACACTGGACAATCTGCAAAGACTGGAAAATATGTAAACAAACACTGGTATGAACATCACCCAGCACCGGTTACAGAAATAGAAGATGTCACCACAGACAGGAAAATTAAAGCACATAGGCCGGACATTATTGTCAAAAACTAAAAAGAAAAAACTTGTCTACTAATTGATATGACTTGTCCAGTAAATTGTAACATAGCAGGAATTTGAAAAACTATCAAAATATAAAGACCTGGAAATTGAAATAGAAAATATGTGGAAATTGAAAACAAGAATAGTACCAGTGATAGTAGGTGCACTTGGAATGATAAAAAATCGAACAAAACAACACATTAAAAGAATCACTGGAAACCCCAGATATATAAAAATTGTCTTGTTATGTACACTAAGAACTTTTTCTCTTTCCTCCTATTTGTCCTGTGAGTATTAAATTCTCCAAGCCCTTATTTCTCATTACATGTCCAAAGAACCTCATCTGTCTTCTTGATGTTAAGTATGATTTTTCTCCTCACTTGCATCCTCTCTAACACCTTATTGTTGCTCACATGCTCAGGCCATGGTATCCTCAGTATCCTTCTTTAGAACCACATTTCTGCTGCCTCAAGCTTGTCCTTCATATTGATGAGATCATCCAACATTCACTGCCATACAGAAGGACAGATATCACATGGCAATCCAGCACACTTTTCTTTGTTTCCAATGAGATTTTCCTGTCTCTCAGTACTCTGATTAGTTTTTGAAAAGCATCCTTGGCCATGCCAATGCTTCTTTGTTGCATTTTCCATCCTCTGATAATTAAAGCTGAATCTGTACATGGGACAGGATTACTGGCAGTTAATCAAGGACAGTGATAATACAGCACTTATAGTCAGAGTGATTCATTGTGGTTATTTAAAGCCAGAAAATAAATTGGATCATAATAAATTTATGGGAAAGATAATAGCAGTTTACTAATACAAGTCTTACTATTTGACATATAGCTGGAGGGAGAAGGGGTGGATTCATTGCTTTCCCAATGGGATTTATGCATCAGTAAATATACACACAATGAACTGTAATTGAAACATGGCACTGCAACATATAGTACTGGTATTTAAAAGTGGAATATATATATATATATATATATATATATATATATATATATATATTAAAAATATGACAATAATATAAGTGGTTATAATATAAAACAATTTTTTACATTGCTACACAAAAGCTTTTATGTCTCAGTATTATGAATTGTACTTCATCAGATGATGGTTGGAAACTGTTAATGTGGAAATACATTGTCAACAACGGATTTCAAAATTATTTAGTTGACTACAACATTATACTTTTCTTTCAACCTTGACCAATAACAACAATAAACACACAAATAAAAACAATATTATTAATATTTTCTACAAAAACCAAATGCATAGCAATTATAAACAGGACAAATCTTTACTTTGAAACATCATCCAAAAATATGCAACTCCTGTTAACTTAAACAAAAAAATTGAATTGATTATCTATTGTACAAAATTTAAAACAGTTAACCGCATCATGAAAAATAAAATTTCACCAGCAAGATCTAAACTACAGCACAAATATCATAGCATCATCCACATGCAAAAAAATGGCAAAAAATAATGAAAGTATTATTAATAAAAAAGAAAAACGTAACATTCAATAATATTACCTACAAACACTAAAAACATGCTTATCATGTTTAGAACATAAAACATACACACTACAAGCATAAATAACACTACATACATTCTGTTACATGTAAAATAAAATCCATCCTTGATAATGGCTAAAAGTATAGCTGAAAGTGCTTGGATAACCAAAACATTTGGACAATTTTTTTGCTTATATAATTTATGTCATTAAAAGAAAAAATAATGAGATCACATGAAAAATTACATAAAGAACTTAAACATAATACCTTGTCTATCATTTTTAATGGAACCTGCACATATATATATATATATATCAGACAGATGGATCATATGTCGGAAGATACTTCACAGTTGAAACCCGGGTAGCTAGGTGTGACAGCTTATTTGCTAAATATATTTTGTGCTACTTCTTGCTGAATTTTGTACTGGTCACTTTTTTTTTTATTGTATCATACCTTGGGAGTGGGTGTTTTCTAACTTCCTTTGTATTGCCTTGTATATATATATATATATATATATATATATATGTGTGCTCACATTATATTTCCTAGAATCATGAATCAGCAATTTTTCCCCTACTTCTTATATATTAGATTTTGAAATGCATATTGTGGTTTGATTTTTCCAACTTTTTTCATCCAAAATCAAGTTAATAAAATGCGTGGCAAAAATGAACTTAGAATCATCTTTTGTGTTGAGATATAGTGTGCATGCATGGAGAAAGAGAGATATATTTTATTGAATGTAATAGACAAAGCAGATTTTCCTTGTTCATTCCATTCAATTTGCTGTCCATATATATATATATATATATACACTCTCATACCCTGATTGAGCACTCTAGAAGAATGGTAGACTTTGAAAAAACAGCAGCTACTCTGGTATGTACGCATCACTCATTCAGTAATGAATTAGAGCACGCTGGCTATTGGGCGTGTATAATGATAATATACATGCTAAAAAGTCTGCCTTCTTCTACTGAGCGCCCATAGCCCAGAGGTAAAATCGCCGACTAACACCAATTCAGTTGGGTTTCAATCCTGGGTTAAAAGCTCTTGGAGTCTAACTATACTAATGAGCTGTGATACAGCGAAACAGATTTGTCTGCGGATATATATATAGTTTACATACAGGGTGATCTAAAAGTTGTAGGTCAGTAAATGATAGCATTTATTTTGAGACATAATGAACACCACTGTTATATAAATACAACTGATACACAAACCTTAATCCACCTACTGCCCACCTTCTTTTGGATTATCATATATATATATATATATATATATATAAATATATGATAGAATAAAGTAAACAACAAAGTAGTAAACATATTTCAATCTTACATGTTTCTCTTTTATTAAATCTTCTTCAAAGATTGAGATAAAAATGAAATATTTTTACAACGACAGTATATTGGTATGCTATGATTTAAGGTTGATTCTCGAACATGTGTCATGCATTAAAGCAATATATAATTTTTTTTATATGTATGTGCATGAATATCTTGTGTGTATGTATGTATAGAAACATTTCTCTGTTTACATATATTCATGTAATTCTAAATAAGACATAACAATTAATAAAATAATATATACAAATAAATGAAATAATACCAGATTCCACCTTTATTGAAAGAAATTTATTACAATCAAGCTAGGTTTCATTAAAAAATATATATTTAACTAGAATTTATCCACAAGGCTTTTAAGAAAAATGACTTCAACTTAATTTATAATAACATAAGCTAATAAAATATAAACATTTATAACTGAAGTTCATTTAAGAGACTAATAATTTGTAAAGAATTATGTCTCCAGAATCAGTGTAAATTGTTGCTATTAAAAAAAAAGTAGATATCTTTACTACAGGTAAAAGAAAATTTTTGTGTCTTTCATTAAATACACCATTGCTATCACTTCATTTGAAGCAGAAATACTAGGATAAAGCCAACTCATTATAGAACTTTCCATTGAAAATAAATACATTCAACAATTCAAAACAGCTTTAAATATTCAAAGTTTATTTCATCACATACTTGCTTTCTTTCTGTTAAATGAAATAATCACAAGTATCACTGACTAGGCTTATTTTCAAAATGTTTTCAAATAAACAAATCCACATATAAGCTATTGTTTAATTCCTCCTGTTACTATTCCAACATAAAAACCTTTATTTTTTTGACAAAAAAAACATTTATATTCTGTAAAAATGGTTTAATTTCTATTTTTGTCTTCAGAAATTAAATTCAATCAACTTTTCAGTGTTAGCTGCTTGTGGTAAACAACCGGGATTCAGTCCATTTTTCAGTCTGTTTTTCTGTAATTTTTGGAAATTTTTTTGTTTTTGTTCATCTTTGATTTTTTTTTTTGTCAGTTAGTCTGTGTAAATTTTGCAATTCAAGGTTATTTTCGACTTAGTATAAGTTAAAACTTTGTAAACCTCAGTCACTTTTTTTTCTTCCTTTTTTTTAATTGGAGTAGATAGTTCCTACTATTGCCCGGTCTCACACTCCATCCCCTTCTTTTGAATGAATTTAGAGGTGATCGCCTTGTTTCTTGTTTAGGAAGGGGTTCCCGGTTCATCCCCCTAATCCGGTCTTAGTGTTAGTTCAGCTGGAAGCTGTTTGCAGTTACGGAGTATGGTGGCAACGTCTTTACATTCTGAGGGTACCGGTTGGCAGTTTCCTGGTTGCTGCTTCCGACTGGTAGTTAGGAGCCCGAACTCTTGCGTAGCGTCTTGAGAGGCTGCTCTGATCAACAGTTGAATAATACCTAGGTTCTTGTAGTGCCATATCGCGCATGGACGGGCGTCCCTGCATGAACGTTCGGTGGGCAACACCGAGGCCACATTATGTTGAAGGTCGCGCCAGTCTCCATCCTTCACAAGTTGCAAACGATTGACCGACTGATTCTATTCTAAGACCTCTCCTTAACTAAATCACTATGGAAAAAATCAAACATAACAGCAAAACTAAACCAGCTCATTTGAAAACGCTCAAACCTGTCTGCATCTCTTTCACTAACATACGTGGCATCCGCACCAACTTCCTCAGCGTAGATTTGTTCCTCCATAATAACTCACCTGATATATTAGCCCTATGTGAAACTAATCTTTACCCTTCTATCCCGTCATCTGAGTTCTACGTTGCTGGCTACCTTCCCCTCTTCAGGAAGGACTCCAATGTTCATATGCATGGGCTTGGTGTCTATGTCAGCGAACACCTTCCCTTACCTAGGGTGTCATCTTTTGAATCCCCAGATCATTCTTTCATGTGCTTCCGCCTCTCACTTCTCAGCTTGAGTAGCTATCTCTTCTTTCTCTACTGCTCTCCTTCCTCCCCTGACTGTTCGTTACTTGACATCATTTCTGACAATATCGACAAAGCCATTTCTTCCCATCCCTCTGCCCACGTATTCGTGTTTGGTGACTTTAACGCCCACCACACCAAGTGGCTGAAGAACGCTGTCACCGACCCTGCTGGTGTCCACACCATGAACTTTTCAATCACCCAATCCCTTACGCAAGTAGTGGACTTCCCCACCTGTTTCTCCGACAACCCTAACGGAAGGGACTCACTTCTAGACCTCTGCTTCACTTCCATCCCAGACTCTTGCACTACCAGACAACTCTGCCCACTCAGAAACTCTGATCACACTGTAGTGTCCGTCAATATTTCACTCCACTCCCGCCCGACCCATGAAACCCAGACAAGTAGAATATCCTACTGCTATCAAAGAGCAGACTGGGATTCGTTCCGAGACTTCCTCTGTGACATCCCTTGGAACAACATTTTTAGTCTTCTCATCGAAGAATGTGCATCCGAGGTCTCCTCCTGGGTTAAGGCTGGCATCGATGCCTTCATCCCTGCCAGGAAATTCCAGCTTAAATCTCATTCATCTCCATGGTTCTCACTCGCTTGCTCGGCTGCCACTGCCCACCGGAATCATTTCTTCCGACTCTATTGTAACTACACGTCGGACCAAAACAGGCGCCTTTTCACTTCAGCTTGTAATAAGTGTAAAAAGGATACTTAACGAAGCTAAGATGTTGTTTGCTGCCAGAATGAAGCAATGCATAGCATGCTCTAAATTCGGCACTAAAGACTACTGGCGACTCTAAAAGAGTACTTAACAAGAGCAAGTCCACAATACCCCCGCAAATCAACAAATTTGAGGTCCTCACCTCCCCGGCAGATCAGGCTGAACGCTTTGCCCACAGATTCTCGAACAATTAAAGTCTGGACTCATCTGGAGTTTTTACATCCGACTTCTCACCTAGAACCGAGGCACAACTGAATGATGTCCACATTACACCTTCGCTTGTCTCTAAGATAATCTTAAAACTTGACCCTCACAAAGCGAGCAGTGGTGACGGAATCCCAACCATAGTCTTAAAGAAATGTGCCCCTGAACTCTCCTCTGTCCTTTCTAAGCTCTACAACCTCTGCCTATCTGCTTCCTGCTTTCCTGCCTGTTGGAAATCTTCCTCTGTAGTTCCTATATTTAAAAACACTGGAGAACACTCTGACCCTGCAAATTACCGCCCTATCAGCCTTCTTCCGATCTTTGGCAAAGTGTTCGAAGCCATTATCAACGCCGAGGTGGTTCAGCATCTCACAGCACACAGACTCCTCTCAGACAAGCAATATGGTTTCCGCTTCACCAGGTCTACTGCTGATATGCTAACGACCATCACCGAGTACATATACCAGGCACTCGACAGGAATGGTGAAGCCCGAACCGTTGCATTGGATATATCTAAGGCGTTCAACAGAGTTTGGCATGCTGGCCTTCTATGTAAACTGCAGAGCTATGGTATAACTGGACATTTGTTTGAACTAATCCAGTCATTCCTCTCTAACTGCACAATGAAGGTGGTATTAAACGGACATGCCTCCCAAAACAACCATACAAACGCAGGTATCCCCCAAGGCTCCATCTTAGGTCCTACACTCTTCCTGATATACATTAATGATCTCCCTGATTCCATAAGAGCCCAAATAGGTTTGTACCCCGATGACACCACAGTTTACTCTCGCCTCCTACAAAAATCTGGTGTAGGCGTCAAAGCTAACCTCACAGCCGAGATTGAAAAAGACCTCCAGTCCATATTGGACTGGGGTAAGAAATGGCTAGTAAATTTTAATGCTTCTAAAATGAAACTACTCTCAATTAACCATCATCGACAATCTCACCTGCCTCCCATTAGCATGGACCAGGCTTGCCTCCCAGAGAGTAAAACACTACGCCTCCTTGGTCTCACACTTTCATTGGACCTCAAATGGAATGACTATATCGAATCCATTGCTAAATCCGCTGCTATGAAAGTCGGTTCTCTGTGTAGGGCCCGGAAGTTTTTCCGTCTAAATCTATCCTGCACATATATAAATCTACCATCCGCCCATGCATTGAATACTGCTGCTATATCTGGTCGGGTGCCCCTGCTATTCTCCTCGGGCTACTTGATAAGGTTCAGAGGATGGTCTGTAATGTGATAAATACCGACTTGGCAGACCACATGCAGTCTCTCTCTCACCAGCGCGATGTGGCTTCCCTGTGTCTCTTCTATAAATACTTTCACGGCTTCTGCTCTGATGAACTTAGATCACTGGTGCCCCCTAAATACAAATTTGCACGAGATACTAGATTAGCAACTAGATCCCACCCTTTTACAGTGAAACCGATAAAATGCAGCCGTAACTTCTACTCCAACAGTTTCTTTCCTCGCACTTCCCGACTGTGGAATTCTCTTCCAAATGATTGCTTCCCAGACGGCTACAATCTCCAGGAGTTTAAATGTAAGGTCAAAAGACACCTCCTAACACACTAACCTGCTCCCATTCTATCAAACACTCTTCCCATCTGCCCAACCCTCATCCTCGCTATCCTTACTCATCTGTCACCTTCCTCCTGACATTGCCTCTGTCTAACCACTCCTTCTCTTTACCTTCCTCTATGTAGCCCCATGCGCAATAGTGGCAGTGGAATGCCTTGCTTGGGGTGAGATGATTAAAAAAAAAAATAAAAAAATAAAAAATGTATACTATGATAGTTGATAGAAAAATGTAAGTGGGCACACAAACAGTAGCAGCAAACTGACACCCATTGTTAAAACTGACACCCATTGCTCCTAAGCTTAATATATATATAGTCCAAGGAAACAAAAATTCAATGAATAATAAATTTTTACAAGAAATGTTTACATTCTTTCTTTTTTAATTATAATAATTTATAAAATTTAAAATTTTCAAAAAAAAATTCTACAAAAACTGGCTGTGATCAAGTTAGAAGACTGTATTTACTAATCAAAAATTGAAACATTAAATACAAATCATTGAGCCATTAGATTTTTAAAATAATTGTTAATTTTTTTTTTTTTTTACATAGGAAGTTTTTTTTTAAGTATGGTATTTTCTATGTCATGTTAAAAAGTTGCATATTTCATGGTTTCTTCCCCTTACAGGAACGAAATTTTGCTCAGTTCATGCCTTCATGATTAAAAAATATTTTTATTCTAAATTTCATGCTATAAACAAGTAATACTTATGTAAATCAGATTATTTTAACATTTTATTTTTGGAAAATTAGCAAATTTAGTGTCACAGATGTTTATTTTATTTTTGGTAGATTTTTAAAACCAAGAATTAACTTTTGTTTACAAATGTGGTGATTGCTCAAAAATGGTCAAAAAACTGAAAAAATTTAAATCCCAATCAATGTAATTTCTGCTTGAAATACACCTGAGTATTTTGCTTACTACAAATAGTAAATTTAATCATTTAGCTTTCAATTAAAACTAAACAGTCGCAAGAAAATTTACTTCAATTTAAAAGTTAGGTATAAAAAAATGATTGAAGTTACCTTTATATATATATATATATATATAAAGTTATCCACAGACAGATCTGTTTTGCTGTATCACAGCTGATGAGTACAGCTAGACATCCGATTGCATTTTAACCCAGTGTCCATTTATATATATATATATATATATATATATATAACATGAACACTACGATCAATACCAAGCACTAATAGTTTGTTTCATGCCAAACAGTCTTTAGGCCATCATGCATGAAATAGATGGTCATCACTTGACATTAACCTCACTGTCTACCTATTTACACATGCTTCATCACTGATATTGTGCACTATGATACCTTAAAACTATATTTTTATCATAGACATTTTAAAATGCAATCTGATTTTTATTTTGTTAAACAGTGAAATTAAAATATTCTAAACTGACAAGTCCCATTAAGGGAAAATTGTTCCAACTACAGGAATCGAATATGCATCCCTTTTTTCCATCAGGGATTGTCTTCATGGTTGAACTTCTCTCAAGAAGTGGTTTCCCTCACTGAAAAAAAGTGATGCATGCACAATTCCTGTTGAAGGCATACTTTTTCTTTAGTAGTATTTCTCAATTTAGACTGGTTGTTATCAATTTAAAAAAAATAAACAAAATAGAGATAGCAACTGAAACCTGTGTACCCTCTAAAAATAATGTTTATAGTGTATGTGTGTGTGAGTATATATATATATATATATATATATAAATTAAAAAAGGATTAATTCAATGATGTTGAATGGCCATTTCGATATGAAGATCCCCACGGGGAATAACACATCACCTCAGCAACAGAAAAATCCTTTCAGAAACTGGAGAAAAATTAGTTTACTTTTCTTTTTAAATAGATTTGAAAAGAAATTAAAAAAGAAAATAAAAATAAAGGAAAAGAAAAAGATAAAACAAAATAAAATCAAATAAACAAGAAAAGAAAATATTGAAATCGTCTGGGTTCGCAAAAGAAGGAAAGAGAATTGTAACTAAAAATCTTAGGAAGGAATTTATTAATAAGTGCCGTCATAGGGCGGATTTTAAAATTTAATTTTTAATTTTAAATATTATTATGATTATTATTATTATTTTTTTTTTTTAGTTTTTAATTTTTAATTTTTCTTTTTATAATTTTTATGTATATGCATATGTTTGGGTGTGGATGTGCATAATTGTATATATGTATATATGTATGTATGCATATATGTATTTTTGGAAAATAAATTTTTTTAGCTATTTAAATGCTCTTTTTCATAATATTCATTAATTTTTTATATTTTTATATGTATGTGTGTGGGTGCATATGTAATATGTATATATATATGTGTGTGTGTGTGTGTATGTATATGTGTGCATGTGTGTGTACACATATATATTGTGTGTATGTGAATTTTTTGTATATAGGTGTGTACACATATATATATTGTGTGTATGTGAATTTTTTGTATATAGGTGTGTACACATATATATATATGTGTGTATGCGCATGTATGTATATAAGTGTGTATGAAATTGAATGTATGTGTGTGTATGTATATAGGTATTCTTAATCGTAAAATTGTGTGTGTGTGTTTATGTATGTATGTATGTGTGTACTTCTATATGTATGTATAATTGTAAATGAATTTTTTTTTTTTTTTTACCTAGCGATGTCTTTATTTAGTTTAATTCAAATGACCTAACTTTTTTAAAATAATTTTATTTTAATTCCTATATCTTTTTATTCCCTTTAAAAATAATTATGCCTTTTTAAGTAAAGGCCTTTTTCTAATACTTCAACGTCTTTGGAAAGTTAGGTTTTTGAATATGTCCAGCGTCTGTAATATTTAAAATATTTTTTTCTTTCTTTCTTTTCTTTTTCCCTCCCTTCCTTCCTTTCTCTCTCTTATCTCCCACCTTTTTTCCGTGTTGCTTAACCTTACGTAGATTTAACACGGCTGTCTGTTAATTTTTAGTTACAATTCTCTTTCCTTCTTTTGCGAACCCAGACGATTTCAATTTTTTCTTTTCTTGTTTATTTGATTTTATTTTGTTTTATCTTTTTCTTTTCCTTTATTTTTCCTTTTTATTTTCTTTTTTAATTTCTTTGCAAATCTATTTAAAAAGAAAAGTAGACTAATTTTTCTCCAGTTTCTGAAAGGATTTTTCTGTTGCTGAGTTGATGTGTTATCCCCCGTGGGGATCTTCATATCGAAATGGCCATTCAACATCATTGAATTAATCCTTTTTTAATTTATATTTGCTCTGTAATATTTTATTACATGGAGCTCTCTTCCTGTATCATTTTTTTAATATTAAAATAAAATTTTTAATATTAATTAGGATCAGGTTTTTGGAATTTACTTTCCTGCTTTTTTCCCTTGGATTGAAGTATCTGAATTAAAATATATATGTGTGTGTGTTTCATTACAAGTGACCAAAAAGAAAGATTTAATTTTTAATTTAATTTTTACAGTATTCTTAAATGTTTTTTTTGCTGGAGATAAGGAAATGTTCTGTAATTATTAAATTTCCTAGCATTTTCAGCCACTTCACTGGCCACTCCCAAGGATGTTATGTTTTCGATATTGTTATTTTCTCATGTCTTGACTGTAACATAATTTATTTTGTGTTTTTGAAAAGAAGTGTTCTTTAAAAGCTAATACGTGACGTGAATGACTAGAAATCACATGAGCATCTTTCTATTTAAAAAAAAATACTTTCAAAACTTCATTTCCACTGTTAAATAATGTAAGGTTGATGGTAGGAGAGAATTGTTTCATATATAGTGCCTCTCTTATAGCAATATGTTTTTGATATTGAGATTTAAATAGTATTTTTTAGAAGAAAAGATTGCTACCCAAATATACATAATTATGGTTAAATATCAATATCAAGGATAGAGCATACGTAAATATAAAAGTGGACATTGAAGTCAACACCCAGAGGCGACAGGGTTTCATGCTTTGAATGCAGTTGTCAGGGCATTCTGACGTCAAGACAAGAAAGAACAGAAACAGATCGGATGAGACCAAGAAGTGACCTATTTTATTGGCTAAGAAGAAATCACAACATATATCTTATGTTTTGTCTACTAATGTTTTTGCAGTCATTTCTAAATTGATTGAAATCAATAATCTTATACCCCACTTAATTTGTTATTTTATGTGTGTGTTTCTTTTTTTATAAGTGTGTGTATATGCATAAATACATACACATACTTTATATATTGTTTATAACAATACACACAAATATTATTATTAAAATTCAATGACTTAGTTTTATTCCTTGAAGTTTTTTAGCTCATCATATCCCATGATGCCACACTTTGCACCAGCCAGTCGACATCCAAAATCAACTGCCTCATTCAACCCATGTCCCATATGAAGATAATAAATGGTACCCGCAGTAAACGTGTCCCCAGCTCCAAGAGTGTCTAAAAGCTTGTTTGGAGGAACAGCAGGACTTTTGTGAGTGGTACCATCCCAATGCCGACACATCGCTCCTTGAGCACCCCACGTACATATCAGAGCAGAACTACAAAACACAAATGATAAATGTGAAATAATACACAATATTAAACAGGTTTGTACATAGACTTCAAAGAAATTGAATTAATGGTTATAATACAATGTTATCATTTTGTATTACAATGAAATGATTGCACTGAACAGGATGACATTAATAATAATGATCTGACTTCAGTACATACATGTTTGTTACTGTAACAAAGCAAAATACACTGTAGAGTAATTTTTGATAGCACAACACTATTAAAATGGCTAATTTAGGGAACTTTTATTCAGATTTCTGAATAATTGTTAAGTATAAACTGACAAAAAAAAAAAAACACTAAGTGCTAATTACAGTCATTGTTTTTTTGGCTTTTAATTTATTTGAATTTTTTTATCAGCCATAGTGATGATATTTGAATAATAATTCAGCTTAACATCTGTTGCCGGATGATATGCTAGCAGGTCATTCTGAGTGAATTAGAATCCTGCTCCAGAATTAGCTACAGTCAAAGTTTAAATTAGTAAATAACTAAAGAGCACTTCATGTAAATTGTTTTGCAAACCATTAGTAATCAGTTCAATCTTTAGTACAGGCTACACTGTACTAAATAAAAGTAACAATTTATTAGATATCTAATAAAGAGTGCTTTATGGGAATTTGTTTTATAGGTGAGTTACATAACTTTGAAAATATCAAATTATGAGTTTACCTTTATCTTTCAAAGAGATGAGCCAGCCTAATAAATGTTTTGATTTGGTTGAGTTTTATGGCATATCAATCTTGGAAAACTATCTAAATGCTGACAGCACTTTACTGGTTAGAAAGCAAGCCCAATGGACATCTTTGTTATCAGAGATGTCTCTGTAAAGAGGCTCTCACACCACTTTGCAAAGATAGACTTTGTGGAAGTATAAAAACTGGAGAAAATTAAAAAAAAGATTTTTTTTGCAGGGGAAAATGGTTTTAAGTGAGCCACTATTGCAAGAAAAAACTTATTTTTTAATTTTTTTTTTTATAAAGGCCAATTTCTTTGATGAAATTTATTATATAATTTGGATCAATATTGTCAAAAAGATTTTTCAAGTTATATGACTTAAAACTTATTTTTTGGGGATTTGTCTTAGATTATGGCAATTTAAAAGTAGGTGTTCAGTTGTAAATTGTTACTGGCATGGGATGCATTTTGGAGCTTCCATATTTTTTAGATGTTGATGGGTTATATATGTATGACTGACTCAAAGTCTCAATTCCTCTCTTCTTATCGTTCTGGAACTTGACAGTTTTTCACTGATGATACAGTTCCATTGTATAATTTTTTGAATCATGTTTATATATTGAGATTTTATGAGTATTTACTTGTCTTGATTATATTTTGAATGAGTTTAGAGGTGATCGCCTTGTTTCTTGTTTAGGAAGAGGTTCCCGGTTCATCCCCCTTCTCCAGTCTTAGTGTTAGTTCAGCTGGAAGCTGTTTGCAGTTACGGAGTATGGTGGCAACATCTTTATATTTTGAGGGTACCAGGTTGGCAGTTTCCTGGTTGCTGCTTCCGACTGGTAGTTAGAAGCCCGAACTCTTGCGTAGCGTCTTGAGAGGCTGCTCTGATCAACAGTTGAATAATACCTAGGTTCTTGTAGTGCCATATCGCGCATGGACGGGCGTCCCTGCATGAACGTTCGGTGGGCAACACCGAGGCCACATTATGTTGTAGGCCGCGCCAGTCTCCATCCTTCACAAGTTGCAAACGATTGACCGACTGATTCTATTCTAAGACCTCTCCTTAACTGAATCACTATGGAAAAAATCAAACATAATAGCAAAACTAAACCAGCTCATTTGAAAACGCCCAAACCTGTCTGCATCTCTTTCACTAACATACGTAGCATCCGCACCAACTTCCTCAGCGTAGATTCATTCCTCCATAATAACTCACCTGATATATTAGCCCTATGTGAAACTAATCTTAAACCTTCTATCCCCTCATCTGAGTTCTACGTTCCTGGCTACCTTCCCCTCTTCAGGAAGGACTCCAATGTTCATATGCATGGGCTTGGTGTCTATGTCAGCGAACACCTTCCCTTAGCTAGAGTGTCATCTTTTGAATCCCCAGATCATTCTTTCATGTGCTTCCACCTCTCATTTCTCAGCTCGATTAGCTAGCTCTTCTTTCTCTACCGCTCTCCTTCCTCCCCTGACTGTTCGTTACTTGACATCATTTCTGACAATATCGACAAAGCCATTTCTTCCCATCCCTCTGCCCATGTATTTGTGTTTGGTGACTTTAACGCCCACCACACCAAGTGGCTGAAGAATGCTGTCACTGACCCTGCTGGTGTCCACACCATGAACTTTTCAATCACCTAATCCCTTCCGCAAGTAGTGGACTTCCCCACGCGTTTCTCCGACAACCCTAACAGAAGGGACTCACTTCTAGACCTCTGCTTCACTTCCATCCCAGACTCTTGCACTACCAGACAACTCTGCCCACTCGGAAACTCTGACCACACTGTAGTGTCCGTCAATATTTCACTCCACTCCCGCCCGACCCATGAAACCCAGACAAGTAGAATATCCTACTGCTATCAAAGAGCAGACTGGGATTCGTTCCGAGACTTCCTATGTGACATCCCTTGGAACAACGTTTTTAGTCTTCTCATCGAAGAATGTGCATCCGAGGTCTCCTCCTGGGTTAAGGCTGGTATCGATGCCTTCATCCCTGCTAGGAAATTCCAGCTTAAATCTCATTCGTTTTCACTTCAGCTGGTAATAAGTGTAAAAGGATACTTAACGAAGCTAAGATGTTGTTTGCTGCCAGAATGAAGCAATGCATAGCATGCTCTAAATTCGGCACTAAAGACTACTGGCGACTCTAAAAGAGTACTTAACAAGAGCAAGTCCACAATACCCCCGCTAATCAACAAATTTGAGGTCCTCACCTCCCCGGCAGATAAGGCTGAATGCTTTGCCCGCAGATTCTTGAACAATTCAAGTCTGGACTCATCTGGAGTTTTCACACCCGACTTCTCACTTAGAACTGAGGCACAACTGAATGATGTCCACATTACACCTTCGCTTATCTCTAAGATAATCTTAAAACTTGACCCTCACAAAGCAAGCAGTGGTGACGGAATCCCAACCATAGTCTTAAAGAAATGTGCCCCTGAACTCTCCTCTGTCCTTTCTAAGCTCTACAACCTCTGCCTATCTGCTTCCTGCTTTCCTGCCTGTTGGAAATCTTCCTCTGTAGTTCCTATATTTAAAAACACTGGAGAACACTCTGACCCTGCAAATTACCGCCCTATCAGCCTTCTTCCGATCTTTGGCAAAGTGTTCGAAGCCATTATCAACGCCGAGGTGGTTCAGCATCTCACAGCACACAGACTCCTCTCGGACAAGCAATATGGTTTCCGCTTCACCAGGTCTACTGCTGATATGCTAACGACCATCACCGAGTACATATACCAGGCACTCGACAGGAATGGCGGAGCCCGAACCGTTGCATTGGATATATCTAAGGCGTTCGACAGAGTTTGGCATGCTGGCCTTCTATGTAAACTGCGGAGCTATGGTATAACTGGACATTTGTTTGAACTAATCCAGTCATTCCTCTCTAACTGCACAATGAAGGTGGTATTAAACGGACATGCCTCCCAGAACTACCATACAAACACAGGTGTCCCCCAAGGCTCCATCTTAGGTCCTACACTCTTCCTGATATACATTAATGATCTCCCTGATTCCATAAGAGCCCAAATAGGTTTGTACGCCGATGACACCACAGTTTACTCTCGCCTCCTACAAAAATCTGGTGTAGGCGTCAAAGCTAACCTCACAGCCGAGATTGAAAAAGACCTCCAATCCATATTGGACTGGGGTAAGAAATGGCTAGTAAATTTTAATGCTTCTAAAATGAAGCTACTCTCAATTAACCATCATCGACAATCTCACCTACCACCCATTAGCATGGACCAGGCTTGCCTCCCAGAGAGTAAAACACTATGCCTCCTTGGTCTCACACTTTCAGCGGACCTCAAATGGAACGACTATATTGAATCCATTGCTAAATCCGCTGCTATGAAAGTCGGTTCTCTGTGTAGGGCCCGGAAGTTTTTTCTGTCTAAATCTATCCTGCACATATATAAATATTCTCCTCGGGCTTCTCGATAAGGTTCAGAAGAGGGTCTGTAATGTGATAGATACTGATTTGGCAGACCACCTGCAGTCTCTCTCCCACCAACGCGACGTGGCTTCCCTGTGTCTCTTCTATAAATACTTTCACAGCTTCTGCTCCGATGAACTTAGATCACTGGTGCCCCCTAAATACGAATTTGAACGAGATACTAGATTATCAACTAGATCCCACCCTTTTTACAGTGAAACCGATAAAATGCATCCGTAACTTCTACTCCAACAGTTTCTTTCCTCGCACTTCCCGACTGTGGAATTCTCTTCCACACGATTGCTTCCCCGATGGCTACAATCACCAGGAGTTTAAATGTAAGGTCAATAGACACCTCCTAACACACTAACCTGGTCCCATTCTATCAAACACTCTTCCCATCTGCCCAACCCTCATACTCGGTATCCTTACTCATCTGTCACCTTCCTCCTGACATTCTCTATGTCTAACCACTCCTTCTCTTTACCTTCCCCTATGTAGCCCCATGCACCATAGTGGCAGTGGAATGCCTTGCTTGGGGTGAGATGATTAAAAAAAAAAAATTTTGTAGGAGAGGTGTCCATCTCTTCTATGCTCTCTCTCTCTCTCTCTCTCTCTCTCTCCTGTTTGTATTTTGTTTCTTTGAATTACCTTTGTTTCTGTTTGTTTATTTGAACCAATGTTCCTTTGGTTTTTCCATTAAATTCTTTAGTTGATCTTTATCTGGATGATGACCATTCCCTTATTTGAGATGAGATAACCATTTCCCTTTCTCTTAATTCTTCAATGATATTTTGACTTGGGTTATTCTTTTTTTTTTCCCACTCTTTGGTTCTTTTGTGAAGAATTTGTGAGTTTTATTTCTTGGAAGTTTTTGGTACTTTGGTTTAGGATTTCTGAAGATAATTGTTTTGTATATATAGTTTCATTACTGTTTCAAGTTAGCAGAATTAAGTTCATTTTGTTTATGGAGATTTGCTTTATATTTGATATACTAATGTATAATGTTTGATGTCTTTTTGGCTATTTGTTATTTTAAAATGTTTGTATGGGGCTAGATTCCACTTGTTTTCTGGCTTCTTGAAATGATATATTTTGTGTATATTTTATTCTAATTATTTCCTTTCCCTTTTTCCATATATTACACTCTTTAGAGTCCGTTGTGAGCTTTTTTCATTTAGAACATGAAGTAGACCTTGGGCAAGTTGACTCGTCATGATCAGATTTGGGTTCCCCGCACCTTCGGCAGGTTGATATTCTTACACACAGATTTTGAAGGTGACCAAATTTTTGACATTTGTGGCATCTACAGGAATTAGGAATGTATGGTTCTACCTTGGCTATTGTATATCCTATCTATATTTCTTTTGGTAGGGTAGGGTCATTGAATGTTAGGATGTACATGTTTGTGTTTATTAATGTGTCATTTCTTTTTATTTGAATT
This sequence comes from Ascarosepion bandense, assembly GCA_037127315.1. Lineage (NCBI taxonomy): Eukaryota > Metazoa > Mollusca > Cephalopoda > Sepiida > Sepiidae > Ascarosepion > Ascarosepion bandense. The sequence continues at coordinate 8,892,858 of JBBBDQ010000233.1, read as the reverse complement.
CCTTTGATTTCGGTTACACCTTGTTTTTTTAAGGAGTCTTTTTTTTTTCAATTTCTTCTGGTGAGCAGAGTGACATTTCTGAACATTTTATTAACCCTTTGGATGAGTTAAGAAATTGATGAGGGTAAGCCTTTACTTTGACTAATTTTTAGTAATTTTTCTACATCTTTTTTCTTTTTTACTTGAATTAATAGTGTATTATTTTTTATGATTTTTTTTTACTGATTTCAGTTCTATCATGCCTGATATAACTCTCTGTAACACAAAAGGTGACACTTGATATATTACCATCTATTGATTCAATTAGATGAAAGTTGGGAAATGTTATTTTTCTGATATTTCATTTTCACTTTCAGTTTCTGAAATCTCATGATGTCTCTTGGTGTGTTTATAAGAACTAGCTATATATTTTGAATATTTTTTTCAGTATCAAGTAGGGAGTGAAATGACGTGTTGTGAAAAATTCCGTTCTCCTTATGCTGGATCAGAAGTCACTCAGTCACCAGGACTCCGCTCTCAGGCATCACAGGTTATACTCACGACAAACAAGTGGCCCCATTGTGGGGAATTAGTTGTTTTTGGCAATCCATTTTTATGTATTTGTGTGAGGGACTGTTGTTTTTATATTGTCTTTACAAAACAAAATTTAAGTTTTGCAAAGTAGGAAACCGATGAACAAAAAAAGCTTCAATATTTGGTGTATTTTTATCAGGAAGTCATTGATTTTGGACAGTCTGATCTGAGAATAGTTGGAGAAATATCCAACTGGAACATCTTTATAACAACCACTCTTTATTAAATATTCAGGAAATTTCCTTCTATCCATTAATAATAATACTGCTGATTCTTCTTTGGATTTTATCAATAATCTCCAAATATATAGCAGAATAACTGGACCATAAGTGACAATATTTTAAGCATGTGTGAACAGTAGACTTATAGATAGACAAGAAAGATTCAGAAGAGAAAAGTTGTGTAACATGACACACTGAACCAGCAATGGATTCAATGTAGTCTTTCTGCTTCATGTCTGCTGAGAGTGTTAACTGGAGAAGGCACAACAAGTCACTCTCTAGGAGGTTAACATCAGCCATGCTGCTAGAAGGTAGAAAGGAGTCTATAAGATGATTAATAGAAAATAGTTTTGTTCTAGAAGCATTAAAATAAACTAGCCATTTCTTGCCCCAGTTAACAACAGACTGTATGTTGTTTTCTTTTCTATCAGCTGCCAATTTGAAGTTTTCGAACTGATCAGACTTAGTAACAAGACCAGAGTAAATGGTTGCATCATCAGCATAGATACTAAGTTGAAAACCTATGTCATCAGGAATGTCATTAATGAAAATTAAAAACAAAGTAAGACTAAGAATGTAGCTCTTGGAGAGACCTGATTTTTTTTTTATTCATTTTAAAAATCTAGCAAGGGAAATTGATATATGCAGGAACATCCACGCATAACTAATTTTAACTGTAAACTAATTACTCTTTTTGAAAAAGATAAAAATATGGCATATTGGCACATAATTATATTGTATATCTGTACACCAAACTTAGTATTTATGAACTTAATGAGCTCATTCATTTCCTAAAAGTGACTACAAATTCTATTTTCTTGAAAATGGTTAACCTCCTCTATATATATATATATATATATATATATATATATATATATATATTTTTTTTTTAATCCTTTCACCCCAAGCAAGGCAATAATGCCACTAGGACTAAGAGAGTTACAGGGAGTAAAAGAGAATGAGAAAACTTTCGTGAGAAAAAATGAGGAAAGGACAATAAAAGAACAGGGTTCAAGAAGACAGACAATGACGATTGATGTTGCATTTAAATTTTCAAAGTTTGTAGGTGGCAGCAAGCCGAGAAATCAGAAGAGAGTTCCAGAGGTGAGAAATGTAAGAAAAAAATCAGAATAAAAGTTGTGGTTGCATTTAGCTAGTCCAACAGTAAAACAGTGAGACCTAAATTCCACTCTAGTAGCACACTTAAATTTGTTCTAGTGAAGGCACTAAGGAGAAAAGCCTCTCAGAATAGTTGCCATGAAAATATTGTAGATGCATTGTTCACTTTCCCATGATCAAAAAGTTGCTTTCATGGGTTCTTCATCAGGGTATCTACACTTTATGAATTTAAGTGCAGAACTAAACTGGTAACAATCTCTTATCATTTTACAGTGGAACTGGTTAGATGTAACTAAGCTCTATGCTAACAATTTCTTTTCTTGCACTTCTCAGTTGTGGAACTCTCTTTTGGTTCCATGCTTTCTGGACAACTTTGATCTTCAAAAATATAAATGCAATGTCAGTTGTTATCTACTATCTTCCTGATTACTCATCTTTTGTTCTCACTCCAAAATAATGTTTCTATTTTCATATTCTTTCACATACAGTAATTTCATGTCTTAGGGACTTTACTACCTTACTTGAGATAAATTTGATTAAAAGAAAATGTTAAAAGATAATTACATTATAAACTAGGGTTAATTTAGTTGTTTTTTTTGGGGTTTTTTTTGCATAAAAAAAACCCCTCTGCATATTTAATAAAAGTGGTGGTTGGAATAAGGATGTCCCAGATAAAAGGAGAATAATAAGGATGTCCCAGATAAAAGGAGAATAATAAGGATGTCCCAGGTAAAAGGAGAATAATAAGGATGTCCCAGGTAAAAGGAGAATAATAAGGATGTCCCAGGTAAAAGGAGAATAATAAGGATGTCCCAGGTAAAAGGAGAATAATTATCCTGACTCATTTATTTGAAAGTTAAAGGTAAACTCTCAATTTGATCTTTTCATACAACAGCCCTTGCCTAAATTCTTCCACTGACCAATCATGAACAAACATCTCATTTTAATCCCCAATCTTTGGTGTTCATCAAAACTTGGGAAAGAATGTAATTCATGCTCATAAAGTAATATGCTTGTCTGGATGAATAGGTAGGTGATACTTTGAATAACTTCTACTATGTCAGTTTTTTACCTTACCAATTCCTTGCTGATTTACTTATCCTGACATGCTGGTTGTCAATAAGAAATGGATGTTTTAGTACCATGACACAGAAATGACTACCTCTCACCAAAGGAAGACCAGCACCAGATCCTAAGCATGATACAATATTGGACAGCAACTGATATGCTATTGTAAACTAAAAAGGTTACTAAATAAGAAATAACCAAAACAGAGGTTGGAAAATGAAACAGAAATCTTTATAACATTAACAAAATACAAAACTCACCAGCTGCGTGAAGTAGATAACCACTGCTAGTGGTGAACTGCTAGACAGCAATATAACCCACCTCACAATAGTGTCCAATGTATTTATGAGAATTAGGACATACCCATTAATGTTTATAGGTATGTATATAACACCCTTCTTTTTAGATTTACTCTGCACAGAGTCAACATCTTTTTCCTTTTCAGGTTGATGTCGATTCACTGCGTCCCTTCTTTTCCTCTTATTTTGTCTTTTTCTGATTTTTGTCTCAGGAGCTTTTCAAGGAATGAGCACATCAAATGGGTCAAAAAGAACTTCCATAGGCTCAACATCTAGTGGAGTATTGTTCTCTTCAGCCTACTTTTTTTTATTCCAGTATCTTCTGTGCACCATTTCCTGTCCTTTGACTAAATATATCATCCTACCAATTCTTTTGATGATAGTTCCAGCTTCTCAATAACTTTTCTCTGTCTGATACATTCAGTAAAAAAATTTTTCATCCACCTTGTAAAGTTTATTACTAGCTTTTTGTACCATAAGTTCGACTTATAAGCTTGTCCCAATCTTATTTTTCACGCAAACATAATTTCTGCTGGAGTCATGGCTGCAGGTGCATTTTTATCTGGTGTAAGCTGATACAAAAATTGAAAAAGAATAAAGAGAAATATTGCTTATTCTGATATTTTTTATTTTAAGGGGAGAAAAAAGAAAAATCTAGCTTATTTTGATATTTTTCATTTAAAAAGAAGAATGTTGCATCCAAGAACACACCGTTAAATATTTTTAAAGCTCTCTTAAAGATATCCCCAAAATGCTCTGCCTGGCCGTTGCTTTTAGGGTGGTAAAGGGTAATTGTTATGCACTCTACCACAAACATTTTACAAAACTCTTTAAATTCTTTTGATGTAAATTGGTACTGTTATCCAAAACAATCAAATCTGGTACCCCAGACCTGGCAAATAGTTCTTGTAGAAACCCAATTACTACTCCCATGGTTGGTTTCTTAAATCTCAATACCTCTGGCCACTACAACGATCAAATAATATGAACCTATAAGTGGACCAGCAAAGTCAATATGAATACATGACTATGGGCGGTCAGTTTCTGGCCATGGGTTGAACATTACTTGTGGTGCTTTAGCTGCCAAACCACAGCTTTGCAAGACTTTTGATGTCTCTATCCATGCTATACCATTACTGATAACTGGTTTAATGATACCAGTTTTACCAATTAACCCATATCTAGGGGGAAGAAGTGGTTGATTCATACCACCCCCAAAGGTATTTGCGCATAAGTGAATATAATGAACACAACAGAAATTAGAACTTGTCTCTCCGATTAACAATTCTGAGTGATTATTCATTACACCACACACATATCTTAGCTTATAGCACCTGCTATTCCCAAGTGTTTACCCAAGAACCAATGGTTCAATTGGATCTGGCCATAAGCTACTTGTGGACTCTCAAAAGGCAGCAACAACTAAAAAAGGATAGCACATGTAACATGAAAAGAAAATAATTACATAATTAAAATGTTAAGTTCCCACCCCTACCAAAAACAAAAAGATAGGAAGGAAGCTACTCCACCTCCATTAATACTGGAAGGAGTGATAACAGTGGACTTGAAAAAACTATTTTCCTGAAAACTTGTTTTCAAAAGAAAGATTTTATAAATTTCAGTTAATCACTCAGTCTATAAATGCTGAATGTTTTTACATGAGGTAATATTCCTATTACCATATAATGTATTGGGTTGTTCAAAAAGTTCATATCAATTTTTAAGGGAAATTAAAACACAAAACAGAATTATGCCATTATATATCTATTTTTTTATTTATTTATTTATTTTTTTAATCGTATCACCCCGAGCAAGGCGGTAACACCACTGATGTGCAGGGGGCTACGTAATAGTGAAAAGATTGGAAAAGAGGAAGCTGGAAACCACATCCTAAACAGGGAACAAGGGATGAGCCTCTTCACCTGTTCAATAGAAGTGGGTGGAGTGTGAACCGGGCGATAGTTTAGTCTATCTACTCCAATTGAAAAAAAAAATAAACAGAGTGAGAAGATTGGAAAAGAAAAAGCCAGAAACCACATCCTAAACAGGGAACAAGGGATGAGCCTCTTAACCTGTTCAATAGACGTGGATGGAGTGTGAACAGGGCAATAGATAGATCTATCTACTCCAATTGAAAAAAAATAAAAAAATAAACAGAGTGAGAAGATTGGAAAAGAGAAAGCCGGAAACCACATCCTAAACAGGGAACAAAAATATGAACCATTTTGTTGCACAACCTTTCCTTCAACTTAAAGATTCCATCTTCCTAGAATTTTGATGGTTTCTGTACCAAGAACTGAAGGTTATTTTAAGCCATCCTAAGAATTAAAATTCTTACAATTGAGATTATTTTGCAAAGACCTGAAGAAATGAAAATCTGAGGGTGTTGTGTCTGGTGAATATGGTGGCTTGAGTAACACATGCCAGCTAAGCTGCAACAACTTTTGCTGGGTTGCCAAAGAAATGTGAGGTATGGCTTTATCCTGATGGAAAACACCTTTCCTGGTTGCCAATTTTAGGTATTTTTCTTGAATCATTGCTTTTAATTCATCTTGTTGCGAGCAGTACTTTTCAGAATCAATTGACTGATTACTTGGCTCATAGTACAGGATTTCTTTCCAATCCTGCTAAATGCGCAGCATGACTGTCTTAGGATAAAAACCTGCTTTTCAAGTGACTAATGTTAGCTGATGTCACTTATTCAAGGACTTTTTTATCACTGAATATCATTGTAAATGATCCATTTTTCATCACCTGTTACAATCTGCTTAAAAAAAGTTGCATTTTCATTGTGTTTATACAACAAATCACAGAAATAAATGCAATCCAAAAAATTCTTTTGATTCAAATCATGTGGTACCCAAACATCATAGTGTTTTGAGTACCCAAGCTTCACTAAGTTCTCATGGATAGTGGATTTTGATAAGTTTAGTGTTATTCTCAATCAATGTCGTGATTTGGTCATCATCTATAGTGGTGGTGGTGGGGTCTGCCTTAGCACTCTTCATCAATAAGGTTACAATCACTAACTCTAAAATTAATAAACCACTTCTATACAGTTCTGTCAGCTAAAGCACCTTCACCATACACTGCAAATATCTTTTTTGTTGTTTGCGTGGCATTTTTGCCGTCACAATAATAAAAAAGCATCAAGTCCCTTATAATCTTCCATTTTCATAGGGATGTAAAATTGACACGAATGAAGTAATTTTAAACTTTCTTTCTCAAGAGATAGTTTGAAGTGTGCTCTAATTGGAAATGTAAGCATATTATATCGGTCAATAAATTTGACATGTTCTACTGTGTTCAAACATAAATGACTAAAAATCAGTATGAGGTTTCCAGACAACCTAATATATGCATACATCTGTATTGCATGCAAGCAATTCATATGTGATTTTACCATTCAGTAGAGATACAAGCACATTCACACACATATAGACACAAGTTTGTAATAAACACAAAAAATGATGGCACAGTGGATATCGACTCTAAACGACAAATCAGGTAGCCGAGTTCAAATTGAATCAGTCAGTTAAGTGCCATACGTGATACATGCTTTGGGCGATCATGTCTTGAAAGAGACATGACTGACTGGACAGAAGATAAATCCCGCAGTAGGTTGCCATTGCTTTCTGCAGTAGACTGGTTGCCGACCAAGGCTATAGAACCCAATCTGTCCTATTATTTAACCCATAACTGGAGGGAAGAGATGGATTAATACCTTTCCCAAGGGTATTTGTGCGTAAGTGAATGCAAGGAATTTAACTGGAATTCGAACTCGGCTACCCGATTTGTCGTTTAGAGTCGATATCCACTGATTTAAATATATAAGATAATTATAAAATAATTATAACAGGAAAAGAGTATAAAAACAAAATGTGTAGCCATTTAAAGTCATTTTGATGACTCCTTTTGTATTTAAACTGAAATATTTTCTAATAAATGTAATATTTCAAATAGACAATTTAGTCTTGCCATCAGGGAAGAGATGTGTACAGAAGTAGCTTATTAGTAAACTAATATGATTTTAATTTTTTTTAAATTATGTATTTTTAAGTTTTCCTCATTGTCTTCAAACTAACAACATTTTTAATGATCATTAAAAAGCATTGAGGTAAAATAGAAGGTCAAGAAATTTGACAAGAAGTATGATAATAACCATTTAGATTTTGGTAAATGAATTGCTCAGTATTTTTTGACCTAGTAGAACCTCGAAAAAAATCCTTATATAATTATGATACTGAATTGAAAATAAAATTCTGGAAACTGGATTAACCTATTGTTTAGAAATTTAATAACATCAAATGACCCCTTATTGTGGTAGTGGGGCCATGCTGTGTTAAGTTTAGAAACAAGTGAGCCTGTGCCATCAGAAATGTTTCTATTGATATGCCATCTAAAATGACAACATGTATATTGATGTACCTACTATTGAGTATCTAAAAAAAATAAAAATATTTTAAACCTCTGAGCATCATAGGAGGGATATATATATATATATATATATATATATATATATATATATATATATATATGTACACACACACAAACACACACAAATACAAGATTGTCTTTATTATAATAAAGATTAAATATAGTCTTCACTACTTGACATAATTATGGCAAAAAAGATAAAATAAGGAACTGTTAAAGAGCAAACATGTGACAAGAATTTTAATAACTGGTAGTAAAAAGAATGGACTGAGCCAATGCTATCTCGCTATTGTTTATCTCTCTCTCCATGAGTGTGACAGGAGGGAAATAAACATATGTAAATACACAACAGTCTTTATTATAATATAGAGGATACTTAAATTTGAGGTCTATTGAGATTTGATACTTCCTTCAATTAGAGCAAAATAAATTTTGATTTCAGATCTGCTCTAATATTCAGCAATCAATACATAAAATGCAAAATACAAATTCTAATAAAAGAAAAATATGCATGAAATGTTGGTACTAATATGTGGCTCGGAGAGAGGAAATTTAAATAAGGACTTACCCAGGGCGACATTTTGGTCCAAATCCCATAACAGCCTCTTCCATTGAGCTGTAGCCATGATATTGGGAATAATCCTTGCCCACAAAAACATAGTCTGGCAAGTTCAAAAGAATGGCTGTAAATACAGAAATATGCAAATCTATTTAAATGATGAAAATAACTTTTGAGAAACGAAGAAAAAAAAAGACATAAGAGTTACACAAAATAAATATTTCCAATATACATATATATATACTAAAAAAAATCTAACTAAAGACTATTTTTAATACTTTTTTGCTCCCTTGAATTCATATACATATGTTTGTAAGTACAAATGATTTATTTAACAGGCATACTCAGGTTTTCTTTATTTTATTATTGTTTGGGATTCAGACATTCAGAATCTTAATATAAAACACTTGGACAATTCAATTTCCTACAGTATAACTGATTTTGTTCATATTTCAAATGTCTGGTAATCATGTCTTCAGAAGTTCATCAATTTACTAAGTGTTCTTCATATTGCACAATTAAAATTTTACTAACACTCATCTTTACAGTAAATCTAACAAGAAAAATATAGATTTTGGATGTTTTAAAATAAGTTTCAGAAATATAACTCAAAATATTATAGGACTATTTCAATAATCAATATAATAACTATAAAAGCTACTATATTACTAAATTAATGTTAAATACCCATGAAAATATAATACCAATTACAATTTAATGGTTTTTTTCCATTTGATTTTTCTGATGAGTCTTAATTCATAAGTTAATGATTGAGTAAGCTCTTTGCAAGTTCCATGTCTTATGGAAATTCTCCTATTGCCTCATTAAATTTTTGACCTTAACTTTAATGCAATAAATACTGCTGTCATATATGGTCAGGTGCCCCTGCTGTTCACCTTGGAGTTCTTGACTGGATCCAAAAAAGAACCTGCAATGTAGTCAATCCTGACAACCCGACTCGAGTCTCTCACACACCACCGAGATTTGGCTTTCCTCTGTCTCTTCTACAAATATTTCATGGCTTCTGCTTCAACAAGCTTAGCTCCTTGGTGTCCCCCTTACGCAAATTTACTCGAGCTATTAGACTAGACAGAATGTACCACTCTTTTTCTGTGAAAACAATCAAGTGTAACCACAACTTCAACCCTATCAGCTTCTTTTCTCGCACTTCCTGCCTGGGAACTCCCTTCCGTATTCTTGGTTCCCTGATAGCTACAATTTCCAAGAGTTTAAATGTAACGTCAACTGTCATCTCCCTGATTCCCATCCTTCTTCTAACTTTGCACTTTGCTTACATGCAGCTCTTTACACCAATGTACCCGTCCTTCTCTTACCCATTCTCCAACACCTACTGTGACCTGTTATCCCTCTCTTCACTCTCTTACTATGTAACCCCCTGTGCATCAGTGGCAGTTCTGGGGTGAGATGATTATAAAGAAAAAAATGAATAAGTATTTCATAAGTACAATAATTCTTATAATACTGCTTTAAAAATAGTGACTATAAAAGCCCAAATATCAAATATGTGAAAGAGAATATCTACTCCTAAAAAAAAAAAAATAGACATAGAAGATTATTTGGTATACACCCACTTTCAACCAAATGGTTAGCTGTAAATTAGGCAAAAAATTCCTTGCTTTGCATGAGAAATATTATCCAAATAACAATCTATGAAGCAAGATTTTCAATAAGAATACACTAAAATTAAGTTATAGTTATATGGATAATCTAGAAAAATTTATAAAAAATATAATGATATTTTAAATAAAAATTTAAAACTAAATGAAAATAAAAATTATTCCAAAATTGATATCAATAATTTCGACAATGAAAAATGTAATTGTAGAAACCCTATATAGTGTCAATTAGAAAATAAATGCCTTAAACAATCTATTGTTTATCAATGTACTATTTCTTCTATTGAAAACCCTAGTAATATAAAGATTTATGTTAGAAGTACTAAAAATTCATTGAAATGACAATTTTATCAACACACTTCTTTCTTTAATAGTAGTAAGTACCGTAATTGAACATCCCTATCAAAATATTTTTGGTATTTAAAAGAAACCAATAAAACTCCCACAATAAAATTAAAAATTAAAAAGAAAAACTAGAATATGTAAGTCTTTAAAGGACCCATGCCCCTTGTGTCTATATGAAAAACTATACATTATGAAATTTCTTAAATTAAGGATCTATTAAATAAACATAATGAAATTTATGTCATATGTAAACATTGCAAAATGTTCACCTTAGAACATTGTTAATAGTTCTTCATAAAAGAATATCAATTAACTTATATATATCCGGTACTGTGCTTTGTATTATGATATAATACTAATTTAATAGATATTAACATTTATGCAAGTTAACAATGTATGAAGTATTTTCTTTCATTGTTTCTTTTTTGTTTTTAAAATATCTGAGATGCAAAGAAATCTAAAGGATATACCTTTGTAGTTAAAATGTATACATCCTACCAGATGTAAGCAGCCTGGACTCTAGCCAAATAAAATGACATTTTCTGGTGCCCCGATGAACTTAGATCACTGGTGACCTGATGAACTTAGATCACTGGTGCCCCGATGAACTTAGATCACTGGTGCCCCCTAGGTACAAATTTGCACAAGATACTAGATTAGCAACTAGGTCCCACCCTCTTACAGTGAAACTGATAAGATGTAACCACAATTTCTACTCCAACAGCTTCTTTTCTCGCACTTCCCACCTGTGGAATTCCCTTCCACATGATTGCTTCCCCGACAGCTACAATCTCCAGGAGTTTAAATGTAAGGTCAACAGACACCTAACACTCTAACTTGCATCCATTCTCTCAAACACTCTTCCCATCTGCCCAACCCTCAGCCTCAGTATCCTTATCCGTCTTCATCTTCCCCTATGTAACCCCCTGCGCAATAGTGGCAGTGGAATGTCTTGCTTAGGGTGAAATGATTAAATGAAAAAAAAAAAAGAGCATGGAAGAAAAAATATGCATGCCCTGACATATAACCTATATTTTCAATTTTTAAAGTCAACCTTCATTCTGATTAGTTAAATTAAACAAACCCATAAAATCTAAATTTTTTATGTCTTCCTCCTCCATATTAACTCTTTAAATAGCATACGTATTGTTCTCTACATTCAAATGAAATCATTTTCACCATAGTTATTGAACATTGCCTGATGATGAGATAAATCTCGAAACATAGAAATTTCTATTTTGCAAAGTAAATTAATTTTAAATAAAAACAAATTTAATTATATATATATATATATATATATATATATATATATATATATTTCCCTCCTGGAGAGACAATAGTGAGGTAGCAATAGCTCAGTTCATTCTCTTTCCTACAAGTTATAAAAACTCTTGCCGCATGTTTGCTCTTTAATAGTGCCTTATTATTTTACTTTTTTGTAATAATTATGTTGTCGAGTAGTGAAGGATATATAATTAGTATATATACACATGCACACAAATAAACACACAATAATAAAGAGAATTGTGTATTTATTTGTGTTTGTGTATATATATATATACACACACACACACACACACACACACCTATATATATATATATATATATATATATATATTAGTTTTTGGTCATAATTAAATTAAACCAGTACACAGTTATATTAAAATGTGTTCAATACAATTATATTGTAGAACTTTTAAATATTTTTCAATTGGAAATGAGTTCTTTCCCAGTGTCATCAGGCAATTTACAATAACTGATTGTACCATATTTCAAACACTCAAACATAGATCTTTTACAAATATGCAATTGGAATTTTCAGACAACTGAAACATTTTCAAAATTAAGAAGTTACTTAAGGCAAGATTATTTTAATGCATCTTCATAATCTTTTTTCTTTTCATCAAAGATTGCTTTGTTTGACAAAATTTTTGATAGACTGTGCTCTATTTCTTTATGGATATGCTTGATTATGTTTGTGGGATGGTTAGATCTTGTATTTACATACTTTAAAGTTGCATTTGTTATCATATATGGAAAAACACTGCCAGTTTGTAAATTAAATTCTACATCTAAATATTGGACTACCATTTTGTTTCAATTACTATTTCAAAATCTAGATCTTAAAGAGTCTGTAAAGCATTTTTCTTATTCTATCATGCTCTCTTGTTGTCCAGTGCTATCATTAATCCATCATCTCTATATAATTCATTATTGCCTATGTGGATTCTTTCATTAATTTTACTTAGAATGTGTATTTCCATCAATTCTGAAATTTAAGCTCCATCAAACAAGCCTTGTGATACAGCAAAAGTGCCTTTTTTATTTTTAAATCCATTCTTCACAATTGTAGAATAGTAAGAATTTTTGACAACATAGAATTATATTTATATGTTCCATGGTATATCTATGTACCGTTTAGTGAAATTTAACATTTTCATTAAACCTTTTTCAGATATTGGTGAGTAAAAGATTTTGGTAAAATTTCGTTTTAATTCCCGTCGCTATTCCCCTTCAAACTTATCCAAAAAAGCATTATTTCCGTGCAAATGTATATGCTGAACTGAAATCAAGTGTCAATTAGTGAAAAAACTAACTTTTTTTTTATCAAAACGTCCATTAAAAAAACGAACTATATCTCGTACTTTTTCTCCCGTAACTCTCATGAAGTCATGTAATTAACTGCAGAATGACGGACTGCACAAGGCAACGAAATTGGGGGCCGTTTACTTCTGGTTAGGGAAGTAATGTGCTTGTTGTTTTCGGTACACAATTTCAGCAGAAAATTGCATGTTTTTCAGAAAAAAGCGCATTAATTCCCTAACTGGAAGTAAACAGGCGGATGTAAACGGGTCAGATTTTGTTACCTTGCTCAGTCCACCATTCTGCAGTCAATTACATGACTTCGTGAGAGTTACGGGAGAGAAAACATGCGAGATATAGTTTGTTTTCTTAATGGACATTCAAAGCAAAAAGGAAAAGTTTCTTCACTAACACTTGATTTGAGTTCGGTATATACATTTGCATAGAGATAATGCTACTTTGGATAAGTTTGAAGGGGAAAAGCAACGGGAATTAAAATGAAATTTTACCAAGATTTTAATGTCATATTTTATGAAAGTATATTTATATTTGTTTTGAATTTTTTGAAACAGGTAAACCTCAAAAATTGTACAAAACTAGCTAACCATGTGTGGGAATTAAGATCAAAATATGGAAAAGGCTCCAATATAACTTGGAGCACAATAAAAATAGCCAAAACTTACAACAGTGATAAAGTATGCAGATTATGCCAGAAAGAAAAATTGGTTATTATGTTGTTCTCATAAAGAAATAAATTACTAAATGAAAGAACAAAAATTATGTCCAAGTGTAAGCATACCAATAAATACCTACTAGGATCATACAATCATGGATGAAAGTATTCTAAGACCCTTAAGTAACTTTTCCTAATTTTAAAATTTTTTCAGTTGTTTGAAAATTCCAGTAGCACGTTCGTAAAAGATCCCTGTTCAAGTGTTTGAGAAATGGTACAATCAGTTATTGTAAATCACCTGAAGATACTGAAAGGAAGAAACCTAGGTCATGGAAATAATTCATTTCCAAATGAAACATATATATATTTCCCTCCTGTCACATTCAGGTGGGGTTGAATTATTATTTTTTTTATGTCTTAATGTAAGATACTCAATAGTAGGTACATCAATATATATGTCACCATCATTTAAGATGACATAATTATTTTGCCATACTTTTTTAAGGCACCAGCCCACTCACTGTAATTGTTACAATGTCAGGCTGTGGTCCACAGAACACCCACCCAACCATACCATGTCACCCAACCACTGCACATCAGACAACTAACCACCATGCATCAACTGGCACACAAAGCTACTTCTATACATGACAATAGAGTTGAATTCACTTACTTTTCCAACTTTGTGAATTGTATTTTATCATGCAGAGACAGGAACCCGTCGGATGTCAGGTTCTGGTTGGCTCACTTGAAGCACACCTGGCTGACCACCTACAAAGTGTAATGTACGCGCAAACTAAGAAACAAACAGAACCATTTTTATTTACTTTTGTGCTGCCCTATTTTATGAGTCACTGTGTAATATGTTGTACTTTTTCTGGTTGGCCAGATATAGGAAGAGGGGTGGAAGACTAAATGGCTGCCTTGGACAGCACACACACTCACTACACAACTGCTTGTGGAACTCTTCTGGATTTTGGTTTTCTGGTTGATTTTACATTGCATACCTCCACAGTTATTTTCCTTGACAGAATTCAATTATAATTTAGTAGCATTATTGCCTTGCTTATGGAACACAAAACTCTTAAAACAATTCACACCTTTGTCTCCCTTGTTTTCTGGTGGTAGCCATCTTTGGTGTGATATTACATCTACCTACAATCTTTTCTTTTTGTTACCTAGACTTTATAAATTTAAGCATAGTACTAGATTAGCGGCTAGGTCTTGTCATTTTACTGTTGAAATGGTTGTAAGTTCTAGGCTAATAGTTTTTTTCTCTCACACTTATCTATTGTGAACAGTAGCATAATGAGAAGAAACTGAGTCAGGTGGCCCACCTGTTGACATTTTTATGGGAGCAGCACTTTTGGATTCGCTGTATTAGCTTGCACAGATTGTATTGAAATAAAAGTGGTTTTAATGGAACATTATTCACAGTTGAAGGAACTTTTTCATTTCAATTAACTTAAACTATCTGAACTGAACAATAAACATTATCTAGTGATGTATTTAAGGCTGTCTTATCATTGTTGAAACCTGTGAACAGACTCTTTTCTTTTAATGCTACAACACCACTATGTGTGGAAGACAAGTCTTGTTTCTTATAAAAATTACCATTATTTTCCTTTGTGTTATTCTATTTTATGAGCCACTGTGCAATTTGTCATATTTTCCTTGGTGGTAAGAGGTTGGGTGGAAAACTAAAGGGTTGCCTTGAACAGCACACAATCTTGTGACACAACAGCTTGCACAACTCTCTTCTGGTTTTTTATTTTTCAGTCACATTTCAAAAAATGACATGCTAAATCAGTTGTTACCTTGTCTTCTTAATTCCTGTTATCTCTCCTTAATAATGCTTTTCCTTGTCTCATTCTTTCACACACAGTAACATCTTGCATTTTAGTAGGTTTATTGCCTTGCTTGGGGTGAAATGATTAAAAAAAAAAAAAAAATTATCAACTTAAATGATGACATTCCTCTACATTTTTACACCATAAAATTCCCCATTTTTATACTTTTCAGTCTCCATTAATACACAAGACATTATAAAATGTTAATGGCCAACTAAAACCCAAATTACCAACAAATTATACAAATTACTAGATGAAAAGATAGTGTGTCCTTTGGTGAAATATGTTTTGTGAAACACTTTGAAGGAGATTATATACAAATCGAGTGCTATTTCTAAGACAGGAAAAGCATATGAATATTTGAAGAACTAGTTTCTTCCTCATCAAGTAAATAACACTTAACTTTCTAACATTTGGTAATAAATAACATATTTCATATTGTCTACTAGTTAGATTTAATATTTTGATGACACTTGATATACGTATATATATATATATATATATATATATATATATATATACATGTATATATATATATGCATAAATTTCTTTTTTTAGACATGTCTGATTAAATAAATTGCAAACATTGTGCCTGCTTATTTTTTATAAAATCTGTTCACACTCACAGATAATCTTTCGTATATTATAATTGAAAGATGTCAGAAATGAGCTTTAACATTGACAGATGTTATTGTCATTCATTTTTCAATGTTCCTTAAGTACTTTCAATCTCCTTCCAGATCATCTTCAGGGGTGTGAGTTATGGTAACAAAAAAATAACCGCAAAACTGTGTTGCTAAAAATTACTGTAACTTTTTTCTGCTTCAAATATAATGGTTGACATATTGCTTAGCATTCATTAGAACGTGTAAATGATCCAAATTAGAATTTTTTCATATGTTGTAATGTCATGGGTATGCACGTGTTAAAGTATGAAAAAACTGTTCTTATTACAACATTTTAGAACATTACTAGAGTATTTATAGCTGATTCTATTAATTGACGGCTTAAGTTTTTAATGAATATTACCTTGAGAATCTGTAGTTTGCTTTTGTTGTTTTGTATACATGCACATGTCTGCGTGAACACACACACACACACACACACACATATATATATATACCCTTTTGACAGTTACCCTTGGTTGCATTATGACAAAGAAAGAGACTCCAAATTTTGTTTTATCTGTCTAAAAGTTGCAGAAACTAAATCTCTCAGTTCCTTGATCCAAGGAGATGCCTTTACAAAGACAGCATTTTCCAGTTGGAGGAAGACCTGTGAAAAATCAAAAGGATTAAAAAAAAAAAACACCAAACCTCAAACGCTGATCAAGAAGCCATGGAACGTTATAGAAATATTGAACTGCCAAAGATAATGATCATATAAACATGATCTCATCTGAGGCTGCCATGAAATAAAGTTAAAACATCAGATGTTGTTAATGATTCTCACAAATATTAAATACCTAGCTTGACGATTACTGTCACTTCGAGGCAGTTGGAATAGCAAATCAGGAAGCAAAGTTGATTCTAACTTTCACCAGCTGATTTTACTAAGATGTGAAGATGTCAAAATGCTAAGCATTTTAGTTGAGTCAAAGATCAAAGAAATATACCAGCCCTGAAATTCAAAATGCAATAATGGAAGTAATGACAACTGGGATCCTTCATATCTTTAAGGCAAATACAGTCAGCCAAAAATTTTACAATTATGGCTAATGAAATAGACATATTGAATTAAGAGTAGAGAGTGATATGCATAAGATAGATTGATGAGAATACCTTGATCACTTGAGAAGAATTTGTTGTACTGCTGATGTGCTTGTTCAAGTGATAAAGGACATGCTTATTCAGATGAATCCAAAATAGGAAAATGTAAGACAATATTATGATGGTGCTACAGTAATAGCAGATGAGAAATCTGGTGTGGCTGCTTAAATCAAATCCTTAAAATCAAAGTGTTTATAAACCTCATTCATATGGGCAGGCACCCAATTCCTCTATCTAAGATGTCTGTACAAAAGTTTAATGTTTGAAAGACACTTTTGATTCTGCAAAGGATATTTGTAAGTTGATGAAAAAATCTCCATGAGAAGAAACATACTTCAGAAAATTCAAACCTGAAAGTGGAAATGAAGAAAAGAGTGTTCATGCCTTTTGTCCAACAGGATAGACAGTGCATGGGACCACCCTCTTTTCCATCATCTCTAATCATAATGAGTTGATGGTGTTATTGGAGAAATCTCTTTTGATCACAAAAGACACTGACATGAGAGGCAAAAAACATTGATGTGCAAATAAATATGAGAAAGTTTTGTCTATTTGGCAAGAAAAAATTAATGCAGAAAAATAATCTTAGTCATATGATTCAATCTCCTGAGCTTTCGATGTTTGAAGCCTACCAGTTAGCTGACGTCATGATACAAAGTTTGCAACAAAAAAGGAATGATGCATCATTCAATTTTCAAGATACAATCTTCCCAAAAACACTAAAACATGCTGTATTGAAATATAGACAGGACAATATCTTAAAATGCTCTTGTTTTAGTTGTTTTATTTTTTCAGACCCAAATAAAAAGAACTAAGTAAAAAAATTATTTTCCTTCATTAATGAATCTATATTTCCCTGTAGACATTAAAAAAAATAAGATAAAAGTTCTTTTGGTCACTATCTGCAAGAAAAAGAGCACTGTAGCGCAATTCACACTGCCAAAAACGCACAACACCTATGCGCAAAATAAAAAATATAAAATGGTGACTTTTACTTAACAAACACTATATATAAGAGAAAATATAGTTTAAGGTATGATACATTTATGGATGAAAGAGCTCAATATCAGGGATAGAAGGTATGTAAATATGAAAGTGGACATTGATGTCAACATCCATCAGCAACATTCTCTTTCATGTTTTGACACATGACTGCGAGAAATATTTTTGTCTGCTGATTGCATTTAAGCATGAAACAGACTGTATATATATATATATATATATACTAGCAGTATAGCCCGGCGTTGCTCAGGTGTAATGAAAGCTTTAAAACTAATCCCTGGTCCTGGAGCTCAGACTCTTTGGACGTTGGCATGAAAGACTAAAAAGCAATAGTTATTTCCAGTTAAAGCGAAACTGTAGACTGAAAGAAAAATGAATGGATGTAAGTCAAATCTTCATTTCCTGGTATCGATATCAAATAATTTTTTTCGTCGTAAACTGAATTTTCAAGGCTAAATAAGTCCTCTGAGTAAATGGTATCATGGTTGAGACTAAGAACTACAATTATACCTACTTAGAGCCAAACCCGAAGCAAAAACTAAAATAAAATGGCTGAAAAAATACAGACAGACAGGCAGATAAACAGACACACACATAAACATCTTGCCTTTTATATATATATAGTATCGATTTTCTGCACTACTGTAAGAACTGCAACCTTGAAACTTCTAAATATCGTTTCTTATGTCTTTGTCTATGAGTGTATCAAGTTTGATTAAAATCGGACCACTCCTTCTATAACCTGATTTTTTTGATTATCGATATTTATTGGGGGTACCTTGACACAAAACCTAGCTAAGAACACTCGCATACGCTTATAGTACAACTGTGTAAATTTTCAAGAAAATCGGTTCAGCCATTTCGGAGTCTATAGGTAACAGACACACACACACAAACAGACAAAGTTCTATTTATAAATAAGTTTAGATATATTATACATGCAGACACACACACATTCAGATGTGTGCGTATGCATGTCTGAACACATGAATAAAGAGGAATTCAAAAGTTCTCAAACTAACACAATACCCCTAAATCTGACCAAATGACTAAATATCAGAAATTTGCACAAAAAATGCTTCTTGTTCATGCCAATCAGTACCGCTATGCGTGTATATGTTTAAACAACTTATTGGTAAAATAATCCACAAATAAAAGAAATAATAAATGTTCCAAGTGAGTATAAAAAGGAAAAATATAACTCATGATCCTCCAAATTAACAAAGGGAGCAAATAAAATGCTCTTTAAATAAATCAAATAAAGCACAGTCAGAATTGTTTCATAAATGCTCACCTGTGGCTAAATCATACACAGACTGAGTCATCCTTGAAGGACTACACTGAGAAGTCTGTAGATGATTTTTTACAGCTCCTGGTCTGCTCACTACTTACACATGCTCAAAACAGTTTATAATAAGTTCTACTATGCAAACGAAAAGAGCACTTTACACTATTTACTATTGTCGTCATCTTTATTATTACGTTTCAAATCAAACCCTATATTATGATTACTGGGGTATATCATTCTCATTCCATGTGTGATGCTACTTCTGGTAATTTTCTCCCTTTAACTTAACTAAGTTATTTGTTCACCACTGCTATAGCCTGGTATTGAACTCACAACTCTTTGGGTCAAGTCACTGGAACTAACCAATGTCTAGATCCACTAAGCCATATGTCCTTGAGCACACCAACCTATGTTGATTTCTGGGACTTATAAACCTTATGTCTCAGTAACCATTTTTACCAGAGCTCATACTATAATCTTTAGATGCTAATGATTTTCTCTAGCATTTTTTATCAGAGTTTATATTGCAATCTTTGACACTAATGATTTTCTCTAGCACTCTGTATTACTGGTTCCTATATTGTATTTATTTCTATGCTCTGTCAGCTTTGGAGATTTTTGTGGCCTAGCATATTTTTTTTTTTTATCATTTCACCCCAAGCAAGGCATTCCACTGCCACTATTGCACATGGGGCTACATAGGGGAAGGTAAAGAGAAGGACTGGTGAGATATAGGAAATGTCAGAAGGAAGGTGATAGATGGGTAAGGATACTGAGGATGAGGTTAGGGTAGATGGGAAGAGTGTTTAAAAGAATGGGAGCATGTTAGTATGTTAGGAGGTGTCTATTGACCTTACATTTAAACTCCTGGAGATTGTAGCTGTCAGGGAAGCAATCATGTGGAAGGGAATTCCACAGTCGGGAAGTGCAAGAGAAGAAACTGTTGGAGTAGAAGTTGCAGTTGCATTTTATTGGTTTCACTGTAAAAGGGTGGGATTTAATTGCTAATCTAGTATCTCGTGCAAATTCGTACCTAGTGGGCACCAGTGATCTAAGTTCATTGGAGCAGAAGCCGTGAAAGTATTTATAGAAGAGACACAGGGAAGCCATGTCATGCCGGTGAGAGAGAGATGCACTGATTCCTTAAGTTTATGCAGTTTCCAGTGTTTTTATCAGTTATTTCAGTATCATCCCATACAGGGCGGTGATCTCCTTTCTTCCTCCATATGTGGTCAGCTATGCCTGATTTTTCTATTCCCCCTTGTGTTATGGCCTTGCGGTGTTCTCAAAGTCTTACCTTAAGGGGGTGGCTCATTTCTCCTTTATATTTCTTTTCACAGCTACATGGAATGGCGTACACACAGTCCTTAGTCATGTCCTCATTTATTAGAGGGTCTTACTTGGGAGAGGTACCTGCAAAGTGTAGAACCACTTCTGAAGGTCGTACTGATGTTGTATGAACTATAGATCCTTTGTCCTTTTTCCAATAACTCCTTCACATAAGATAGACAGTTTTATGTCAAATTATTCTAAAGATTATTGAGTAGAAATAATTCTAGATCCAAATGTGGTTATTAGTAGCTACATAATAGTGTTTATTAATATTTTACTCATTATTTATTATTCATTTGTTAATTATTATTATTGTCAATATTATTACTACATTTACTTGTGATCATGTGCAGTGATGATTCTACAAGGAAACCAACCCCCACTCCTGAATTTTGGCTTGCCCCTTGGTTGGCTCCCCCAACTTTTATAAGCTTAAAAAATATATGAAACTGATCAGCTTCTGATTTTAATAAGATTTGATCTTCAGCACTTTTTCCTCTGCATTTTCTTTTTCATTTAGATTTTTAAGGATACATACAGAGACTAGTTGAGAGCTCGAACTGTAATTGAATTATTATGCTGAGTGAATATCTTTGATGACTAAGCGTTTCTGATAGAATATTCTATGTGAAGTTAAGTTTGTTGAGAAATATTGTATGTGTGAATGAATGTAAGGTCTGTATTTTAATTTGAGAGTCTCAGTGAATTGGTGTGTTTAGTTTGTGAGGCTTGGACTGTCAAGGATTCTTGTTCATGCTGTGTCCTTATGTGAAGGAGTTATCAGAGAAAAGACAAAGGATTACTTACAAAAATATTCAAATTTTCAGGTAGGCGGAAGAAATCAGAAGTACCAGGAATATGTTTTGTTGCATTGATTAATACTAAAATATTTCTTGGAATACAATGAAAATATATTTGCCAATGAACAAATCAAAGAGCTGCAACATCTCAGTGGTGTCAAGCTACATCGTGCAAAAATGCTCTTTTGCAGCTGAAAGCCATTATAAGACTCTTGGAGGAGACATCTGAAAATCAAATGGGTGCTTGCGCTATATCAGCAAGAGAATTACTTTTGCAGATAGATGCAGAATTTATTCATCTACGTTTATTTTTTTTTCAGATATTCTTGGGACAGTCAATAAAGTATCACTGCAGCTACATGAGAAGCAAACAAATTTAGGAAAAACCATGCAACTGACTTCTTCACTCCATAAAAATCAATGTCTGGAATTCAAACTTGACTGAACCTTATTCTGATTTGATTATTGAACTCTTCAAGAAACGCAACATTTCACTCGCAATTTCATGCAGGTGAAGAAAACCTAAAAGGCTTGACAAATTTATTGTTTTAGAATCTACAATATCTTCAAGTAGTATTTATATTAATATTTTTATCCAATTTTAAACTGTTTGATTAAATGAATTGCCAATTGTTTCTCTAATGGTTCTTTGGTCATTTTTCGAGGCATTTCAGCTCTTTGTCGCAGAGGGCACACATTTTTATTTATAAAAGATTTGAAAAATTATGCAGCTGCTTACTCACTCAATGCAGTTGATTTGCAACATGAAATTCCTCTTGTTATAAAGTTACTACAGAAATAACCTGACCCACCAAAATCTAATGTAAAATTCCTTTCTTTTTTGTGTAGCTATAAAGCAGCATTTGACTATTTATACTTTTTTTTTATATAATCATATCTCCCCAAGCAAGGCATTTTACTGCCACTGTTGAGCAGGGGATTACATAGGAGGTAAGTTATGAGGAAGAGTGACAGGTTACATGGGGGTGTTAGAAAGAGGGTATGAGAAGGATGAAATTACTGATGAGAGTAGAGTCAACAAAGAAAGGAGCATGAGAGAGAGAGAGAGAGAGAGAGAGAGAGAGATAGATAGATAGAGGATGCAAGTTAGTGAGATAGGAGATGACTATTGACTTTATATTTGAATTCTTGAAGATTGTAGCTGTCAGAAAAGCAAGTAAACGGAAGTGAATCCCACAGGCAGGAAGTATGAGAGAAGAAGCTGCTGGAGTAGAATTTGCATTTACAATTTATTAGTTTCACAGCAAAAGGGTGTAACCTAGTTGCTAATCTTGTGACTCAAGCAAATTCATGTATGGGGGTCTAAGTTCATCTGAGCAGAAGCCATGAAAGTATTTGTAGAAGAGACACAGGAAAGCACTTAGTGACACTCCTGGGTACCAGTGCTTCATGTGAAAGATGCTTCTCAAAAATGAAACTAGTAAAAACTTTTTTTGAGAAATTAATATTTCCTAGTCATCCTCATGTCTATCTAATTTTTATATTTTTAGAACACTTTAGGTTACTTTACCTCAATCTTTTATATTACTGTTTTTCTTTTAAATAAATTACCTTAAACTTCCTATTTCGAATTCCAGCTGAATTCATTGCATTCATTTACGCACAAATACCCTTGGGAAAGGTATTAATCCGTCTATTCCTTCCAGTTATGGGTTAAATAAAATAACAGAGTGGGTTCTATTGCCTTGGTTGGCAACCAGTCTACTGCAGAAAGCAATGGCAACCTACTGCAGGATAATCTTCTGCCCAGTCAGGCATGTCTCTTTCGAGACATGATTGCCCAAGCATGTATCACGTATGGCACTTAACTGACTGACAGACCTTAAACTTCCTATTTCTCCAATTATTTCTCATCTTACTCCTAATATTAGGAAAAAAAAAACATGTAGTAAAAAACATGTAGTAAACATTAGTTAATGAGTCAGTCAGAAGAAAGTAATAAAATGTCAATCCCAAACATCATCAATCATCATTCACAAGTATCAGTTAAATAATAAAGAGTTAAATCAGTTAAATAATAAAAAATGTTCTTTTACTCCTCCATTTAAAAGCAAATTCATGGTTAAAAAATTTGGTAAAGAAAAAACAAAGAAAAATAAAATAACTTTTGTTTTCTTTTTATTCTGTAGGCCTAGGGAATGAAGTACCCATCTGTGAATTATCCAGTTGTGCAGTCAGTTAAGTGCCATACATGATACACTACACACTTTGGGTGATCATGTCTCAAAAGAGACATGACTGACTGGGTAGAAGATTATCCTGCAGTAGGTTGCCATTGCTTTCTGTGGTAGACTGGTTGCCAGCCAAGGTTACAGAACCCAGTCTGTTCTATTATTTAATGCATAACTGGAGGGAAGGGGTAGATTAATACCTTTCCCAAGGGTATTTGTGCGTAAGTGAATGCAAGGAATTCAATTTACAAATTGCAGTCTATCAACAGTTTACTTATGCTTGATTTTCACTAATCAAATTTTATGCATTTTTGGTAGAAAAGAGGCTCCAACTAGCTTTCTTTATTTTCCTACAAACTTGCAATTTGATTGGTTAATATTCTCCACAAAATTGTTACATCACAAGACCCAATTTTCTCACTCAGCTCAGTTGATCCATCCTGAACAGTACTTGAAACCCTGCCTTGCATATCCTCAATCAGTTGGCTAGGAAGCAAATACCAGATAACTTGCTATGTAACAGACAACAATTGCCACTTCATTCACAACGCAGCATGACCAAGAATCCTTGACAGTCCAAGCCTCGCAAACTAAATGCACCAATTCACTGAGACTGTCAAATTAAAATACAAACCTTACATTCATTCACACATGCAATATTTCTCAACAAACTTTACTTCACATAGAATATTCTATCAGAAATGCTTAATCATCAAAGATATTCACTCAACATAATAATTCAATTACAGTTCAAGCTCTCAACAAGAAATAATCTTTTTAAAACATTTTCTTTGCAGTTGAAACCTTACAGTCTAAGTGATACAACTCCTTATTTTACCTTGTACATTTTTTACTTTGACTCAAACTTGAACTTTTTTTTATTTGTGTGTGTAGATGGGTTGGTAGTGCATTAGAAAGTTTGAATACTGGACAAAATTGTTATGTTTTCCTTTGCACAAATACATTTGGGAAAGATATGAATCCATCTATCTATTGTCCTTGATATTAATTTCAAAACGCCATGCCCACTTGTAGTCCTCAGATATTTCTGAATAAATAAGTATTAAAAAAAAGTGTCTAAAAGAAAATGGCTACTTACAAAATTCAGGCACTGCCTTTTCTAATTCAACAGATGTTATGATTTGGTTGCTTGCATTGTTTTTCTGGTTATGATTGGCTATTTTCTCAAGCATTTGTTGGATTGCAACTGCATTTTCTTTCCCTCGTCGTGCCTGAAGATAAGCAATTCATTAAGAATAGATTTTAAAAAAAAGGAAAAAAAAAGAAAATTTGAATAACTGTCGATAAATAAGAAAACATTTTTTTTTCTTACTTCAGAGAATTTTTACTTTTAGGTGGAACTGAAAAGTTCCCAGCCTTACCAAATTTTGAAAAATGGATCATGCTGAGAACTTTGCAATTTCTCCTCTGTGTGTGTGTGTGTGTGTGTGTGTGTGTGTGCACACAAGTGATGCTGTTGAAGATGGTTTGTAATTATATGGAAGAAATTTATATTTTCAATTAAAAAAAAAAAAGACATCTGTTAGGAGTCAGAAAACTTAAAAGTGCCTCAGGTCCAAGATGATATTTTTAAAATACATTTTAAAATGCTTTCTAAAAGTAAAAAATATTGCGTTCGATATGGGTCATAAGAATAGTGTCAAGCATTTTGTGCCATTCTTTATATTTAAAATTATGGTGTATTTTATTATTATCTGCTAGAATTTATTTAATATTAACTTTCTTAATGTGACTTTGTTTAATATGTTGGTCAAGAAGTACAAATTGAAATTAAATTGTGAAATTTGGCATGTCAATCTATAAGGGAGCGAGTGTGGTGGTTGTGTAACTAATGTAAGATTTTAATGGGTCCTGATTATTATTATTATTGTTGTTGTTGTTGTTAGAAATACAAACTCCAAAAATGCAGGAGAATTCATTAATTTTACTTTTATTGCATTAAAAGTAATTTTTATAGTTCAATGTTATGAGCATGAAAAATAATCACCTCACTCTTGTGTGAGCTAATGCTTACTTGTGTGTATATATAAATATATAAAGGCTACATTTATTTATGATCTTGACCTCTCTTTCTCTTTGTGTGTGTGTGTGTGTTGGGGATGTATAATAGTATTCAAAATGAAAGTTTTTTGGGTTTTTTTTTAATCGTATCACCCCGAGCAAGGCGGTAACACCACTGATGCGCAGGGGGCTACATAAGAGGGAAAAGATTGGAAAAGAGAAAGCCGGAAACCACATCCTAAACAGGGAACAAGGGATGAGCCTCTTCACCTGTTCAATAGACGTGGGTGGAGTGTGAACCGGGCGATAGATTAGTCTATCTACTCCAATTGAAATAAAATAAAATAAAATAAAATAAATAAATAAAGGAGTGAAAAGATTGGAAAAGAGAAAGCCGGAAACCACATCCTAAACAGGGAACAAGGGATGAGCCTCTACACCTGTTCAATAGGTGTGGGTGGAGTGTGAACCGGGCGATAGTTCAGTTGAACTTTTTTTTTTTACTTGAAATTTCACTTTGAATTTGGAACACCAACCCAACTCATTTGAGGCAACAATCAGAAAACATTTTTTCAATTCTTCCTTTAAATTTTCAGTCTTTTGTTTTAAGCTGGTCTTTAATCCACATACATTTTTTCAATAAACATTTTATAAGAAATCCCAAAGTTAAAATAATTTCATCCAGTTAGTACCGAATAAGTAGTACTTTTTAAAATATAAACCTTAGATTTTACACACTTGTTACAGAATGAGATGTTACAATTCATTTCACCAATAAAAAATAATTTCTCACCCAATACATCCTGGTGCCTTTTGAAGTCCTTTTTAATGTAGGTTTTCCAATTTCTTTCCATGTGGTTTCATTGATTATTGCAGTATCACTACTAATGTTGGGCAGCACTTTCACATTAACAAATTTTCTTTGGGTTCCTGTGATAATTTTTCTGTTGCGATACTGTGGACAAATATTTTTTCTGTTAGAACTTTCCCTTGGTTTATTTTCACTGTGTGACTTATTATGTCCTAGCTTTCCGCACTTGTAGCATTCTCAAAAGAACAGTTGTCTCTCCCCCATCTGAAACCAAGATTAATTTTCCTTTTTGCACATTTTTCTTCTGTTTGTATTTATGCACATTCTTTTTCCTGAATTTCTTCCACATTGTTTTTCAGAATTAGGATTCTCTGACATTCATCCAATATTTCCTGGAGTATAAGTTTATTATTCTGTTCAAATTTTGTCAGAATGCAACACCTTTGCCCAGGGCTGGCTGGTTGTGCCATGAGCGTCCAGTAGAAGGAGGCAGGCTTTTTAGTATGTATAAACACGTCCAATAGCTAGAGTGCTCCAATTCATTATCGAATGAGCAATGCGTATATGCCGGAGTAGCTACTGTTTACAAACCCTTCCACTCTTCCAGAGTGCTCAATCAGGGTGTGAGAGTGTAAATATATATATATATATATATATATATATAAGAAAGAATATTAATAAAAAGTTTTGAATTTAAAAATGTACTTTTTTTTAACAGTATTTGTTTATTTTTATTATATTTTATATTTCAGCCCGCCCTCGGTCCTTCATCAGAAACAACTGATTTTTAAATTTGAATTAGAAACGTATTTCACGATAGCGTTCGGATTTTTTTTGTTTACATCACGTGGTGTGTTTGTTCACAACATGCGGCACGTCCGTAGAGAAAGTCTGTTTGTTTTAGATAAAAATTTATTGGAATATCTGAAAAAAATTTTTTAGCTATTGAAATATTTGTAAAGATTCAACACACCTAAGTCCCTATTTAACCCTAGCTTGTGTGTATTTAATTTTAAAATCCAGTATGTTTCTTTCTTTCTGCGTGTGTATGTAGAACTAAAATTGGAGTCTATTAGTAAACATTTGCAATTTTCTAAAGTATGATCAGGTTGATTAAAATGGGCTGCAATTGGGGAGTATACATTTTTTTGTCGTATATTTAGTTTGTGATTATTGAAGCGAAATCTAAAGCTATTACCGGATTAGCCGATATATCCACTGTTATTATTTAAATATTTAAATAATACAAACCTATCAGGGAATTTAAAATGTGGGAAGCCTCGCTGTTTAATTTGTAAACATTTAATAACAGACAAAACATTCTCTGTACCCAACACCAAAATAAAATTACACCCACCAAACCTTACTTGTGACAGCAAAAACATCATCTACTTTCTCTTCTGCTCAATTTGCCCCAACAGTGGATATATCGGCGAATCCGGTAATAGCTTTAGATTTTGCTTCAATAATATTTGGCATTGATGAACTTTTTCATTTATGATTCAGTCAGTAAAGTGCCATACGTGATACATGCTTGGGCGAACATGTCTCAAAAGAGACATGACTGACTGGGCAGAAGATTATTCCGCAGTAGGTTGCCATTGCTTTCTGCAGTAGACTGGTTGCCAGCCAAGGCTATAGAACCCAATCTGTCCAAGGGTATTGCGCATAAGTGAATACAATGGATTCAACTGGAATTCAAACTTGGCTCCCCGGTTTCTCGTTCCAAGCCGATATCCACTGTACCACAATGCATATCCATTTATGATTAGTTTTTATTTAATAATAACAATATCACCTAATCAGAACAAATTCAGACAGAATTTAAAAAGATCTAAAATTTTATAAATGATTATTATTAAAATTTTTTAAAAATCAAAAAAATTTTGTAAAAATTCACTATTCATTGAAAACAAATTTTCTGATGACAATAGTATCCATAATATATCATGTTCATAAAAGCAATAAAATCTTTTCTAGTTAAATGTCTAAGTTTTATGGCATTTTTATTTTATGCTTCAAAGCAGATTTTTGGTAATTAGGTTGTTTTACATAATTAAATTTGATTTAAATCCTCCAAGGGGTATTGCTTTTAACAAATATAAACATTAAGCTCTACAAAACTTAATTCCTTGAAATTTCAGAAAATTAAATAAGTGGGGGGTGTAACAGATGTAAATAATATATATATATATATATATATATATATATATATATTTTCTTTTGCTAAGAATTTAAAAAAAAAATTTATAAAATAATTCATTTATGAATATAACCTGAAAACTTCATTAAAATCTGACAATTATTTGATTTTTGCAAGAATTTCCACATCAATGTTTTTCACAGACACACACACGCACAAAAAAAAAAAAAAACACATTTTCGTTTACTAATCTTTGACCACCAGATCCAAATACCTTATGACACATTAGAATAGTAAGAGCACATGTACTGCAGCCACATTGGAAGTAGTGCTTCTGTAGGCACAACAGCCTGACAGAGCCCAACCCTCTCCAAGATGGTTTGAATTCAGTTTTCCTTCTCCTAGACAAGTTGCCACCCAATCTGGAGAAGAGATAGATTCATACCTTTCCCAAGGGTATTAGAACATAAGTGAATGGCAATAAATCTGACTGGAATTCATACTCAGCTCTCCTATACCTCAATCTGCACAGCTATCCATTACTCCACCATGTCTCCCTTTTGGAGTCATGGCCACCATGCTGATAAAAAAATAAATAAATAAATAAAAAAGATTTAACCAAAATTTTTAATGTTCTGAAAAGTATAAAAACTTAGTAATCAAAGAATGCTTTAGTCTGTAAGGTTAACTTCACATGCCAATGATTGAAAATATTTTATATTAAAAATATATTACTAGCTGTGAGAGCAAGAAAATTACAATTTTAAAACATTGTACCACTGGATGTGCATTGTGGTGCAGTGGATATTGACTCGGAACGAGAAATCGTGGAGCCGAGTTCGAATTCCAGTTGAATTCATTGCATTCATTTACGCACAAATATCCTTGGGAAGGTATTAATCCCTCTCTTCCTTCTAGTTATGGGTTAAATAACAGGGCAGATTGGGTTCTATAGCCTTGGCTGGCAACCAATCTACCGTAGAAAGCAATGACAACCTACTGCGGGATAATCTTCTGCCCAGTCAGTCATGTCTCTTTCGAGACATCATCGCCCAAGCATGTTTCACTTAACTGACTGACCACTGGTGACAATTTACTCCTTGTATAACATGTGAGTGAAGAAAAAAGTTCCAGCAAAAATTTTTTAACTGCATGCAATGATATTAAAAGATTTATGCAAACTAAATGTCAAAAGAATCAGTGGCTAATTTTAAGAATAACCGTCAGTGATTAGTCTATCAACCGAAGATGTGGAAAAGTCATAGAACATGTTTAGCCTGTGCAAAATTTCAACTTTCATTTGATCCACTTTGCCAGTATTTAAAGGAAAAAAAACGCAGCGAGAGACTTCACTTGGGCAGGAAGTAGACGTCCATGCAAGTTGCCTTGTAACAGACAAGCAGAATCACCCACTTCATTCGCCATGCAGTGTGAACCTGAATGCTCTCCTTTTATACAACTCACAGAAGAAGACTGTCACTCAATACTGAATGCTTATTAAGTTAAGTAATATACCTAACATATATTATTTGTTCAACTAACTCACTCTCTTAGTCTTCACATATATTGCTTGTTCAATTCTCACTCATACACCCATTTCAATTGACATTATTCATTACATAATATCAATGGAACATTGAACTGCATCATTTGAACTGTTCCTAAACAAACCACACCACATGGAAGATTTATTGTGAAAAACATTTAACCTTAATTTTCGTAAACATACAGTGCTAATATTTAGCAAATCAGTGATAGTACATGATGTCATTTAAAAAAAAAAATGCCTGGAAGTGAGCAGTAAATGATAGTATAAAAGAGTATAGTTCATTATCTGACTGACTTCCCAATTACCAGGCAAGAATGACATTTGTTCTAACCACAAAAATCTAAGAGACTGCTGCACCCTGACCACCTCTTTAAGTGGGTCATAGTTCATGGAAAATGTGGAAATTTTTTTTACCAAAACAGACTGCTCTGAATACATTTTTACATGTTATGTGAAATGTTTTCCTGTACATTTAGAATTGCCCAATTGAAAATGTCTGTTCTAGATGTATATGTTTATTTTGTATATTTTTTGCTTTTTCCCAAACACTCTCTTGAGTAGAAATTATTATTAATCCTTATTGTTCATGTGTGCATGTTGCAATTGTAAAAAAATAGTAATTTTTAAGTTTTGATTAAGTTAAAAAATATTTGTTCACAGGTAGCTGCATTCATATATCGTATTTGTAATCTGACTGGTCATTTTTGGTGACAGGCAAATCTGTTAAAGAATCTTTTGTGCACTTAAATTAAAATGCCATAAAAACATGCTATGACAAGATGAAATTAATTTTCCAATCGATTTTAAGTTAATAGAAGGTATCACAACCAAGTTAAAGTTAAAAGTTAATAGTGTAATTGCATTAGCTAATTAATAATAAACTATTAAATCCCTATGCTTCATAACAAAATACATGTCTGAAAGTTTGTTTTTTAAATAACCATTTCAGATAATATTTAACTCATCCTGCTTTTCAAAGTACTTGCCACTTTTAATTTGTTTTATGAAATATATTTTCTAATCGAATTTGTTATTTTAATGTGTAAACATTAAACTTGAATTATTTTTTCAGCAAATTTTGGCCACAAATAAAATAAATATTAGGACCTTGAATAAGTTCTTGTTGATTTTTCATGAAAAGTGATGTTTTATTTACAAAAATTAGTAAGAAACATGTCACTGAAAGTATTGTCCATCACTAGTCACTACTTTTTCTCATCTTTTAGGCCGTATTTAAATTCCATGTCAGAAAAACTACATGTCTGTTGAGGCTAACCATGAGTCAACCCATTTTTTGGCATCTTCACAGAATAAAAGTGCTGCTCAGCCACACCATGTGTCATCAATAAGAACAAGTAATAATTGAACAGGGCAATGTCTGGTGAATACAAATCGTTTCCAAGTAGGTTTTCACCAATTTGTAACATGTAGCCTAGTGTTGTCATGTTGAAAAATCACTTTGTCATGTTTCTGGTCATATAACAGCTGTTTTTCACCAATGCTTGGTTCAAATGCCTCAGTTGTAGTCAATAGTAATCTTCTGCAGTGGTTTTGGTCAGTCTGAGCAGCTCATAATAAACTACACCTAGCTGATTCCATCAAATGCAGAGCAGCAGCTTTGAACCATGGATATTTGGTTTTGTTGACGATGTTGATGCATGGCTGGGCTTACTCCACGATCTTCTACATTTAGGGTTAACATGTTGTAAATTTGTTACTACAATATTTTGGTCCATGCAGATTTTTGCCATGAAGTGTATTTGTGCTGAGCAATGCAGATGTTGTAAGATTTGAAAAAATGGGTATAGTTGAAAATGTCAGATGGGTGCAGGAAGGGTGCACATGTAGTTTGGGAGTTTTTGTTATGTCTAGTGGGGTTAGAAAGGGCTAGCACCTCAGGGAAAATTGCACCAGAAGACAGCTGTCAGTAGAGAGAAAGTGGTGCCAAGCTGACAGTTTGGAAGAGTTGAATTTTAGTAGTAATTATCAGAGTTTAATTTCAATAGTCAAAGAGATAACTTAATTTTTGGAAGTTGAAAAGGAAGGACTGGCCTTGGGTTGATTTGTCTAGTATGCGACTGTCCTTCTCTGATGCGGGAATGCTGACAACCCAAACCAAAAACCTACTCTACCCCACGGCAATGTCACTGCTTTGTTTAAAGAGACAAGAATAAAGTGTGGTGGTGCATTTTATTGATGTCTGTTGATTTTGTCAGCATGAAAAAACAAGTCATTTGATTGCAGCTTATATTTTATCGATGTGTTTTGTGAATAGTTAACATTTGGGTCCAGTTAATCATCGTCACTGTTGTCAGGTTGCAGTGAGAAAAATATTGTGAAGTTTTGGTCACAGTTTAATTTCCAAGGAAATGGTTGCAGTTTTGATACCTGTCAAATTGGGTTCTGAAGAATACAACCAATAATGATTTTTGGTACACAAAAGAAAAATATACCTGAAAAAAGGATATATAAAAGTCATGGTGTATCCACTTCTCATTGCTGGTTACGATACCTTTCCTTTTCTGCCATTGAAGCAGCTGTTTACACATGAAAAGACGCCATGATTCTGCAAATTTAGTTGGCATGGGACATGAGTCTTCACGAAGTAATGCCTCCAATCCTTCATCTTCAAACTTTTCTGGAGCACCAGAGTGTTCTTTATCTTCAACATCAAAATCATTATGTTTTCAACAGAGCATGGTAGCCGTAAGTCTCAACAAGAATCCTGTGTGCTAAAGCTGCAGATTTCTTCTGAATCAAGTAGTACAGTAAAAATCCTTGCAAATACAATTTCTTTGGCACAAAATCTGACAAGTTTAACCCTATGAAAAACAAAGTTGTTTACACTTCAGCAAAACGACAATTTCAAGCTTGCTTATAGTACTTCCTTATAAATGCGTTACCATTTGAAACTACACACACACATAGTTCTGGGAACGCCATCTGTTAGAAAAGAGTAAGAACTTATTCAAAGTCTTTATAAATAAAATAAAACTGTTCTCTGACACTTAGTTAAGTAAGAAAGTCAATCCACCCCTGGTGCCCAAAAACCAAGGGGTGAAGATTTAAAGCAGAGAAAGCAGTGAATAGGCAATAGAATACCACCCTACCATCAATCCTTAAAATATATGTCTCTATATATAACTGTGCATTGTGGTGCAATGGATATCAGCTCGGAACAAGAAATCGGAGAGCCGAGTTCAAATTCTAGTTGAATCCGTCGCATTCACTTACACGCAAATACCCTTGGGAAAGGTTTTAATCCCTCTCTTCCTTCCAGTTATGGGTTAAATAACAGGACAGATTGGGTTCTGTAGCCTTGGCTGGCAACCAGTCTACCACAGAAAGCAATGGCAACCTACTGCAGGATAATCTTCTGCCCAGTCAGTCATGTCTCTTTCAAGACATGATCACTCAAGCGTGTTTCACATATGGCACTTAACTGACTGATATAACTGAGATGAATATCCTCAGCTGTGGTGAAGGCTCTTCATGTAAAGGCAAACTCTGGCATAAAACCAATGGGTAGATTGTCATTAAGATGGCTGCTGAGTTCTTTCTATGGACACTCACCATTTAAACATTTCACACCACATCCAAAGCAAGTCTACTAATAGAAAATGATGATCCTGTTTTTCTTTCCAAGGCCAATGTACTGATGATGAGGGGTCCATGCTGATGACAGGTGTTCATAGTTAGAAGAAGAATGAGCTTGAACAGAAAAATGAGCATCCTCTATCAAGTGTTTCAAGAAATAGGACTCAAGATAAACCTTTTCTTGACAGAAACTATAATCTGGTATTGAAATAAAAGCAGTGATGACACCTACCCTGAATCCATCATAAAAGAACAAGATATGGAGTTAGTAAACACTAAACACTTTGGATACATACAGCCTCTATAACAAACTAAGTATAGGAGAAAAAGAAATTAAACATAGAATAAATTGTACAAGATGCAGTTTCACCTAATATCACAAAATGTTCTTAAATAGCCTTCTCAAATCAAGACTTTTATATGGATGCCATGCATAGCACTAAACCTGTTCAGAAATATCTGAACAGTCAGCTATATAAAACTGCTTCCTAAGATCAATGGTGAAAAAAGGCTTTGAGCAAGTGAAGACTGAGGGTCTTGGCTGAGATCATTCTTTCTTTGAACATTGCAGACTGGTGCTACAGAATCACATACAAAGAACTGTACCAAATAACAGAAACCACATCACTTGAGGACTACCAATGGCAGCAACAACTAAAATGGATAGCACATACAACTTGAAGAGAAAATAATGACATAGTGAAGATGTTGACATTTCACACCATTTTAAATAGAAGGTTCAGAGGGAAACCCCCATCAATACTTGAAAGAGCAATAAAAGCTGCTGAACTTAAGAGACTTGTTTTCCTGAAAAAATGTTTTACATGAAAGATTTTATCCATTATGTGCATGTATTACTCACAATTCCTGTAAACCCCTTAGGGTCATAAGGACACCACATCTACTGCAGCTGTAGCGCTTGATGGAACTGAACCCTCTTTAGACTGGTTTGAATTGTTTTTCTTCTCTGAAACTGGTTGCCAACCAAGGTTACAGAATCTAATCTCTTCTGCTATTTACCCATCGCTGGAGGAAAGAGATGAATTTATACATTTCTCAAGCGTATTATTAGCATGTAAGTGAATCTAATGAATTCAACTGGAATTCAAACTCATCTATCCGATTCCTTAATCCAAATTGCTATCCATTACTCTACTGTACTTCATAATTGCACACACACACACACGCACACATATATATATATATGTATATTGAGCACTTTGGAGGAATAGTAGACTTTGAAAAAAACAGTAGCTACTCATGCATCTACACATTGTTCATATAGTAATGAATTTGAACACTCTCGGATACTGGTGTGTGTTTACATTGTATATAATATGCTAAAGTCCCCCTTTCTCTACCGAGCACCCATAGTTCAGAGGTAGAATCACTGACTGATGTTAATTTGGTCGGGTTTCAATCCTGGATAGAAGCAATCAGATGTCTAACCATACTGATGAAACAGATCTGTCTGTGGATGACTATATATATATATATATATATATATTCTGAACAGATAGGTATGAATGTACATTTATCTGTGGGCATGTATTTACATTTTTGTATAAATACAACAGCAAACATGTTGATATGCAGATAGATATTATAAATAAATATTTGTATGTACACCTTTGTATATCAATATAAGTATATAATATATTTGTATACGTAATGATATTTGTGGGTATTTGAAACTACATATTAAATATATATATATATAAAAAATTTGATAAAAACATAATCTTAAGGTAAGCTATATTTATGGGTGAAAGGGCTCAATATCAGGGATAGAGCATATGTAGATATAAAAGTGGACAGCACCTAACAGTGACAGTCTGTTTCATGCTTAAGCACAATCTTTAGACCATGATATTGGATTTAATACTATCAAAGGAGTGAGGTTAATTTCAGGTGTTCTTGAGATTAGTAAGTTACGAAAGCATTTATATGCCAAAATGTATGATACGAGAGCTCCTTTAAATAAGTTAGTGAAAAAGGGCACAAAGTGAATATAGTCAAAAGAATTCAAACATGCTTTTAAAAATATAAAAAGCTGCCTATTAGCAGACCTATCGTTGATGCATTTCAACCTGAAGAGGAAAATTATTGTAGCAGCAGATGCCAGTAATGAGGTACTAGGTGCTGCATTTCTCCATAAATTTGAGGACGGATCTACGAAGCCAAGAACACATGCCTCGAGAAGGTTACTGCCAGTGGAATGAAGTTACAGTCAAATTACAAAAGAGAGTTCAGCAATAATCTACAATGTGAAAATATTTTACAGGTTTTTCTATGGAAGAGAGTTTACTCTACAAACAGATCACAAACCGCAGTTATCAATATTTGGAAAAAAATAAAGGTATACCAACTCACACAGAAAATCGACTACAGTGTTGGGGTGTAATTCTATTAAATTATAATTTAAAAATAGAATGTGTGCCTTCAAAGAAGCTAGGTCCCGCTGATGGGTTATCAAGATTGATACCTGAGTATACAGAACCATTGAAAGAAACAGTAATAGCGACGCTAAGAGACGAAAGGGAATTGTCGAGTCTGGTATGCAACACTATTAGAGAACTACTGGTTACTCTAAAAGAGGGGAAAAAAGCAGTGGAGAACAATGATTTCATTGAAAAAAATGAAAAAGCAAGTTGGATAATCAAGAAATCTAAGAAAGGAAGTAATAGGTCACCGTTGTCAATCTGCGATCAGGTATTACTATAAGCAGATAGAGTTGTAATGCTGGTTACTCTGCAAAATAAAAATTCTAAAAGAATTTCACACTGGCCATCCAGAGATTGAGAATTAAATCTCTTATGAGAAGTTACATCTATTAGCCAAGGATGGACCAAGACATAGAAAACCTGGTGAAACTGTGCAGATGATGTCAACTGGCAGCAAGGGATCCACGAGTAAAGATTAAGCCATGACCAAAAACAGATGTCCCATGGACTCTATTGCATATCAACTATGCAGGGCCCATAAATGGATCTTACTACCTAATTATTGTGGACAGTTTCACTAAGTGGCCAGACATTGTTAAGTGCAGACATCCAACTGCAACAAATACAATAAACGCACTTAACAAAAATTTTAGTCACTTTAGTATCCCAAAAACTTTAGTCAGCAACAACAGAATGCAGTTTACAGGAAGAGAATTCAAGGAATTCTGTGCATCATTGTCCATTGATCACGTGACAATGCCAGTACATCATCCAAGATTGAATGGACAGGCAGAAAAATTCATGGACACCTTTAAACGAGCGTTAAAGTAAAGTCAAGGTGTGGACATGAATGAAAGAACTATTAAAAAGTTTTTGTCAGTATATAGAATCACACCAAATCCGAATGCGACGTCAGGATTATCGCCAGCAGAGTTAATGTTTGTGAGCAAAATAAACTCTGTATTCAACAGGCTGTTGCCTAGTCTAGTGAAGAAATCTGTGAAAAAAGAAAATCAAATTACTAAAGCATATAAGCCAGGTGAAAAACGTTTTTTAAGAACTTTAAGGCTGGAAAAATGTTTTTGAAATAAGGAATTGTAACCAAAAGAATTGGACAGGTCATATATGACATAAAAGTGGAAAAATTTTGGTGAAAAAGACATTGGAATCATTTGAGACCCAGACACACTACAGATGTCATAGAAAGTACCAAAGAAATTCCACTAAAAGACCTGTATGACACATTTGAAATTCCCATTCCCGCAAGTCAACATTCACCTACGGAAGTATTCCTGACCTCAAGGCCAGAAGTACCAGTGTGTCCAACACCACCAAGGCAGGAAGGTTTGAGGCGAAAAAGACTAAGGAAAAAAGTCAATCGATTATCTCCAGACCCTAAAATGAGGAAATATTGAAGCTAAATTTCATGGGAAAATTTAGCTCAGGGAGAGGTGATGTACCAAATATGTATACACCTTGGTTCCCCCTCACTTGAATGTGATCGGCTGGTGTCAGCCATAAATACAGACGAAGGCAAAGACATACAGAGTGAGTGAGAGAGATTTAGAAATCTTACACTACTGGTCTACTATGACTATTGACTACAGCTACGTCTCAGGATACAGCATATGACAATTATGGCTATGTACTAGATTGACCTACCCGGTTACATTTGCCTAAACCACTTAGCAACCTCGTATTGATATATATCCCTTTCCAGGACATATCACCTATATATATATATATATATATATATATATATATATATATATGCCTCCTCATATATACCTGTGCAAATATATTAGTGTCTTTTTATATATAGTTGTATACTGTTATGGGTAGCATAATACAAAACATGAAAAAATGTATAAGCATCATAAAGAGCAGGAAAAAAAATAAAATTACATTTATAAACTAAAACAGAACTTATTTATATATATTACAAATAAGGTTTACAATAAAACTGGGTAGGGGTTTAAAACAGCATAAGTTCTGGTAAGTACTATTAAGGTTTGAGGCGAAAAAGACTGAGGAAAAAAGTCGATCGATTATCTCCAGACCCTAAAATGAGGAAATATTGAAGCTAAATTTCATGGGAAAATTTAGCTCAGGGAGAGGTGATGTACTGAATATGTATACACCTTGGTTCCCCCTCACTTGAATGTGATCGGCTGGTGTCAGCCATAAATGACAATTATGTCTACGTACTAGATTGACAGAATTTATTTTATCTAAAGTGACTAAAGTATATATGAGGAGGCATATATATATATATATATATATAGGTGATATGTCCTGGAAAGGGATATATATCACTACGAGGTTGCAGTCAATATTTGATAAAGTAAGTGGGAAGGGGAAAATCTGCTTTAGTTAAGGAGGTAAGGTAAGAGATTAGATTTAAGTCATGTGGACAATGAAAAAGGATTATTTACTGCTAATAATAATAAGAATTCTAAATTACTATTACAGTTTGTTCAACAAAATCAATACAAAGAAGAAGCAGTATTTAACAATGATAGTTTCAATTCAGGGTCATTTGTGAAATAGATTCTTTCGGCCAAACATTTGTTCTAAGTCAAGATGAGCCACAGTTAACCACAATCTGCATGCCGATGTGAGTTTGGACAACAACTTGGAACAACTGACTAATCTAGTCGGACTCCCATTTATATATATATGTTGTTTAAATGCTCTAGAACCCTGTAGAAGTTTCTAGAGACTTCTAGAAAGTTCCACATAACACTTTTTTTATTATTACTAAATCTAAAGTTTTGGTGAATGGGAACAATTTTTGGATGGCAAAAAAAGGGACCTAATAGCTATAGATTTAACACATTTAGATTTTGTATTTATGAAATGCAGTCTCGTAACAATATATGCATACATACACATATCCTTTAATATACCACCCCATTATATTTGTTATATATTAGAGCCTTTTTCTCTTTATTTTTTTTTACTTTTGTTAGTTTATGAAGTGCAGTGATTTCCCTGGTATTATGGGGCACATTGGGATGTCTGGTTTGTTTGCTTGTTTTTTAGGTTTTTTTTTTACTTGCACTCTACAATGCATACCATAAATTTGAGAGATTTTTTCCCAAGCTTATACTCTGACAGAGTGTGAGAGAAGAACCCAAATGCAAAGCATCTGTTCAGGATAGAGCTCACTATAGACGCCACAAGTTGCCATAGATGGCTAGATTCACACTCCTTGGATTTTAAATTGAACCATTTCTAGATTTTACTCAGATTTTTGAAGGTTAAAATAACATACAAAATGAAAAATGTGTACCTCAAAATGTATCCATTTGTACTGTTTCTTCATGAGGTCAACCTTTTGGAAGTCTTCGAATGTCACTGAAGGGAGTTTTCTGAAAATAAAAATTTCTGCTTGAATTTCTGGGATAAGGAGTAATCCCTTATTTAAACATGGACTATTGTCCTTATCTTTGTTATCATTATCACAACATTTCAGCAAGTGCATATGAATCCGAGTAACCATCAGGAAATTTCAAACTGAACTTTTTATTTAATTTACAGGGCAAGATTATTCATGTTTCACTGACCATGTCTACAAATATTAAGAATTATCTATAATAGTGTATTATATCCCGAAACATGATCAATGGAATGAGAAAAACCTAACCTCATAGAAAGGTTGAATTTGAAATTCACTGACAGTTACCGAGATTAACAAACACCTGCTGAAGGCTGTAGGGCACAACAGCTGGAACATTGTGATAATAACAAAGATGTAGAAAACAGCCCATGTGTAGATAATGTAAAAAATTTTGTAACAAAATTTTAATTTTTAAAGATGTGTTTTATAAATGTAGATCAAGTTTTTAAACCAAGCACACACATTTCAAATTCCATTTGAATTCCTTGCATTCATTACGTGCAAATACCCTTGGGAAAGTTATCAATCCATCTCTTCCCTTCAGTTATGAGTTAAATAACAGGACAGATTGGGTTCTATAGCCTTGGCTGGCAACCAGTCTATTGCAGAAAGTAATGGCAATCTACTGTGGGATAATCTTCTGCCCAGTCAGTCATGTCTCTTTTGAGACATGATCGCCAAAGTGTGTATCATGTATGCCACTTAACTGACACACATTACATAACTTCCTTGTTCACGTACACACGTTACTACCTTGACCAGTTTATCAATGGAATCATCATCGTTATTATTATTATTATTATTAATACTATTATTATCATTATTTTTAAGGTAATAAACTGCCATCCCTATCCATACCTATACATGCTAAAAAGAAAAATTTTGTGCACCTGGCTACTTACTGAACCATAACACATTTATATACACATAGATACTCAGACACATTTCTTGTTTATTTTGCCATCATCATTATTATTATCTTTTTTTTACTTGATGTCACGTTATCCTCCACATTCCAACAAGGCTTACAGCCATATCACGGTGAATACACTGGTTCTCGCTCGATCACCAAAGTTAAGCAATGTTGAGCCTGGTCAGTACTTAGATGGGTGACCACTTGGGAATACCAGGTTTTGTAAGCATTTAGTGACAGACGTGCGTTGTGGTGCAGTGGATATCGGCTCTGAAAGAGAAATCAGTGGGCCGAGTTTGAATTCCACTTGAATACCCTGCATTCACTGGTACTCTTGGGAAAGGTATTAATCCGTCCCTTCCCTCCAGTTATGGGTTAAATAACAGGGTAGGACTTGGGGACCCTGCCCTTAAAAAAATCCCAATGAATCTTGATACTCGAAAAGAAAAAAGTATTACTAGACACAAAACTTATATAAAAACAATAATAAATTGTTGAAAGAAAAAAAAAGGTATTACCAGCAATA
Source organism: Ascarosepion bandense (assembly GCA_037127315.1). Lineage (NCBI taxonomy): Eukaryota > Metazoa > Mollusca > Cephalopoda > Sepiida > Sepiidae > Ascarosepion > Ascarosepion bandense. Next base: position 8,851,703 of record JBBBDQ010000233.1, on the reverse strand, counting down.
AATAAAATTTATTTGGCAATAAATGACCCGCCGAGGTTGATATGCCATAAAACAAACCAACCAACCAACATTCCAACAAAATAGTAAAGGCTAAAACTATTTTACACACACAAACAAATTTAATCCCTGTACATTGAACTTTTTTAGATTGTGACTAAGGTCTAGTAAGATCGAATCTCTGGCACTCAACACTTTATTGCCATAAATTACAGGGTGTGACGGATAAATTTTCATCTAAATTACACTAAAATAAAAATAATGCTGACATCTCATTTTAGCAAATATGTTTTCAAAAACTACACACAAATATCTTGAAATACTAAAGAATAAATTTATTCAATAATTCAATATAACTGCCGTTGGTTTCAACCACAGCTTCCAGACAACTTCAGAATCTCCTGCAACTCTTCTGGACAGTCTCCTTGTTTAAGTTGGTGAATGCTGCCATAATCCTTGCCTTTAGTTCATCTTTGGGTTTCAAGAAGTTTTGTTGGTCTCTTGCTCAACTGCACCCCACAAATAATAATCAAGTCGGGTTGCAGTCTTGGGAGTTAGGTGGCCAGATGTAAGAGATGACATGGTCACAGACATTGTCTGACAGTTCTTCTACTTGTGTTGCATGGTGCAGAGTCCTGTTGCCAGACATAGGGCCTTTCAGCAGCCATCCTACTAGACCCCTTTCTGCTTCACATCAGCATGGCTGATGCTAACCTCCAGGAAAGTAACTCATTGTGCCTTCTTGGGCAAACATTCTTGGCTGACATGAAGTGGAAACACTATATTGAATTCATTGTTAGGTTAGATACTACAAAAGTCAGTTCACAGTGTTGGACAAGACAATTTTTCCCTCCAGAATCTATTTCACATATCTAGAAGTCTACCATCTGTCTACCATTGGTCCATGCTTAGAATAGCACTGCCACATATGGTTCAGTGCTACTGCTATTTATCTTAAGCTTCTTGACAAGATCCAAAGAAGAATCAACAATATTATTGGTCTTGATTTGATCTCTAAGATAAAAGAATCAGACTTGGTTTGTAGTACAGCGGATATCAGACTGGAACTAGAAATTGGATAACCGAGTTGGAATTCCTGTTGCATTCACTTATGTGCAAATACCCTTGGAAAGTTATTAATCCATCTCTTCTCCCTCCAGCTACAGGTTTTTCTTTTTAGCCATGGGCCAAATCACTAAAACTAAAATAAAAATTTTACTTCTCATTATCTTATTTTTTGTTTTGTCACATATGTGATATGCCCCTTCCATCTTGGTGGCATTATCACTTGGTTTGGAGTAGTACTTCTTACTCTGTAATCATCTACTTTGAGTGTCTCTAGGGCCCTGTAAAGAATGAGCACCATTTAAAAAAAAACAAAACCTTTAAAACATCCTGAAGCAATATAACCAGATATGATTTCATTTCCTTTTACTTCCCAAATTCTGCAAGCAGGTTTAGTGGTTTTGAAGCTGAACTTGAAATAATGCCTCAAAATTGCCAAATTCTCAATATTTGTATCTGCTGAATGGTATTAATAATGCTGAATGGTATTAATAATGCTGAATGGTATTAATAATGCTGAATGGTATTAATAATGCATATAAAAGTGGTTGTGTGAATAGCATAACAGTTATCTATGCATAAATCTTCCTTGTACTATAGATTAAGTAGTCTAGAAGGACAACTTTGAATTTAAAACCAGCCTGAAGAGGGATGGGCTCCATTAGGCTATCTTGCCCTAGACACACCTACTACTGCAGTACAGGTGTTGATATTATTTGTTTGTTCAATATGTGATGATTGTTATAGTCTTTAGATGTGTACATGAAATAAACATAAAGGTCTATACAAGAAAGCAATTATTTTTTATACATCTTCTGCATTTCTGTAAACTTACTTTCCTGAATGAAGAATTGTCCGAGATCCATTATGGGAGTTAATGATTACGATTGACAATGGTGTACAATGGTTGTCATAGAATATGCAGTTACTGATGTCAATATTGTATTTGGAGAAATCTTCCAGTAGAAATCTGAAAAAAAAAAACACAAACATTTATCTTGTTAGGACAAATTTGCTGAAAAAGAAATTAAACTACGTTTTATTAAAATACTTATTTGATAATAATTTGAACTTTCTAATATAAATTCATATGTTTTTTTTAATCATATCACCCTGAGCAAGGCGGTAACGCCACTGATGTGTAGGGGGATACATAAGAGTGAAAAGATTGGAAAAGAGAAAGCCGGAAACCACATCCTAAACAGAGAACAAGGGATGAGCCTCTTCACCTGTTCAATGGACGTGGGTGGAGTGTGAACCGGGCGATAGTTTAGTCTATCTACTCCAATTGAAAAAAAAAAAAAGAAAAGAGTGTAAAGATTGGAAAAGAGAAAACTGGAAACCACATCCTAAACAGGGAACAAGGGATGAGCCTCTTCACCTGTTCAATAGATGTGGGTGGAGTGTGAACCAGGCGATAGTTTAGTCTATCTACTCCAATGTTTTAGTGATAAATTCTGATCATCTCATCCATTTCTGGTCTGATATTATGAAAATCTTTTTTTTTATAAGAGTGAGGGAAAGAGTGCTATATTCGTTATCATTAATGACAGTTCTTTTTCACTACAATAAGCACAAAAGGATGTGTGCTGTGGTGCAGTGGATATCAGCTCAGAAATCAGATAGCCAAGTTCAAATTCCAGTTAGATTCACTGCATTCATTTATGCACAAATACACTTGAAAAAAGCATTAATCTGTCTCTTCCCTCTAGCTATGGGTTAAATAACAGGATAGATTGAGTTCTACAGCCATGGTTCGCAACCAGTCCACCACAGAAAGTAGTGGCAACCTACTGTAGGAAAATCTTCTGCACAGTCAGTCATGTCTCTTTTGAGACATGATCACCCAAGTATGTATTACGTATGGCACTTAAATAGTAGACTGAAGCATACAAGCATTTTTACATTCATTAGAAATATCCAAGAACAATAACTACATTCTCTTTCTGCTGAAATACCAGTAGAAAGTTTAGCAAAAGATTTGAAGCATGTTACTTAAAAATGAAATGTTTTAATGAGAAGCAAAGTGACCAGGTTAGGATTTTTATTCTCTGACATTCCTACACCACAGAGCATGAAGTAAAAAGCTGTCTGATACTAGAAAGTTAAACTACTAATTAAAAATTATGTAAAATCAAAGAAAGAAAACTGTTACTATTGGATTTGAGCAGGCATTTTTATGGCTTCATTTAAAATTCTCACAGTATTGTAGCAAATATAAGCTTAAAAGTAAATAAAAAAATATATATTGGTAAAATAAAAAATTGTTCTTAGTTTTTTTCTATCTTTTTTATTTCAAAATGTCTATTTTTGTTGCCTTTCTGAAGAATCATTTTTTTAAATATTAAGAGTGCTGAAAAATTCTTAGCCTACCCAAAATATAATAGTTGTTCTATAATAGTTGTATGCATGAAGTGTGTATGCAAGTGTTATAAGTACACATAGTATTGCATTAATAAATAAGATTTTAAATTAGCCAGTCAAGTATTCGCAACTTACTCTTTCTCATAGCTGTTGGCAATCGTTCCCAGAAATTCACAAGATACACCAAGCAACGAGAGTATGGTTGCATTGTTGGCAGCATTTCCTCCTCTTTTCCATTCTTGATAAAGAACTCTGCAAAAAATCAAAATGTGTAAAAAGGATATAAAAATTTCTCAGGAAAGAGAACACAGGGGGGGGGGGGGAGTTTTACTATAAAGATAAATTAACAAATTCTGAAGGGAAACTTAGCAAATATGTTTGTTTTTTTTTTAATCATATCACCCCGAGCAAGGCGGTAACGCCACTGATGTGTAGGGGGCTACATAAGAGTGAAAAGATTGGAAAAGAGAAAGATGGAAACCACATCCTAAACAGAGAACAAGGGATGAGCTTCTACACCTGTACAATAGACGTGGATGGAGTGTGAACCAGGCGATAGTTTAGTCTATCTACTCCAATTATCTTTAAAAAGAAACAAAAAAAAAATATGCAGGTCTAAAACTCCCCTCACCTCCAATAAATATTTACATTTTAGAGCTTTAAATTATATGAATTCAACAAAGATGCAAAAAGCATTACAATATGTCACCCTGAGCTATGGCTTTGATTTTCATTTTCTGTGATCAAACCAGGGGCAGGGTAGAAAATAATTTGATTAAATAATGATCCCAAAAAGTAATGCTGGCATTTTGGGTAGACCATAATATTCTTCAAGTTAGGGTAGAAAGGAAATATTATGAGAGAGAGAGAGAGAGAGAGAGAGAGAGAGATTCCTTTTCTTTTTAAGTCAATTTAATGGCCAAGATTTGTCAAGAATCCTGTCTCCAGCTCGCCTTTGAATTGACAAATATCAAATTTTGTTAACGATTTTAGATAGTGATAAAAGTAAAGAACTCTGAAAAATTAATCACCCAAAAGCTGACTGGGTGTTCCACTTTTACGGTTGGTGAAACGCAAGTGATTGGAAAGAGGTGGTGGGTCCTCCAACCAGGATCAATATAATGAGTGGTCAGTGAAATGGCATTGAGCATGTAGGAGTTCTTTTTCCATAGCCAGAAATTAGTGAAATACCAGAGGTTTGCTTTCTCAAAGCTGAAGAAAGATAAGTGAGAAATCATATTTTTTGCTACTTTTCAACCAGAGTTTTTAAAAGTGTTTGTTCTTATTCTTTATTGATATCGATCATGGCGCTAAAATTGAAACAAGCCTGTGCACAAAGACAGTGACAGTGTGTGTTCACATAAAGCTGACCTTGGATGTCATCACAACTTGTGTAATGGCATCCAGAATCGCATCATCATACCATGATGAGAACAAATTTTCAATCTTTTGTTTAATTTATTACTGCATATTATTAGAATCATTCTATTTTATTATTAGTTATTATTATTATTAATTTATTTGTAGCATTGTATGGAAAAGAAGAGAGCAGTTTATATAGGGAGTACTTGGAGAAGAAGGACAGAAAATTGCCTGTCATTATAAAAAAGTTGTAGAGCTGTACTATGACTACTACTACTCACATTGATATGTGAAACATAATATCATTGCCAATAGGATCTATGATTTCACTGGATGACCCAAAACACATAGAAACATAAATGAGAAGTTCTGCAGCATTTTCAAGAGTAAAGAAATTAAGAGACTCAAAGACTGATGGAGGAGAAAATGAGATAACCGATTTATCTCTTGTTACAGTGGGATGCGAAGTTGTGAAGAAAATGTTACAGATGGCGCCACAACGAAATTCTAAAAGAGGTCGTGAAAATAATTCAAAATGCTATCAAAGAGAATGTCCACAACTCAGACACAAGGCAAATAAAATTTATTAAAGCAAGCGCGAAAATCCCACAAAATAGAAAGGCAAACCCAAACCTGTTATCTCCTGCAACAGATTGGGAACTAAGGGCCGATATAGGCTCAAGATTGAAATTCCCAGAGCAATTTGCCACCACAAAACTTCGCCCAGATATAGTTTTCTTCTCACATAATTTGAAGAAGATAGTTTTGTGGGAACTGACAGTCCCCTGGGAAGAAAACGCAGAAGAAGCCCATGAAAAGAAAAAGTTAAAATACGACGAACTGCTGGAGAGTTGCAGGGTTAAAGGCTGGAGGGCTAGCTGCACTTCGATAAAAGTGGGGAGTAGAGGATTTGCAGCAAGGTCCTTAAGCAAAGCCTTAACAGATATTGGGATAGTGGGAGTAAAAAAAAGGAAAGCACTCAAGTCCATAACTGAAACAGAGGAAAGAACAGCTAATTGTTTATGAATCAAAAGAATGAGTACCTGGATTTCAAAACAAATTGTTAGCTAAAATTCCCCAAAATTCTGCATTTCTGATTTCTCTTCATTTTTTCATTAGTACTCGTAAATAAGATAAAATGCATAAATAAGTTTTTAAATTAATGTATTTAATTGTAATTAAGGTTTTTTTTTACTTGTACATAATTTATTATATATTTATGTGTGGTTTTAAAAGATTTTAAAGTACTTTTGTGTGTGTGTGTGTATATATATATATATATATATATATATATTTATTTTTCTAATTTTTTGGGGATGATTTTAAATTTATACATATTTGTAGATACTTGTATTTATTTTAAACAGATTTTTTTTCTTTTGATAAATTCTTAGACGAGTTTTTTATCCTCATATCTTTTTTTTTTAGAAATGACTTAAAAATTATATATATTTGTAGATATTTATTTTTTTAATGAATCGTGATTAATTCTTAGTCGAGAGTTTCTTTTTTTTTAAAACCATTTGACAAGTAAATTGGTTCATATATTTTTGGACGAGTTCATGTAGTTCACCTCTTAATGTAAAGTGGCTCTGATTGTCGGCAATCAGAAGCGTTTGCAAGACTTTGTACCAGGCCCAAACGTTATAAATTTTTTCCAATGTCTAAAAGTGCTTATTGAGGGTGGACCAGAGACTGATCATCTCTGGTCAGGTCGGCGCGGTGAGTGGGGGTATGATGTTGAGAGACCAGAAACTCCCTAGTGATCCCCGCAAAGACATCACTGACGTCATCCTCTAGCACCCCCACTACGGTGCATATGTTTGAAATTATTGTAAATATATACCAAGATACAGTGACATAATAGAACTATTTGTAAAATTACACAACAAAAAAAAACAAAACACAATGAATTTGAATGGACACAGAAGCAAATGATCACTTTTGAAACACTAAAGAATATTCTGAGGAGCAAACCATTAATAAAAGGTTTTGATCCCCAAAAAGAAATAATCTTAACCTTGGGCACAAGTGTGAAAGCAATTACTGCTGTTCTATCACAAGAAGAACATCCAATCATGTACATATCAAGAAGGTTGATGTTAGCAGAAACTAACTACTCGAATATTGAAAAAGAAGCCCATGCAATAGTATGAAGCATGAAGAGGGCACAAAACTTTTTGATAAGAAAAAAATTCTTATTAAAATTGGACCACAAACTATTAGAATTCATATTTAACCTGAGAAAAGAATTGCCAAAAGTCACATCATCAAGGATTTTAAGATGGGCAATAAAAATCAGGGCATTCGATTTTGACAATGTACATAGGAGGGAGCACTATTCCTCATGCAGACACTTTATCAAGATTGTAGTTCAGGAATGAAACAGAAGAAAAACAAGAAAATGTTGAAGATAAAATAATACACTAAGTGGAAACAAATTTTCTGCCTCTAAATAGACTCAAAATAACATTCTCACCACTTACAAAAAACATAGAAGTGTATTTACCAAAAATGCCTCTCAGTTACAGATCTATTCCACATGCAGTAAGAAAACTGAGCCTGTCAGCATTAATAGGAAGACAAAACAAGACCCAGTATTAAGAAGAATAGTAGAGAGAATATCATAGGAAATGGTATTATATGCATTGGAGATGTAATAATAGCTCCACAAATACTGAGAAGGGATATACTAAAAGGAGTGCATGATGACATACATTGTGGCATAATATCAATGCAAAGAAGACTAAAGTTGCAAGCGTGAGGGTCAGGATATTCAAAAGATGTAGAGGAATGTGTTAAGAGATGCCCAAAATATGCAGAAATAAAGAACTTCAAACAAGCAAAAGTTTACTCATGGTCCAAGGAAGCAGAACCATAGGTTAGGGTCTATATGGATTACACACGTGTCAGAGATAGGGGATTATTCTTAGTATTAGTGAACTCACGTTCAGGTTAGCCAGAAGTTGTCAGAGAAAAAAACAGAAAAGCCACCATGATAAAATAAATACTAAGAACCATATTCTCAAGGAATGGAATATCTCAGACACTGGTCATGGACAATACACCCAAACTTTTTGACTAGAATTTATGTGTGTAGTTAAAACAAATTGGACGTATCCCATACAAGACACCACTATATCAACCACAGTCTACTGGCATTGTAGAAAGAATAACACAAACCCTGAATATGGGATTAAAAGCATTCTCACCACTTACAGAAAACATAGAAGTGTATTTAATAAACATGCCTCTCAGTTACAGATCTATTCCACATGCAGGAAGGAAACTGAGCCCATCGGCAATAAAGACAAATTAGAGCCCCCATAACTATGTCCTATGTAACAAGAGAAAAGGTATGCTATACAAAGACGAAAGAGATGAATCTCCTGATGCAAAAAGGTCACAACATGGCTATATTGAAAAAGAAAGAACAAAATATACTGGCACATGCAGATCAGTTCAGAAGCAGAGATGATCTGGAGGATGTGGAAATGGAAGGTCAAGAACAAGAGGCAGAATGTTATAAAAGCAGAATAGAGCAGGAAATGGAAAAAGATGAGAATGAAGAGGAGAGCGAAAATGAATAGAGACTGAGATCACTATTAAAGAGAAAACAAGAGAGACAAAAGGAAGGACAGTACAAAACAAAAATAATTAAGATTAGTAAGAGAAAACACATAGGTGTACAACCTCTTCAATTCAGGAAGATGTAGTATCATATACAGATGAAAAGACCAGTATATATAGAGAGTGCTTGGAGAAGTAGGGCAGAAAATAGCCTGTCATCATACAGGACTTGCAGAGCTGTACTATGACTACTGCTACCCATATTGATATGCAAAACAGTACATTATTGCACCTAAATCTTAATATGTATATTTATAAAAAATATAGAGTGCAGTACAGTTTCAGGCATGAACTGGTAGGGTGAGGGTTCAATTATATTCCCCATTGATAAAGGGGTACAACTGTATCTTTCAACAAACACCAAATTACTATATTTTTCAGCCACAAGCATGTCATTTTAAAATGAATTTCAAACAGTTTCTGATAGAATTTACTCATTGTCTAAGAAGGAATATTTATAATTTCTAAAAGTTGATCAGTAGAATTAACCAACACAAAATGTTTGTTGTCTTTAATATTTGCCTTAAAGAAAATTTACTGATTAAATACACAGAATATATATATATATATATACATATACATATATATATTATTTGTTTAAATGTTATTTTTAATGGATACTCATATTTGAGTAGAAGCTCAGTTTTTATTATCAAACAGTATATTTAGTTACATCTACTGACTTGAATATTTGAGAAATCTGTTAGAAAAATATGCATCCTCTAGCAGAATTCGAACCTGCACCCCCTAGGGGAAACAATCATTAGATTTGACATGTCTTAGACTGCTTGGCCATGTAGAACCTCCTGATCAAAACAAAATTCAAAGAATGCTTTTAAACACACACTTCTCCAGATTCTTGAAAAAGGAAATGGATTAAATCTGACATTTCTCATTTATTTGTTTAAACATTATATTTATTTATTTACATTTCCAGCCTGAACATAGAAGAAATCTTAATTCAATCCACTTCCTATATATTTAAATTTTTATTTGTTTTTAACATTATTTTTTAATGGATAGTTGTATTTGAATGGAAAGTCTGTTTAATTTTACATATATATATATCCGAGTGAATACAGACCGAAGAAAGAATTCTTACAACATCCAAAACATTAATTTAAAACAGTGCTTGATATATAATATATAGAGCTGTGAATATTTATTATAAATTATATTTTAGAACATGTACATAATTTTTCTATATATATCCACGACAAAGGTACATTTCTTTCGACATTGAAACTTCAATGTCTCCTCAGACGGTATGTAAAGGAATGGATATAAGAATATATGATATAAGAAAAGAGGCTTTCCATTCCTTTACATACCGCCTGATGAGACATTGAAGTTTCAATGTCGAAAGAAATGTACCTTTGTCGTGGATATATATAGAAAAATTATGTACATGTTCTAAAATATAATTTATAATAAATATATATATATATTTTTTTTAAAGAAATAGGATTGTTCCAACAAGAGAAATTGGTATAGATGAAAAAAAATGCAAGAAGCCATGAATGTTTTGTTTAAAGTGTAGATTTATTGTTATTATTATCATTAATATTACTTGCTTTTTGTATGATATATTAAGTGTCTATAAATGGTATTTGTGTCGCTACACGTGTTTTGAGTCCAAAGTTGACTCTCTTCAGGCAAATAAATTTGTGATTTTACATATATCCATTTGTCTTTCTGACAGCCGAAAATACTGTGTATATATAGATAAGTGGTCGGTGAGCAGGTCAGAAAGTTCATATGCATGTGTGTTTGTTTGTTGTTTTTTTTCACACTCCCTCATTAAATCTCTTCCATTTTGGGAATCATTGGCCAGAAATTTTTTTTACACTGACTTGCGAAATTTGAATCATTATAGACACTTAATGTATTATACAAAAAGTGAGTAATATTAATAATAATAATAACAACAACAATAAATCTACACTTTAAACAAAATATTCACAGCTTCTTGCACTTTTTCCATCTCTCTCTCTCTCTCTCTATATATATATATATATAAATCTAAACTTATTTATAAATGGAACTTTGTCTGTGTGTGTATCCATTACCTATAGACTCCGAAACGGCTGAACCAATTTTCTTCAAAATTTACACAGTTGTACTATAAGCGTATGCGAGTGTTCTTAGCTAGGTTTTGTGTCGAGGTACCCCCGATAAATATCGATAATCGAAAAAATCGGGTTATAGAAGGAGTGGCCCGATTTTAATAAAATTTCATACGCTCATAGACAAAGACATAAGAAACAATATTCAGAAATTTCAAGGTTGCAGTTCTTACAATAGTGCAGAAAATCGATAATATATATATATATATATATATATATATATATAAATAAATCGATACCAGGAAATCAAAATTTGACTTACATCCATTCATTTTTCTCTAAGTGTACAGTTTCGCTTTAACTGGAAACTCTTTAGTCTTTCGTGCCAATGTCCAAAGAGTCTGAGCTTCAGAACCATGGATTAGTTTTAAAGCTTTCATTACACCCGAGCTATACTGGGCTATACTGCTAGTATATATATATATATATATATATATATATATATACACACACACACATATAAGTTGGCCGGCGATCTTGTTTTTCATCCTGTCAGGTGATATGCCATCCTTCTCACCAGCAGAAAAGCTAATGAAATTACTTCATTATATGTTGACAACAGTCAGTCTAAACCTGACCTGACACACAACCACTAAAGAGAAAATAATTACAAATTTGCAAAGTAAATGTCAATTAAGAAAATAATTACTGCAAACATGCAACAAACTTTTAATAAACTCTATACGATGCAAACTACAGGAATGAAATAAAATGATTGGCTTTATGGAGCTCAGAGAATAACATTTCACAGTAAAGTCAAAGGAACTGCACTGCAGAGGATCTTTCCTGGACCAACAATAGCACTGCACTAGTCACTAGGTGGCACAGCAACAACTGTTGGTCCCAATCTAGCAGAATGACTGCAAAAACATCCCCAACCAAAATTTATCAACAAAACATACAAATGCATGTTGGAATTTCTTCCTAGACTACTTTTCAGTCTCATTCAACATTTTAATTGATTTCACTCCATACAAGCCACTAAGAAACAAGAATTTGCTGGGTGTGGAAGAATTAGAAACAGAAACATTACTAAGGAGCAAGAACAAAAGAAGCGTAATGAAGAGAACAATAGATAGCAATTGACACTGCATTTAAATTGAAGTTGACTGGAAAGTATGGAGCCAGAAGAGAGTTCCACAAACAAAAAGTGTGTGCGAAAAGAAACTATTAGCACAGAATTTAGTTACGTCTAGCCAGCTCAACTGTAATTGACGAAATCTTAACGACAGTCTACACAGTGATTAAATTTGAAAAAACTACATACCATAGTGAAGAGCTCATCTGAACAATTACCATGAAAATATTTATAAAAAAGACATGAGGAAACAAACTTACAGAAGTGGGAACCCAAGTAACTAGATCAGGGTTGATAACATTGCTGATTCTTATTTGGATTTTATCAAGAAGCTCAAGGTAAGTAATATGAGCATTAGACCATATTTGGCAGCAATATTCTTAGTTCTGTTCTTTCTTGTCTTTGAAGTCAGAACAATGCTCGGCTTTATCCCCATTTATGCATTGACACCATTCTTAGTTTCTCAACTTTTTGCTTTATTACTTTTGCTTTGCCTTGATTATATGGTTTGCTCAGTATTATGGTTTGCTCAGTATTATTTTGCTCTGTTCTCTTCTTTCTCCTGTTATTGTTTATTGCAAAGTTTGTCAATTCTGTTTGTTGGGCATTTCTGCCAATTACTCTACAGGGCCCAGCTCATTTCCACTTCTATTTACTGAGAATTCTCAGAAAAACAATTGACAAAGGAATCTGCTGATGACCTTCTACTACTACTACTACTCTATTGAGTGTGGTGACCTACTATGTCACCGTTTGGTATGCCAGCTGCTTTACAGTGGACAAGAAGAGCCTTCTAACAGATTATATTATTGCCCAGAAAGTAACTGACTACTTAGTGCCTTCCTTGGAAGATATTTCTAATTCTTGTTGTCACAGCAGAAAACATAATGAAAGACAGCACACTTCCCAGGTACGACTTCTTCAAACTATCACCCTCAGGATGATGTTTTAGTTCAATTAGTTCTCAAAGTACTCATGCATCTGCTTTTATCCTTGGATCTTGCTTAAATTGAACGCTGCTGCATGCTGACAATTATATATATATATATATATATATATATATATATAAAGTAAAAATAAAAAATATTAAAAAAATTTTATTTTATTTTGTTTTATTTATATCTAGATTTATCTTTAATTAGATTAACTTAATTAAACTTATTTAAATCTTATATCTGCTTTTTCCCCTAAATATGTTTTTTCTAAAAAATCTTTTTTCTGATACTTTAAAATATGGAAATTTTTCTTTTTTCTTTTCTTTTTCTTTATCCTTCTTACCCCTCCCCCACTTCTGTTTTGCTTAACCCAATTCTCAATTTAACACCACTTCCTATTCTATCCTCTAACCCCTTCCCCTTGTAAAAGCTAGACAAAGCTAAATTTTCCAATTTTTTCACTTACAACTCTATCTAAAAATAAAATCTAAAAATAGACGTTGATTGCTAACCGTTTTTTTTTTTTTTTGTGGCATAAATTTCTTAATTCTTAACCTTCATTTTTTATTTCTTTTTTATTTCATTTTGAAAATGTGGTAGTTGCCGATGAGATGTGAAATCTCTCTTAGGGATTTCATGTTGAAATGATCATTCAGCAGTTTTGAACATCGAAATAAATTTTATTTTATAATGAGCGCTGTAATTTTAATTACATTGAGCTCTCCACCTGTATCATTTTTTAATATTAAAATTTTAATATTAATTAGGATCAGGTTTTTGGGATTTACCTTCCTACTTTTCCATTTGGATTAAAGTTATTTAAAAAAAAAAAAAAAAAAAAAATATATATATATATATATATATATATATATATATATAGCCAGATGAAGAGAACCAACAGGTTTAGGATTCAGAGTTCTCTGACCTTTACTTTTTAAAAAAGGGCTCAATACAATGTAGATCGTAGAGTGTAATATAATTAAATTTGTTTTTTATTTAAAATTTATTTACATTGCAACACGTAATTTTCTATGTTTGAGATTTAAAGTTTTTATCTTATCATCAGACAATGTTCAATAACTTTGGTGAAAATGATTTACATTTAAAAGTAGAAAACAATATGGAGTGGGGAAGATTATATATATATATATATTCCAAACCTAAATCAGGAAGGTGTTCTTGAGTGCTGTATACAATTTCCATATTTTTTATTTATTTAACTATTGTTTTCCAAATACAAGGCCTAAGTGACTCTCAAGACAGAGCCTGGTATGAAGATTGTTAACAAAAGTGAAAATGCACTATTCTACAAGATATACAGAATTGTTTAAAAAAAAAAAAAAGAGTTGAAAATAAATTATTAAATCAAAGCTGACATTTATCTGATAAAAAAATACATTTTAAGTCCCTATCTAAAGATTTTTACAGTATTAATGTTTTAGTTCTAGAAATTGGTACAGGTTTCAACTTTGGGCCCTGCATAAAATTCACACTATTTCATAGTGACAATTTGACATATTTTAAATGTTATTACTTTTCTTCATTCTACGTTGTGTGGTGATGCACCTGGAGACTGCTGTTCAATTTAATTGTGCATCACAAAGCGACAAGAATAATAAATATTTTGTGTGTGTGTGTGTGTGTGTGTGCATCCAGGGATTGCTGTCTAATTACATTGTGTATTGCACAGTGGTGAGAAAAATAAATAAATATTAACAAAATTTGTTAACTTCATTATTCAAAATTACAAAAGAGATTGTTTTTTCCATTTTTATTTTTTAATATCTAACTATAGCAAAGAAAACGGCAACTTACCTCGTCAAACCAAGTGACAACACATTGTGTTAATACTATGATGGAAAATGCGGTGCAAAAGAAAATTACAGACCCAAACAGAAAAAAGGGGCACATATTCCGCATAACATGCTGAAGACGGAATATTTAAAATAAAAAACAAGTCCGTCGCAGGAGTCGCTATAAAAATATATGCAAATATTTAGCGACCTCTCTGAGTTGTCAACCAATGGAAAAAATTGATCGACCGATAAAAGCAGTTGTTGTTCTCGAAGCGGGAGAGAAATTTATTTTTGTCTGACTGGTTACGTGGATAGCAGTTTGCGAGGGTGTACTGGCGAATTGAATTTTTGGCATTTTCTTTTTCTGGCCCGATATTCAAGTCTGAACTTTAAATGATTTTTCTCTGCGTTGTGGAAGTAATTTGTGAGAAAATATTTCTTTGCAATACCAGATCTCCTACACTAACAAACAAGCCATAAGCCTCAAATATTTTATTTATTTAATTAGTAGTATAATCATGCTATCAAAAATTATGGCAATTGTTAGAAAGTTTTAATCATGAGATATAATTAAACAAATGTCTTGAAAGAATCTATTGAGATTCAATAAAGCAGATATAAAGAATTCACAAATAAAATAGAGGCCAATAAATCATTTTGATGCTCAATTGTATCTATGTTTCATTGATTACTCCTGGTAATTGCATTTTATTCAATATATTTTCATGTTAAACTTACATGTTTAATATAACAGAATGAAGCAAGACAATCTTTTAATAGACAAAGGTATCTGAGTGCCTCACACGAAAGGCCTGAATAAATAAGTCTGCAATCTAAGAAATGTTGAAATGAAAGAATTGATTAATTCAATTGTTCATTTTGCTCAGGAATTAATTCTGTCTAAATGCAGATAAATACTTAAGTTATTAAAATGGCTAAGGGAAGTAATCACTTGATTTATCTCCCTTGCTACTACAAGTAAGACAGGAAATATATAAATAAATACACATTGATAATTATTGTGTTTTTTTTTTTGTTGCTTACCCAGTATCAGTGTCTTCTTCAGGAAATTGCTGACAAACATTCACAATATCTACACATACCAGACCCACAAGCAGAATCTTATGATCACTCATGATTACTAAAAAAAAAAGTATGAGAAGTAATGGTTAATTTTCAGTTTATACCATATTGAGAAAAATCACATTTCAGTAAATTATTAAAAATTAAATGCAAAGTTCCTTTTCCTTCTTACGTTAAAAGAGAAAGCAAAAGAGAAAAGAAAAAAATGAAATTATTGTGTTGATATTGCATTTGGACTTGATTCTTAATTTTTGTTAAACTTTAAGATCAGAAATTCTAGCCAGTGTTTTGTATATGACATCACTAATTTTGTGTTAAATTTACAAACATTTTTGCACCCATTTAACTGCTTCAGTTAAATTAGAAAAAGCCAAGTGACAAATAAAATGACCCTCTTTGTTTAAACTGTGGGTCACAGGCTGCAATTTTCACTAAGTGAAAAGAAATGATTGCTAAATCAAATACTTCACTTGAAAATGTCATTAACACTACATCCTTTGATCTCAAGCCATAAAAACAACCTAACATTTAGTAAATTCTTTCTTAGTAAATGATTGCTATTAAAACTACAAAGACAAAAATTAACCTTTTCTTTTTTTTCTTTGGAAACTTCCAATTCAGAACATACTGTAAAAGATCATTTTTACTTTTTAAATTTCATTTGTGATATGAAATTCACTAATTCATATAACATAGATGTATTTAAAATACGTAGTTAAAACAAGAGAAAAAAACTAATAAGAACGAAAAACAAAATTGAGAGTTTACCGATTATCACTCCTTTGAGCTCAGTCAAGGAATAAATAGTAAATGTACTGACAAAAAAAGATAAAGGAAACAATTAATACACAATGATTAGCAATATAATAAACATGGAATAGTCAAATTATATTAAGTCCAAGCAGCCATTTTTACACAGAGAAGGCGTAAAAATGACTTAATGAAAATTGTTTCAAGGACTAAGATAGCACTCAGAATGAGATCTGCATAAATCTGAGAATGTATTCTCACAGCACATCTCGGCAGACTAACAGTTTTTAATCAATTGCTCTGCAATTGTAAACCCTAATGACACAAGAGATTTGTAGGGTTTGATACATTCACACACACACACACACACACACACACATGTTCATTCAGCGTTCACATGATAACCTTAGTTTCCCCGTGCTCCAGCATGTCAAATAAAAAGTCAGGAGCGTCACGTGTTGGACCAGTTAGGGTTTCGTCCCAGGCAAGAGCAGACATGTTTATTACCTAACTCACACATACATACGTGCACTAATTGCGGGCAGCAATTAGTGGCGCAAATTTCTATTTCCCACCAGCATGTACCCCCAACACGAAAAAACTCCAATTGGAAACAGACATTAACAGTATGTACATTGACTTCATTCAAACTGAACTTTAACATTTACGTTTTTCTCCAGATAAAAAGAAAGAACTTTTTTTCCTTATTTGATTTGCATGCTTTCAACTCTATGTAACCTTTGTTAATATATTGTTGTTCTGGTTACTTTCGCCTTTTCGTGTTTCTTCATTTCCTGTGTTATTTCTAATGATCCAAGTTATGCCGAGTCGACTCGACTCGTAAATATAAATTAGTAATGGACACATCATCCTCTGCAGATTTATGCAAATTATTTTGAAATAGACTTCTTCTAATGAATGCCATAACATGCTGGGAAACTCCTCTCATGAAGTTGAGTTATCCTACCTATATACTGTATATACTTGTGTGTAAGCTGATTTCATGTATAGTGCAACCCCTGAATATTTTTGCATGAATTTTAACCCCAAGTATTTGTGTAATTACCTGTGTATCGTGTGACCCTTATTTTTGACATAAAAAACTGACCACAAAAACTCACACTGTATTTGAGTATCTATGGTAATCAATGTTGCACTGACATTTAAAACAATAATGGAATTTATTTTTAAAAATAGCAGGTTGTCTTATTTTTATTTATAAACATTGTTTTTCTACAACTGCCACATGATATCATTCCATATATATTTAAAAAACTTTTTTTTCCTTAATTACTGGAATCAGATGATGATATATCTAAAATAAATTTGTCTTACAAATAAAATAAGAAAAAGTGAAAGAGTAGACAAAATTTCCCAATCTCAGGTAGATGCAACATTTCAAGTCATGTTTTGTTTTCTACTTGTTTTTGTTTTTTTTAAATAATTATTTCACTCCAATCAAAGCAGGACTTCCACTGGTGGGCTGAAGGTTACAGTGAGAAAAAAAAAACGTACAGGGGTGTTGATGAAAGAACAAGAGATAGCTGAGAATCAAGGAGAAGGAAGATTGCAAATGAGATTGTAGTTATCGGGGAAGCAAGAAAATGGAAGGGAGTTCCACAAACAGGAAGTGCAAGAAAAGAAACTGTTAGACTAGAAGAGACGGTTACATTTAACTGATTCCAAGGTAAAAGAATGGGACCTTGATGTTAATCTAGTAGCACATGTAAATACATGTGATCAGAGGAAAAAAAAAAAAAAACTCATCAGAACAGTTGCCATAAAAATACTTGTAGAAAAGACAGATCACATTGGTGAGAAAATGACTAAAGGTAGGTTGCCAAGTTGGGATTCTCCTTTGGATTTTGCTAAGAACCTCTAGATGAATATCAGGAGCACCCAACCATATATGGAAACAGTATTCAATAAATGAAAAAAATGGTAGATTTATAAATGTGCAAATTGGATTCTGATGAGAAAAACTGCCTGGCCTGGCACAGTGACCTTCGTAGCAGTAGACACAGCTATGGGGTCAATGTAGTCATTCCATTTGAGGTAATTTGAGAGAGTGAAGCTAAGGAGGCACATTGTGTTACTCTCTAAGAGATTAGCATTATCCATTCTGATAATAGACTTCATAACAATTCAATTATCATATATCCAAATTATATTTTCAAAAATTACACAGCTTGGTGATAACACCCTGAAATGCAATACACTTAACCAACTAATCTCCTGGTCAGTAATATTATTTACTCAATCTAAAATCTTAAATTTATTGTATTAAATAAAACAAATTTAAAAAGATGAAATATAAAGTGGTAAGAAAAAGGGTCAGCAAAAAATTTAAATTACACATTGGAGATGTCAAAATTAAAAGATGACATGTATAGTGGTGAAAAGAAGGGACAGTCCAAAATTTAAATTCAGTCAGTTAAGTGCCATATGTGGTACACGCTTGGGCAATCATGTCTCTTTCGAGACATGACTGACTGGGTAGAAGATTATCCCACAATAGGTTGCCATTACTTTCTGTGGTAAACACATTGCTAGCCAAGGCTACAGAACCCAATCTGTCCTGCTATTTAACCCATGACTGGAGGGAACAGACAGATTAATACCCTTCCCAAGGGAATTTGCAAGAAAGTGAATGCAATGTATTCAACTGAAATTTGAACTCGACTCCCTGAGTTCTCATTCTGAGTTGATATCCACTGCACCACAATGTATATCCTGCCCCACAATGCAGATCCAAAAATTTAAATTACATATTGGAAATGTCAAAATTAACCAAGTATGAAAAATTCAGCTACCTGTGTAGTGTGTAAAGACAGATGACAGAAAGTCTGACATAGAAACAACAATAGACTTTTCTACAGAAACTGGAATTTAAAAAATAAATAAAATATTGCGACACTGCTATGTTATGTCTACCCTAATATCTAAATCCAATCTAAATCTAAACTTATTTACAAATGGAACTTTGTCTCTGTGTGTGCGTGTGTGTATGTCCCCGTTACTTATAGACTCCGAAACGGCTGAACCGATTTTCTTGAAAATTTACACAGTTGTACTATAAGCGTCTGCGAATGTTCTTAGCTAGGTTTTTTGTCAAGGTACCCCCAATAAATATCGAAAATCAATAATAAAAAAAAATCGGGTTATAGAAGGAGTGGTCTGATTTTAATCAAATTTGATACACTCATAGACAAAGACATAAGAAACAATATTCAGAAGTTTCAAGGTTGCAGTTCTTACAATAGTGCAGAAAATCGATAATATATATATATTTCTATTTCTTGGAATGTTGAGCTTTCTGACTACCCCACCATATGGTGATCACAAGTGACATAATTGTCCAAGTTTTTTCTATAGATCTATCGCCCGGTTCACACTCCACCCACGTCTATTGAACAGGTGAAGAGGCTCATCCCTTGTTCCCTGTTTAGGATGTGGTTTCCGGCTTTCTCTTTTCCAATCTTTTCACTATTACGTAGCCCCCTGCACATCAGTGGCATTACCGCCTTGCTCGGGGTGATACGATTAAAAAAAAAAAAAAAACATTCTTGAAATTTTATAAATTATTATAATTAGAAAAAAAAATTCTTTATTAATCGAAAAAAAGAAAAAATCTTTTTTCTTCAGCCAATAATGTCCTTAATTTATATTATTTATTAAAGCAATTAAAAGCTTATTTAATTAAATAATTTTAATGCATATTATTTTACTATTGGGAGCAGATTTTCTTCAGAAAAAGGGCCAAATGGTTGAAAAAAAATAATAGTTGATTTTACATTTTTACATTCCCCAATATGAGCCCAGCGTTGAACTAATTACTAATAAAACCAGTTTTGCATACAAAACAGCCCATTACAAATCATCCCTTCAAAATTTAAAGTGAGTTTTATTTTTTCAGTTCCTAGTTTCCTCAATTTTTTAAAATTAATTGTGAATATTGGTACCTCCATTAATTTGTGATAACTAAGGTTTAAAAAGATCTAAACTTAAAAAAAAATTAAAAAAAGTTTAGTTTTAATTGAACTTTAAGATTTTCACGATAAAACTTTGTTTTTATTAAATTTATTTGGGGATTTTTATGGTCATTTTTCCCTAAAAGTTTGGGAAGTACCTAAAAATGATAATGAAATAAATGACAATTAAAAAAGTTCTATTTTATTTTATTTATTCATTTATTTGACAAACGAGAATGAGCAAAAAGAACTAAAAAAAAAAACAGCTAATGGATTAAAAAATGTCAATTATTGTTAATAAAGTATAAAATGAAAAGATATTAAAAATAAAAAAAATTATAAATTAATAATAAATAAAATACATTTTTAATGGCTATTTAGGAACTTCTGAAAAATATTACATAAAAAATGACCATACGCGATTAAAAAGAAATTCCCGAAATTTAATAAAACAAAGTTTTATTGTGAAAATCTTTAAGTTCAATTTAAATGTCATACTTTTGGTTTGTTGGTATGAAAGAAAACAAAGTAAGAGAAGAAGCTTAGAAGAACAATATACGTTTTCGGTTTTAAAAACAAGGTCTTCTTTACTCTTTTATTCTTCTACTACCAATATTTTTAATTTTTTTTAAGTATTAGCAGATATAAAATTATTACTTATTTCATCATGAAACATTAAGTAACTTTTACTCTGATTTGTTCAATGAAAGTGTTTATTTATTTTTCTCTTACTTTTCCTGCCCACAAGCCGAAGTTATGAATTGTTTTTTTTTCCCCAACAACATACCATAACCATTCATTTAATTTAATAATGTACAACAAACTATATATGTGGCTAAAAAAATTTTTTAAAGATGATTATACTGCTGTGGTTATACGAAGTGGAAGTCTATGTTTTTTAATAAATATTTCTTGAAAAAAATAAATGTTAAAAATAAAATAAACATACCAATAATTACTGAAAAAAGTTTGTCTGTTTTTTTGGCCATTCATTGTGAAACTATGCTTTTCCCGGTGTTATTAGCCGTCAATTCTTTTTTTAATTTATTCATTGTATTTTTGTGAGAGCATCAGCCCTGAGATTTTGGAAGAGGCATCGGATCATGGAAATAAATCTAAATAAATACAATCTTGAATCAATGTTTTGTTGAACCTTCCGGTTTGATGGAAATTTACGGTGAACCTCGGTTTATGAAAAAAAAATAAAAAAAATAAAATGTATTTTTTTATTTAAGCTCAACAAAAAAAGTGGGTTGGGGCAGAGAAAATATAAGCTTGATTTATTTTAATTAAATAATTAAACATTTGTTCTATTCCAAGTGTTGTTACTAAGTGTTTTAGTTTTTGTTTAGGCAGCTGCATTTTTATTGAAACGTGACCTTCTTTATGTCTTTCATCAAATGTTTCACTTTTTTCTTTTTTTATATCTATACAAAATTCGGGAAAAAATAAATGTAAAATAATTATGTTTGTATGATAGTCCCCATTTTAGTGAAGTACAAGTTTTTAGAAATGATTTGCTGTCAACGTTACTTACGCAAATGTCCACGGTGGTAATTAAAAAAAAAAAGTTTCCCCGTGATTAAGCGGGGTTATCTCCCTTCGACTATCAAACGGCTCAGTACATTCATGTGCGTTCTGGTGCAGTGGATATCGACTCGGAACGAAGAATCGGGGAGCCGAGTTCAAATTCCAGTTGAATTCATTGCATTCGCTTACGCGCAAATACCCTTGGGAAAGGTATTAATCCGTCTTTTCCGTCCAATTATGGGTTGAATAACGGGACAGATTGGGTTCTATAGCCTTGGTCGGCAACCGGTCTACCGCAGAAAGCAATGGCAACCTACTGCAGGATAATAATCTTCTGCCCAGTCAGTCATGTCTCTTTCGAGACATGATCGCCTAAGCGTGTATCACGTATGGCACTTAACTGACATTCATTAACGGGTTGAGTTGGTAGATTTTTATACCTAAATATGTTTATTTATTTATTTTTTTTTTAATTTCGAGGTAGACAGTTAGGTTTATAATTGTGTCTGCAAGCATCCATCAGGAAGGTTGCTCCTATTTTACTGGGGCAGGCTTTACAATTTGACCAAAAGAACTATGTACCAACAAAAAACTGGATCGGGAAAAAAAATGTGTCATACGTGATACACGCTGGTCTCAAAAGAAAAAGACATGACTGACTGGGAAGAAGATTTTCCCACAATAGGTTGTCATTACTTTTTGAGGCAGACTGGTTGCCAACCAAGGCTATAGAATTCAATCTGCCCAGTTAACTCATAACTGAAGGGAAGGGACGAATAATACTTTCCCAAGGGTATTTGCGCGTCAGTGAATTCAATGAATTCAACTGGAATTCGAATTCGGCTTTCCAATTTCGAATTCGAGTTGAAATCATTTTTATTTTTTTCACATTGAAAGTAAAAAAAAATGACATCCTCTTTAAAATTATTTATAAAAACTCAGGGAATTATCCTATTCAAACAAAATTTTCAGGCTTTATTCAGTAATGAATGGATATATTTTATTGAAAAAATATTTTAAAAAACTTAGGCAAATATTCGAGGACGGAATATGTTTTCACCCTTCCCTTTCCGATATGATATCGTATGTATAGTTTTTAAATTTAGATGCGAGTCGTTCAAAGTTATAAAAACAGAAATCCCCGTTCTTATTTTCAGTAAAAAAAAAAAAAAAAAAAAAAAAATGTGAAGATACGGAAAATTTAGTACGTATCTTGCAAAAAACAATTCAATAAAACTTAGATTTTTTTTTGTGGGGTGTGTGGGGGAGAATTGGTGTTTATGATTTAAAGCTCGTTATTTTTACTTTTTAATTTTTCAGATTAAACAGGAAAAAAATTAAAATTATATTTTTTAAATTGCATGCAATTTTCAATGCAATTTTGAAATGAATCCCTATTTTGCTGTTCGTCACAAGAGTTTAAATAAAGATATGTTTGATGATTTAAAAAATGTAATGAATGTTATTAACAATAACATTCATTTCATTTTTTAAATCATAAATCATAAGTTACTTTTTCGAGATAGTTACCGCCACTAAATCACAGAAAAAACAGCATAGTATGAAGAAAAAAAAGCCCCAAACTTAATAAAAAAGAACTTATTCCATCAAAATTTTTATTATTAACAAAGGAAAGATCAAAGTATTTTTTCAATATTTTAAAATGTTTTAGTCCTTTCTGACACGTTCGAAATTTTGGTAAAAAATCTTATTTCGATTTTCGTCCGCGGGTAACCAAATCGTGACCAAAGTTTAGGATATTACTGGATTATAACATTTTTTTTTTCGGAGAAAAACACATTAAGTTGGAAATACTTGCCAAAATAAAATAATCGTTGGATTTTAAGGCACTTCAAGACATATTCACGACCGAATTAAATTATTTTGGAAGTTAACGATTTTTAAAAAAACCTTGGTAAAAATGTGTTTTTAAGTCAGTTAGCGGATAAGAAATTAATTAAAAACAACTCTCTTCTTCACCTTTACAAAAATTCATAACGATGTGTGAAATCCTGGTTTTTCCCAAACAGAAAAAGGATTGACCTTGTGCTTAACGAAAAACTAGAAACCAGATTTCGCAAGCAGGTGTTAAAATTATTTTTGACCAATGGGAGCGACTTGGAAGGACCTGGCGATCCAGTGCGAAATTCAAAAGGACATATATATGTCATCGCAGCGTCAGTCAAGAGACAGAGATGAGAGCAGCGAATAAGACAGTCAGTCAGTCAGTCAGTGAAGTGCTATACGTGATACACGCTTGGGCGATCATGTCTCTTTCGAGACATGACTAACTGGGCAGAATATTATCCCGCAGTAGGTTGCCATTGCTTTCTGCGGTAGACTGGTTGCCGACCAAGGCTATAGAACCCAATCTGTTCTATTATTTAACCCATAACTGGAGGGAAGAAACGGATTAATACCTTTCCCAAGGGTATTTGCGCGTAAGTGAATGCAAGCAATTCAACTGGAATTCGAACTCGGCTACCCGATTTCTCGTTCCGAGTCGATATCCAATGCGCCACAACGCACGAATAAGGCACACATCTAAAATGTAACTTCAAACTTCAAGCGACCCGGACATTGTCCTCTTTCTCTTTCTCCTTATCTCTTTCAACAATTACTACTACGAACATTTTGTACGAATTCTTGATAACTTAACTTTCTCAGTGAACATTCATTTCTACGAATTCTTGTTATTCCTCGTTTTAATAAATTTCTATTTTCACATGAAAAATGTATATTTTGTTCTTAGATTACTGTACACTATTCCACAAAATTCCACATATTCCAACCTGCCGACAACTAACCTTCTGACGATGATAATTCTGCATAAACTTGTAAGCTGCAGGGAGTTCGGTTACGTCTGACACAATCCGAATCAAAGAAACATTAAGCATCTCCCTACGTCTTTACTGGTGACTCCCGACGTACAAAGAACACGCACCCCTACGCTACACTGGTGACTCCCGACGTTCAAGTAACACGCAAACCCACGTTACATACCCACCACTGCACGTAAATTAATCAGATTTTAAAAAATTAAATATTGCTGGTAAAATTGAATCATCTATCTTTTTTCAAAGATTTATTTTATATTACAACAATCATAAAGATATTCATATGTATTAATTTTTTTTCTTTGTAATACATTTGTTGGTTGTTTTGTTTTTATGGCAAATCAACCTCGGCGGGTCATTTATTGCCAACTAAACTTATTGCTGCTAATACCTTTTTTCTTTCAACAATTTATTGTTGTTAATATAAGTTTTTGTGTCTAGTAATACATTTTTCTTTTCGCGTATCAAGATTCATTGGGATTTGTTTTTAAGGGCAGGGTCCCCAAGTCCTACCCTTGTTATTTAAACCATAACTGGAGAGAAGGGACGGATTAATACCTTTCCCAAGGGTACCAGTGCTTAAGTGAATGCAGGGTATTCAACTGGAATTCGAACTCGGCTCTCCGATTTCTCTTTCCGAGCCGATATCCACTGCACCACAACGCACATCCGTCACTATACGCTTAGAGCACCTAGTATTCCCAAGCGGTCACCCATCTAAGTACTGACCAGGCTCAACTTTGGTGATCGAGCGAGAACCGGTGTATTCAACGTGATAGGCCGTAAGCCTTAATACATTTGTAATTAATGTTCTGAAAGGCCAAATGTTAACATTAGTTACATTTGCATCTTTCTAAGTAAATTCCCTCTCCTTATCAGCAATTTGTATCAGTTGACAAGCCAGTTTTTATCGAACAAGCTCATGATTTACATTCTTTTTTCTAATTTTCCAAAACCATATATTGATCAATGGGTGAAAATTTACTTGCAAAATAGGTTCAACTATTTCTTCCTTTCTTTATCTAGTTTCCGTAGGTCGATATGTGATAAAGGGAAAATCGTTCATGTATGAGTTTTAATATTTGAAGAAAAGACAATCTTAAAAATCAAATTGTAAAAAAAGAGGAACCGAAGGTAACACTTAGATTTGAACCAGATCACAGAATTCAACTTCCAGATTGCTAACCATTGAGTGCCACCGTAGAACGACGGGCAACTTCGAAACGATTGGCTGTCATTTTCATTATATTCAATCGAAGAACCATCTTCAAATATCTAGTTTCCTCAAAGTCGATTCAACTCGTTGGTTGAATAACTGATAAAATTAAAAAGATTAAACATTCATATATGAATTACAATATTTGAGCGAAACAGAGAACTAAAATTAAAAAAAGGGGAGAAGTGCTGATAGCAGACACAGAAAGGAAACTACAAGACCTCCTACAGAAGGTCGCAGAAGAAAGTAACAAGAAAGGACTAGAAATAAACTGCACGAAAACCGAATGCATGGTCATCAGTAAATAGGGCAGCCCCAAATGCCAAATACAGGTCGAGGATACCAGAATCAAGCAGGTACAAAAATTTAAATACTTGGGAAGTGTTATAACAGAAGACGGAAAGTGCGACACCGAGATCCGAAGGCGAATTGGCATGGCGAAAGAAGCATTTCAGAAGTTGAGTAAAGTATTAAGAAACAGGAAAATTTCGCTAGAAACAAGGAAGAGACGACTGGATTGCTATGTGCTGTCCGTCCTTCACTATGGCAGTGAATGCTAGACAATACCATCAAAGATGAAGGAAAAACTTGAAGCAACTGAAATGTGGTTCTACAGAAGGATGCTGCGAATATCATGGATCGAGCATGTGAGCAATGACAAGGTTTTGGAAATGATGGAAACAAAAAAGAAATTAATACTGAGCATCAGGAAGAGACAGCTGAAGCTCCTGGGACACGCAATGAGGAAGGAGGGCCTAGAGAACCTGATACTAACAGGCCAGATAGAGGGGAAAAAAGAGACAGGGGAAAAGCATATAAGATAACATATTTGAAGGACCTAATCAGGTGGATGACGGAACGAGGATTGCATGGTGTAACAGGAGAAGGCGTGCTTAGAGCCACCAGGGATAGGGAAAAGTGGAAGGCCATGATCGCCTACGTACCTGAAGGGACAAGGCACATAGAAGAAGAAGGTAAATAACGAAATCTGCAGCAAGTTCTACCGAGATTTAAACTCGGATCGCTGCATTGAGAGTCCAGATTGCTAACCTTTACACCATAGAACCACGAACGACACCATAGAACCACGAACGACACCATAGAACCACGAACGACATATTCCTTATTTTCAATTGAACAAATTTTTTTCAAGTTTGCTGTCGCATGAATTATAATCCTAATTTTGTAATTGAATTAAATATTAAAAAAATTGAATTGAAAATCGTTCATGCATGAAATTGTAGTGGAGGGGGGGGGGTTAATATTTCTTTGATTCGGCCTTGTGTCAGACTTAATCGAACTCCCTACAGCTTACAAGTTTTATGCAGAGTTATAATCATCAGAAGGTTTTCCATCATCAGAAGGTTGATTGTCGGCAGGTTGGAATATGTCGAATTGTGTGGAATAGCGTAAGAAGAATAAAATATACATTTTGCATTTTAAAATAGAAATTTATTAAAGGGAAAGACTAACATGAGTTGTAAGAGTTAATGTGCAGTTAGAAACATTATTAAGAGATTAAGGGTAGAGTCGTACAAAATGTTCGTAATAGTAATTGTTGAAAAAGATAGGGAGAAAGAGAAAGAGGACAATGTTCGGGTCACTTTAAGTTTGAAGTTACATTTTAGATGTGTGTCTCTCTTTCGCTGTTCCCATCTTTGAGTCACTGACGCTGCAAAGACATTTATATGTCCTTCTGAATTTCGCACTGGATCGCCAAGTCCTTCCAAGTCTTACAAGTCGCTCCCATTGGTCAAAAATTATTTTAACATGTACTTGCGAAGTCTGGTTTCGACTTTTTCGTTAAACACATGCTCAATCCTTTTTCTATTTGGGAAAACCAGGATTCCACACGTCATTGTGAATTTTTGTAAAAGTGAAGAAGATTGATTTTAATTAATTTCTTATCCGCTACAAAATTTAATATTTGAGCGAAAGACAGCACAGAACCAATATCAAACTGTAAAAAAAAAGAGTCTTAAACTTTAAAGAAAAATTATTATTCACGTGTCAACGGAATTCTGGAGCGACTCTCACTGCAGATCAACTGAGACATTTGACAGTTTCCTGGTGCGTCTAACGAGACGAGACTGAATTAAATTATTTTATATGATAAAATGAAAAAGAATAATCATTCATATATCAATTAGAATATTTGAGCGAAACTGAAAACTAAAATGGAAAAAGGTAGGTGTATAACGAAATCTGCAGTAGGTTCTACCGAGATTTGAACTCAGATCGCCGGATTCAGAATGCTAACCATTACAACATACAGCCACGCACAATCACCTTACGACTGGCTCCCAAGTTCCTTATTTTCAATCGAACAAATTTTTTTTAAGTTTGCTATCGCATGAATTTTATAATTTGTCCTAATATTGTAATTGAATAAAATATTAAAAAATTAAATTGAAAATCGTTCATGCATGAAATTTAAAATTTGAACGAAAGACAGAATTAAAATCAAACTATAAAAAAAAAAACCGAAGGTTCTACCGAGACTTGAACTCGGATCGCTGGATTCAAAGTCCAGAGTGCTAACCATTACACCATAGAACCAATACGATAAAAGTGCAAACTGGCTGCCATTTTGTTTTTATTCTTCATCTGACATCCTTCTTTAGTTATTCTGTCGCATCTATCATAATTTCGTAACTAAAATATTATAAGCATCAACCAGAAGACGATAAGCCCGATAAGATTTCAAACGGACTAGGCTTTTCATCAATTTATTAAACTTCAACATTATTTTTATTTTTACAAATATTAATGTTTAACGAGGAAATCATTTCACGTTACCACAAGAAGTAAAAAAAGACTACAAGTACATTGAAGGGTTTAAAATATTTAATTCGAAAATTATAAAGATGGCTGCCAATCAGTCAAGTGCCATACGTGATACACGCTTGGGCGATCATGTCTCGAAAGAAAGAGACATGACTAACTGGGCAGAAGATTATCCAGCAGTAGGTTGCCATTGCTTTCTGCGGTAGAATGGTTGCCGACCAAGGCTATAGAACCCAGTCTGTCCTGCTATTTAACCCATAGCTGGAAAGAAGAGACGGATTCATACCTTTCCCAAGGGTATTTGCGCGAAAGTGAATACAATGGATTCAACTGGAATTCGAACTCGGCTCCCCGGTTTCTCGTTCCGAGCCGATATCCACTATACCACATAGTGTTTGAAAGCTGATAGATAAAATGTGTCAATGTTGAAAATATTTTTTATTTTTTTTTCAGATTCAGCAGCATTAATAGGCAGGTAGCAAGTTGGCGTAAATATTTACCAATGGCGGATATTCGCTGGTCGAAGGAAAAAGTATTCGATTTGTTACATATTACAGCAATCGTTCATTTGGTTAGAGATTTTTATGTATATTAAATATTTTCCTTTGTATGTTGAGTCGTAGATATACATTCGGAATTAATGTCCTGAAAGGCCAAATGTTAACATGAGTTACATTTGCATCTTTCTATGAGAAAGGCCTCTCCTCTATTACTGTTTTCTATATGTTGTCAGCAATTTGTACGATGTACATGCCAGTTAATTTTATCGTATCAACTCATGAATTACTTTCTTTTTCTTTTTTCACTAATTTCCAAAAAGCGACACTTCACTGTGGTTGAATATTTATTTACAAAATAGGCTCGAGTTTTTCTTCCTTTGTTTATTTAGTTTCCTTAAGTCGATTCAACTCATTGATTGATGTCTTTTTTCACAGCATTTTATATTCAGTCACATTTTCTAGAGTAATGCAAATAATTTTTCATGATATCAAAACAGTACACGACCAGCAAAAAGCAAACAAAAAAACATTTTT
This sequence comes from Ascarosepion bandense, assembly GCA_037127315.1. Lineage (NCBI taxonomy): Eukaryota > Metazoa > Mollusca > Cephalopoda > Sepiida > Sepiidae > Ascarosepion > Ascarosepion bandense. The sequence goes on along the minus strand of JBBBDQ010000233.1, from coordinate 8,822,142 downwards.
ACTGTTAGTATTACAGTATCTGTTATCATAGACTTTTTATGCCGTAGATATATCGTATCCGATAAAGGCTAAGCCATAAATTTTAAAGAAAAATTATTATTCACGTGTCAACGGAATTCTCGAGCGACTATCACTGCAGATCAACTGAGACATCAGGCAGTTTTCTGGTGTATCTAACGAGACAAAACTGAATGAAATTATTTTATATGATAAAATGAAAAAGAATAATCATTCATATATCAATTAGAATATTTGAGCGAAACTGAAAACTAAAATGGAAAAGTTAGGGTAGGTGTGTAGGGGATTTGGTAAGTGCTTGGTTGATGTGCTTCCGTATTTTACGGGTATTGCTCTCAAGATTAGTTTCCCCACAAATACAAAACAATGTTTTACAATCGCGCAAAGGAAATGGAATAAGTCACAACGAACATTAAACAACAAACAATTTAATATGTATAAAATAAAATTAGCATGTGGAAACAAATAAAATACAAGATGTGAAAAATTGCCTTTTGGAAAATAAAGTTTGGCAAGAAGTTAAATTTGTTTAAAGGTGTGTGTAAGTTTATATTAACGGAGTCCGTAAATAAGTCGTTCTTACTTACATTAAGTTCATCTCGGGTGGCGACAGCATGTCGCGTTGATGAAAGAAAGTTTGTCGGGTTTTTCCTTTCACGGCCATCTGTAGCTAGGTCATGAACTTTGGTGTGGAAGAATGACTTGGCCGGACAAAGTATCGGTTACATGCTGACTTAATGGCTAGCTTGGTGACTGACCTCCTTTTCTTCCTAACTGTGTGTTATTTATATACCATAATAGTGGATCAATGAATCTTCCTAACATTTAGGTGTGAAGACATTTATTGACCAATCAGATTTGTATTTTACTATTTTGTTTTGGGGCCTAAATATTTTTTGTTAATTGACTTCCGATCCTATTTTTCTAGAATGTTCTTATTCTATGTTTTTAGCTGATTGGTTGAGAAATATAAAAATGTAATTTAAATTCTAATGCCGTTTTGATCCAACATTTCTATAATGTTTTTATGTATTTTCTTATTGCTTATTTTAATAGAAAAAAAAATGTGTATCCCATAGGTGAATAACGAATTTAGCAGAAGGTTCTACCAAAATCTGAACGCGGATCGCTGGATTCAGAGTGCTAACTATTACACCACAGAACCACGAACAATCAATTCACGACCGGTTCCCATGTTTCTTATTTTCAATCGAACAAATACAAATTTTTTCATGAATTATAATTTGTCCTAATTTTGTAATTGAATAAAATATTAAAAAAAATTAAATTGAAAATCGTTCATGCATGAAATTTAATATTTGAGCGAAAGACAGAACCAAAATTAAACTGTAAAACCAAAGGTCCCACGGAGATTTGAACTCGAATGGTTGGATTCAAAGTCCAGAGCGCTAACCGTTACACCATAGAACAATTTACTTATATTCTGCAACAGGCTGCACTTCTGTTTTATTCTTCATCTGACATCCTTCTTCAGTTATTGACAGGTCAATCCTTGAATACATATTTTTTCCTTGCGATTTTGTAGCTAATGTTACGAATTTTTCTATTTCTCTCTTTGTCTCCTTCTCTCTCTTTATTTTTCTTTTATCTCAATCGGTCAGTCAGTCAGTCAAGCTAGCTAAAGTCGTAGACAATGCATTTTACGAAGAAAATCCTTTTTTTTTTGTTTTTTTTTTTTAAACGCGTGTGCGTTAACAGTATAGTTGCTAAGTGAAAAAAGCAGTTTTTAATATTAAAAGTGAATGTGGACCGGTGACTGCATTGTAACAAACACCTGTTGTGATAAGCGAACTCTGATTCATCGACAGGATGCCACGATGAAAATCGGTCTGAATTCTGAGTCCGCGAGGAGAAATTTTTTTCAGTTAGTTGGCCATAAGCTCGCGTCGTGATGAAACGTGTTTGTCAGATTGGGTAAGCCCACACTCCAAGGCGACTCATGCAGAGCGCGCTTACAACAGTAGTCATGAGCAAGACAAAAAGTCGCGTTCCCCTTCTTGTTTGACGAAGAATATAAATCTGGCTGAAACTGAATTTAAAGATTTTAATGAAAGTAAATCCTTGTCCATAAAGTTAAATCATGAGACGAAGTATTCCCTTAGACGAATGTTCGTGAAGATTAAAAGATTCAGAGAAAAAGAAATGAAAGTATTTCATGAGCTGTTGCGATAAAATAAAATGGCAGGTAAATAGTTATAAAATGCTGACCGCAGACAGAAGACAGTAAAAAGAGAGGCTTTGACATAGTAAGATGCAAATGTAACTCAAATTAGCATTTGGCCTTTCAGAATATTAATGACGATTAATCAGTTGCCCGTGAATTCTGTTGACATGTGAATAAACTCTTTCTTTTAAATTTAAAGCTTATCTTTATCCTGTACAAAGTGTTGACAGAAGACAATGAAAAGTAGGGACAGTAGATATAGAAGGATGTAAATACAACTCAACTTAATCGTTGGATTTTCTGAATATTGATGACAATTTTTTTTCCTCTGACTGAACTCACAAAGAAAAAGTTCTACTCCTCAAGAAGAACTCTAACCGAACGAAGAACTGCACTAATTTTTATTTCTTTTCTTTTTTTTTTTTTTATAATCGTGTCGCTCCAAGCAAGGCATTTTACTGCCACTGTTGTGCAGGGGGTTACATAGGAGGAATGTTGAGGAGTGAGAGGTTGCAGGGGTTGTCAGGAAGAGAGTAGGAGAGGGAAGAGATTACTGATGAGAGTGGGGTGGACGAGGAGGAATGTTATGAGGAGTGAGAGGTTGCAGGGGGTGTCAGGAAGAGAGTAGGAGAGGGAAGAGAGTAATGATGCGAGTGGGGTGGACGAAGAAAAAAACATTAGAGAGAGGATGTAAGTTAGTGAGACAGAAGATGACGATTGACTTTACATTTAAATTTTTGGAGATTGTAACTGTCAGGAAAGCAAGTATGCCGGAGAGAATTCATATAAAAAGAATCGAATTTCCATCATGGGGTACTATGGTATAGAGGTTGTGGGGTTTCATACATTGACACCCACACACACACACACACACACACACACACACGCATGGTCACTCGGTGTCCACGTGATGACTGGTTCACGCCAAAAACGATGCTAATAAAAACGGAAAACAGCACGTGGTACACTAGTTAGGATTTCGTCCCGGGACAAGAGCAGACATGTCTCCCTAACTCACACAAACACAATACTCACACAAACACAATAAATTTCTTTTATTTTTCTTCTCCGACATTAACACTATGCACATTAACTTTCATTCAAACAGGACTTTACATAAAATAACTTTCTACACATAAATTCACATTTTTCCAACCTTCGTCAGTAGAAATCCACAGACTGCCTAAGATTGCTACATTCACATGTAAGTCTCTCTCTCTCTCTACTCAACGCACACACAGACACAGAACTTTGTCTTCTGTCTGACTTTCTTCATCAAGGATTTGAACTTAGAACTCTTTACGAAAATCTTAACAATTGTTACAAACCTTTCTTTCAGCTAGAGTAAAAACTTCATACATCTTATTTTGTTTCTACGAACAGACGAAGTGGAATGACTCTTTCCTTTTCACTTTCTTATGCATGCTCTCTCAACCCCATGTAACCTTTGTCAATACATTGTTTTTCTGGTTACTTTCGCCTTTTTGTTCTTTCTTAAATCCTGCTTCAAATCATGACCCCATGTTACGTCGAGTCGACTCGTTAAACATAAATTAGTAAGTGGACGCCTCGTCCGCTACAAGGTTTTCAACTATCGATACAACCTTCCCTTTCGACAATCTTTTTCAAAATTTGAAAAAAAAATCATTCGAAAGAGGAACAAAACTAATATTTTATTTTTGCATTTTGGTAATACAAACTTCTTTTAAATGTGTCATGTTTATTCAGAACATGAGCAGTCAGGGTTCTCCACAACTACCTAAGTAGTTGCTCTATGTATTGTTTATCCTTTACCACCCTTACCGTCTTTGTTATGACATCCATTCGCACAGACTTTCAAGTAGTTTACTAGTTGCTTTTCTTGTCTACACTATTTATTGATTAACTACTTCAATAATTAAATGTGTAAGGTTTCTTACGGGAATATTTTATAATACATGAAATAAAGGTGGTGAGAAAGTGTACACGCACAAAACAACAGACCAATTGATTTGCAATGCAAGATAAGATTTATTAAAACAAAATTAACAAAAAGGACAGCTCAAAACAAAAGTTTCTTTTGTTAGAAATAAATTACATACAATGCAAATTGTTCATAAACATGTTTGAGTGGGACTTACTATGTTGGTGTGTTTTTAGTGTGAAGCGTTCACAGCTGTTCTGGATTCAGCGTGGAAGGTTGATATTACCAGCTCGAAAGAGGAAATCTCGGAAGAGAGAGTTACTTCAGGGTTAATATGATTTTATATTCGAGAGCTGCTGCAGATATTATGTTTAAGATATGTACCTCAACCCGTTTTCGATACCTACGTTTTTAAAAAAATTTAATAGATAAAAAACCTTTCTTGAAGCTTTCAATTTAGCTTTAATTGAAAGTTAAGAGATAAAATTTATTAATTTCTGTAACCAAAATGCTCTGGGGCACTTCAAACCGAAATTATATTGATTGGAATCTAAAACTTTTCAGAATTAAAAAAACATTTCAACGTTTCGGCTATTCTTGTTTGATCGTCACATCTTGTAAACAGAATTCAATTCTCGGTTTTAAAAATTTCGCAAAAATAAAATATATCTCAGTAAGACATTATTTTAGTTAAATTAGCAAATTTAAACTTACCTTAATCTAGTTTGAAACAAGTATTACCTGCTTACTGCTTGAAATGTACTATAAAAGCGTTTCTTAATCACAGTAGCCTTGTTATCAGTGCTATCATAGTGTTTGCTGAGGCGATAATTGAATGACACACGGAAGCCATAAAAAAAAGCTAAGCATGGTGTCCGAATTTGATATCATTTTATGTTGGTTAACGTACGCTTCGTCTTTTGTTTTTGAATATATAGTAAAATTAAAAATTTAACATAATATTTTCAGCAATTATCTAATATTTTATAGAATTTTAGTTAGTTTAGCTTTATAGTCTTATGTTTGAAGATGTTTCCTGAAAAATGAAGATTAAAATAATATAAAACTTTCTTTTAAAATAATTTTACAATTTGATAATAGAGAATGAAATTATATAACATGGCAGAGGTAACTCAATATTTTATGAAATGTTATGGCATTTATTAATTTTTATTGTTAATATCTATTTTTTATATTCTTTATTAGGTTCCTCTGCAAACTGAATTTCACAATTCCTTTTTTTTAAACAAAATTAGTAAACTAGGATCTAAAAATATAAAATTTGTTTTAAATTTTGAAGGGATGATTTGCAAAGCCTGCTGAATGTTAAAACGTAGGGCACAGAAAACAAGGAAGCGAGTTGAAGGAATTCTACCCTGCCGAAAATGTCTATATAAGTTTTTCCCCCTATAAGGAGCGCCAACTTTGAAACACGTCACCTTTTAATGATATAGTACTTTCGACCACCCGTAAAACAAAATGAGGGTCATCGGCATGAACACACACACACACACACACACACACACACACACACACACACACACACACACACACACACAATATTTTAATTATTTTTAAAATATTATGGCTAAAATGTCTGTCTTAAACTTTTCAATTTTTGATTAGTAAATATAGTCTTCCCGTATTAACAACCTAAAGCGAACGATGAAAGGAAGAAACTTTAATATATTTTTAAAAATTTATAAATTATTATAATAAAAAAATGAAAAAAAATTCTTGAAAAAATTCATTATTCATCGAAAACACTTATCTTCGGGCTATGATATTCTGGATATATATTGTTTAAAGTACAACAAAAATAAAAACAAGATTTTTACTAAAATTCTCCGATTAATAAATGTAAACTATTATCCTTTACACTACGCGCACACACAAGCTTACAGAACCTGATATTCCTAAGCATTCACCCATTTAAGTCAGTCAGTTAAGTGCCATACGTGAAACACGCTTGGGCGATCATGTCTCGAAAGAGACATGACTGACTGGGCAGAAGATTATCCCGCAGTAGGTTGCCTTTGCTTTCTGTGGTAGACTGGTTGCCAGCCAATCTGTCCTGTTATTTAACCCATAACTGGAAGGAAGAGAGGGACTAATACCTTTCCCAAGGGTATTTGCGCGTAAGTGAATGCAATGAATTCAACTGGAATTCGAACTCGGCTCCCCGATTTCTCGTTCCGAGCCGATATCCAATGCAACACAATAGAACTGATTATACTCGACGTTGCTTAACTTCGGTTATCGTACGAAACTGGTATTTCGACGTGATGTGGACGTAAATCAACTTTAAATCAGTTTGGGAATTAACCTTCTTGTGAAATACATTTTAGTATATTTACCTCGATAATAAAAAACACGAGACAACAAAATGACGCGTCAATACGTAATACTTTAAAAAAAACCCGCTAATACACCTACAAACTAACGCGTCAAGACGTGTGCAATGACCTCTAAGATATCCGCAAACTGACAAGTGAAATCGCAGTACACGATAAAAACGCTAAGAAACACCCAAACTGTCGCATGAAGATGTAACACGTGAAAAAAGCACTAATACAGCTACAAATTGATGCGTAAAGACGTAATACGGGCGGAAAATGAAGCACAAAGATGTGATACTTGAACTAAGTCTAATACATCTACAAACTGGCGGATGTAGTCCTGATTTTTGAAAAAAATCTACAAACGGATGCATCAAGACATGATACTTGGAAAAACTGTTCAGACGTCTACAGACTCATGCATGCAGACGACTGGAAAAAAATTGAGAAATAATTATATAAGTGTGGATAGTTTATAAAATGCACAATTGTAATTTTTTTAGTACCACGAAATATGTCTTGATTGTGAAGTTGTGAAACTAACGTCTTTCTGTAGTGACGAACAGATGAAAAAAAAAAAAAAGAAAGAAAAAATGCTGTGTTTCGTCATCAAAGAAAGTCTGGAGAGAGAAAAACGTGGAGAAAAGGGCTTTCAACTTTTTATACTCCCCCGCAAGCGATTCTCATTGGTTTCGCAGTATGTCACAATCTCCAAGAATTTAAATGCAATGTCAATTCTCATCCTTTGTCCACTTGACTCCAGTTCTTCCCTCGTACTTTCCCCCCATCACCTCGTGTATCTTGTTCTTTCCCTTTCTCACTCTAACTTTGCAACTGTTTTCACACTGGTATTCCCATCCTTCTCTTGCCCTTTCTCTGACACCCCCTGTAACTGGTTTGTCTTTCTCTTCGCTCTCCTCCTGTTTAAACTTTCACTCTTCTCTTACGTAGTCCCCTTCGTTACCGCCTTGCTTAGAGTGAAACGACTAAAAGAAAAAACACTAATTTTTGACCGCCAAATATAAACATAGCATACAGTTTTTAATTTTTTTCACTGAACGCTATACTTTTAGTAGATTTTTTTCTTTTGTAGCATAGTGACTAAATATTCGATGGGGGGATTTTTAAAAGTTCTGTTTACTATATTTATACAATAAAACTGTCGGTTGATCAATATCTGTCCGTTTATTTCTGTCTGCGCTTCTCTCTCTTTCTCTCTCTCTCTTTCTCCTTCTGTATTCTCTTATTCTTCTTTATCAAGAGAGTCAGTCAGTTAAGTGCCATACGTGATAGACACTTGGGCGATCATATCTCGAAAGAGACATGACTGACTAGGCAGAAGATTATCCCGCAGTAGGTTGCCATTGCTTTTTGCGCTAGACTGGTTGCCGACCAAGGCTATAGAACCCAATCTGTGCTGTTATTTAACCCATAACTGGAAAGAAGAGACGGAGTAAGATCTTTCCCAAGGGTATTTGCGCGTAAGTGAATGCAATGAATGTCAACTGGAATTCGAACTCGGCTCCACGATTTCTCGTTCCGAAACGATATCAACTGCACCACAACGCACATACTTGATTAAACAAGTCGGTGACAAAATAAGTTATTGATTTCTTCTGGACACCTTGATTATCAGCATAAAACTGTGTATATAGTTTATCTGCACTGTTGGTCTTCCGTATTGCTTTAATTTTTTTAAAATCAGGGGCGAAATTATACAGTTACTGTTTCTGACCCATTATATCACAGGCCACCATGCGTAATCATTAATTGTAACGTCATCATTATTTTACAAATTCTAGATAATTAATCTTTAATTTACTGATTTTGAAACACATCTCTACGACAAATATAGAACTGTCCTTGCCAATGTTTTAATGTGACAAAAAAAAAATTGTATAATTTACATACGAAAATTAATTATTCTTTTAATATAGATTAACTCTATAGTAGTAGGCTACGTTTAACAAATAAAACGAAATAAAAATATTTCTTAAATCCCTTGAAAAGTATCACCTCCTTAACACCTCATTAACATTAACACCAACATTCTTAATCTTAAGGACAGATGAATCAACTAACTTTGTTTATGAAGCCAGATACTAAGACAAAATATCAAAAAGCCTGTAGCAAAGCAAATAATAATAATCTTATGCAAAATTGCTGCATTATTCAATATGAAATTACTGCATTCCTTCAATATTCATTCAATATGAAACCAGGAAAAGTGAACTTCGACGAAAGTTATCTCTACCCTTTTTTGCCAGAAAGTTCGATGTACTCCTCTAACCAGGAGGGATTTCTCTCTCTCTCTCTCTCTCTCTCTCTCTCTCTCTCTCTCTCTCTCTCAAACACACACACACACACACACACACACACACACTATGTACTCTGTTGTACAAGATGGACACAATTTGTATTCATAAATAAAGAAAATAAACCTATCAAAAGAAAAATGTTTCTGCGTTCATTCGTTTTGAATGTGAAAAGCAATTTCACAAGCTATTTTAAAAAAAGAATTAATTCAAATGCGTTTAAGTAAAAATGCGTTTCTCAGAATTTTTCTTTCTTTTTTTATGGAGTCCATAGTGGTACTTCGATATGGGAATTGACTGAACGTCAAAATCATAGGCGTATGGGAGGATATTTTAAAGAGATGGGACAAAAAAAAAAAAAAAAGAAAGAAATTTCTTAAGTTAAGGTACCTCTACTAAATCGCTGAAAAAAAAAAAAAAAAAAAAAAAACAGCATAGTTTGAAAAAGGTCCGAAACTTAATAAAAACGAACTTTTTCCATCAAAACGTTAGAGGGAAGATCAAACTATTTTCAATTATTTTTAAAAGATTTTTATTCTTTCTAACACGTTCGAAATTTTGGTAAAAATTTGTTTTTATTTTCGTTAGCAGTTAGTCTAACCGTTACTAGAGTTTACAATGGAAAACGTAATATTACGTAACACCGTTTTTTTGTCCAGTGACAAACACATTAATTTGAAAATTCTTGCAAAAAGCAAATAATTGTCGGATTTTTAATGAACCTTTCAGGACTTATTCACAAATGAATTAAATTATTTTAGAAATCATTATTAAAAAATCACTTGATAAAAAAATTTTTTTATTACATTTTTTTATCCCCCTCCACGTAAATTCATGAAATTTCAAGAAATTAAATTTTGTAGACAAAATTGGTTTTATTAGTTAAACGCAGGGCTCAATGGGGAATGTAAATAATCTATTAATTTATTTAACCATTTAACCCCACTTTTTGAAAATTTGCTCTAAATAGTAAAATAAAAATGCAATATAACTATGACATTATTTCATTAGATTAGCTTTTAATTGCTTTAATAAATAATATCAAATAAGGACATTATAGTCTGACTTTTTCGATTAATAATGAAATAATTATTAACGAATTGTTTTCTATTTTTTTATTAATAATGTTTCAAAAAATTAATAACATTTCAAAAATATTTCAAAGACTTGTGGACGTAAGTAAGTTACTCAGTAAGTTACTAAGTGAAAACTATACTAATTGAAAATTGAATAGTTTAATACACATCATCGAGCCATCGTATTTTTAAAACAATTTTTAATTCTTTTGTGTGTGTGTGTGTGTGTGTGTGTGTGTGTGTGTGTGTGTGTGTGTGTATTTGAAACTTTATTTTGTATGGTAATTTCTGTGTGGATATTAAAATGCCATGTGTTTCACGGTTTCTTCCCTTACAGAAAAAAAATTTGGACAATTTTGTCCACTCTGGTTGCCATACACTAATTTCTTTTTCTTTTCTTTTTTTCTTTCTTTTTTTCTTTCTTTTTTTTTTTTTTTTTTTTTTTGCCAATTTTTTACTTGTCCGACAAAACTGTAGCACAGTTCCACTTTTTAACACAAAATTATTATGTGAGAAATCCTACCGAGATATGAACTCGGATCGCTGGATTCAAAGTCTGCATGCAAACCATTATAGGGAGCACGAGCATGTTTATTAAATTGGCCTTGGACCAAACATAAGCAAACTCCCTACAATTTAGTCCAGATCTGAAGGTTGAGAGCTGACACTGTTTTCGAAAATTTATTTATCGAACAGCATAACATGAAATTGTAGGGATGAAATAATTAACTGTGAAACTGTGAAATGTTCCAGGAGAAAGTGTACTGAGAAGTTTAAAGAATTAAGAGTTCATCCGTTTAGCGAAACGTGAGATTTGATTTGTACAAAAAAGACACATTTTTTTTCTTTAATTTTTTTTTTCAATTTAGGCCGGTTGTTATTAATTTCACAGTTTAATGAAATTAAAAACAAACAAAGATAGCTATACAAGCGCGTGTCAGTCAGTTAAGTGCCATACGTGTTACATGTTTGGGCGATGATGTCTCGAAAGAGACATGACTGACTGGGCAGAAGATTATCCCGCAGTAGATTGCCACTACTCTCTGCAATAGACTGGTTGCCAGCTAAGGCAATACAACGAATTCACTTACGCGCAAATACCCTAAGTGAATTCGTTGCATTCACTTAGGGTATTTGCGCGTAAGTGAATTCGTTGCATTGTGTACCTTCCCTAAATATTTAGTTAGTAATAAAAAATAATGCCGGATAAAAAATTCTTTCACACACACACACACACACACACACACACACACACACACACACACACACACATAAAAAATAAAAAATACTAATCAATTTTCTTTATTGATGCGACAAGTTTTTATAACTTTAAACAAATGTAATGCTGAACTCCAATCAACAAATAATGAAGAAACCTACCTTTTTTATTATTATTATCGACCAGAAAAAACTCGAACTTCTTCTCGCTCTTTATCTCACCCTCAACCACCTTTGAAATATGTCATTCAGTGCTGAATGACTTTAGGCGTAGTAAGGTAATTTCGGCCTATTTACTTCCTTTGTGAAATTACTACGCGTAGTAATTGCACAAAGGAGCAAATAGGCCGAAATTACCTTCCTACGCCTAAAGTCACTCAGCATTGAATTAGATATGAGAATGGTGGTTTGAGGTGAGATAAAGAGCGAGAAGGAGTTCGATTATTTTTCTGGTCGTTATCAATAAAGGTAGGTTTCTTCAATAAATAATTATCGATTTCAGTTCAGCAGATACATTTGCACAGAAATAAGGATATTTTGGAAAAATTTGAAGGGATAAAGCCTAAAGACATTCGGAGGTTAAATCAAAAATTTACCTTTAAACGTTATGTTTAATGGATACTTTAAGATTTTTCGAATATTCATGTCGGTAGACGAAATAAAAATACTGTTTGAAGAGTAAAATAATTTAAATTAAAAGGCGTGTCTACTCAAATATGGGTATCCATTAAAATAAAGTTTAAAGTAATAAACATCCTAAGGAGAAAGAACCAATAATTGAATTTGAGAAAGTCTGACTTCTTATCACCGAAATCTGAATTCTTATAATCGATGTAATGTAGTTCTTCCTCGCGTGGTAACCCAGAAAAAATGATACCTTTATATCCTGAAATAAAATAAATTAAAAAGGTATATTTTAATTAGCTATTTTCTAAACTAAAATTAACTATTATGATTTCACACAGATATTTATTTTTTAAATTTATCTTAAATTTAAACCTTCCTTTTTCTTTTCCTATCCCATCTTTAACCTTTTCTTCATTTAAAAAATGGTACGTCTAATAAAAATAATTTTAAACAAAATTACT